>OY253753.1:15006287-15327651 GCA_958009045.1 Oxytorus armatus
AGAGAAAGAGAGAGAGAGAGAGAGAGACGTGAATATTTCTAGTACACGCACTAATCCATACAGTATGGTATATCGAAGGGAAAGAATAAAAAAGGGAGAGAAAAAAAAGTGTCGGTGCGATAGTGCGTGCGCTTGTGGATATGCAAACACGTACATATATAAATAGCGAGAAGTCTGGTTAAAGGAGAGAAAATGTACATATATGGCGAAGAGAAAAGGCAGAGCCGAACACGACGAGGAAGAAAGGAGAGGCGGGAATGGGGCTCGCGTGCCGGGGGGCAAGAGTGAAAAACCGGAAAAATATGTCATCGTTTCATCGACAGTCATCAACAAAGAACACGGGAACATTGAACGCGAACGAGAAATGCGCGGGAATAAAAGAACAACGACGATAGACGTATCGAGCAGGAAGAAGAGGAACCAGAAGAGTCGGAGAAAATATACAGGAACGAAGAGAATAAAAAGAATGAAAATAAAGAAAAAAAAAAACATGAAAACGAACGAGTGCGTTCACTCGTTCGCGCTGTTTTTCTTCGAGTGTATCCGCCGCGTAATGCTGTAGAATCATTTATCAATTCCCCCACCCTTCAGCCCGGAGCGAACAAGCGCCATGCGTCCAATTGCGGTGGCGTCATAGAACTACGCCTCTATACTTGTCTTCCTCCTCGCCGAACTCGCCATTCTAATGGGATAAATCATCGTAAATATAAAATAATATAATTCAATTTGTTAATTTTCATGATTACGAAATGAATTATAAAATTCACCGGCAACGATATTTCAATTTGATATTTCAATATTTCAATCAATCGATACCACAATTCTCCCGAGTTCCTGGAGCCTGTAAAGAAATTATTTTGCGTAAAAAAAAAGTATACTGTCGTTTCTTTTCTGACTCGTGTTACGCGATCTTGAGTCGCGAAGGCTGTAACCGTACCCCTGAGCCATCTCTATCCCCTCTCAGGCTTCTCTCATCCCTCCTTTTCAACCCCCTTCTCTCTCTCTCTCATTCCTCATATTCAGAAACGAGTATGCCGATGCACGTAGCATGTGGAGTCATTGTACGTTGCTCATCCCGGTGTATTGTCATCCGAAACAATGATTTCATAAAAATACATGACGATGGGTGGAATGGGGAGGTGCAAGGGAATGAGTATTGCGCGTGCACGCTTTCGCTGTGTGCTTTCGATGACAGTTATATATATATATATATATATAAACGAGGCTTCGGGGGTTTTTTTTTCTGTGTGCTTTACGGAACGACGCCGATGCGTCGCGCCGCGACGCGATTGGAAACGAGGCCTGAATGCCCAAGTTAAAAATGCACGGGAACGACGATCGAGCAGCCAGTTATCCGCGAAGAGAAGATAAAAAAAAAGAGAAGAAAAGTAAAACGAAAGGAAAAAAAAAAGGAGAAAATATTCATATGTGGCTATGCGCGTCCATCGTCATTTTTGTTTCATCCCTTTTTCTTTCACTCTTTCACCATTTCGATTTTTTTTCACGTATACGCTGACTATATTTTCAACGTTTGTTTGTCGTTTTGTTTTTCATTCCTACTCTTTTTTTTCCGAGGATTCGAATTTTTTTTTTCGCCTTTCTTTCGCTGTTTTATTACGACCAGTAGAGAGGACGACGACGACGACGATTGTTTTCTGGGAGAGTAAAGTTTGTACGAGAGATGGGAGATGGGAATCGAAAGACGGAGCGGGAGGGAGAGTTTACGGATGGATATATGACGCGCGTGCAATCGGAAAATCCGAATAATCATATTCGACGACAGAATAAATGTATTTACAATTTAATATCGTATCACGAGTTATATGAGCACGTGAATCGTATATATAATATAATTATCGGCCACGATGAGATATATAATCGTCGTATATATATATATATATATATATATATATATATATATATATATATATATATATATATATATATACATAACATGCATGACGATTGTCGGAATTATTCATTCCGCGGTTATAATATACACGTATACGCATAGTTATTATTGCCGTTGTGCGCGCAATTCTTGTCGTAATTTATTTTTCTGACGTTCAAATGATAGTTGTGGCTTACACAAATACATTCTACATAAATATATATACATATATATATATTTATTAACATGATGTGTAATATGGCCGGAAGTTATTATTCCGCGAATAACATATAAATATTGCACTTATAGATGATAAAAAAAATGGAAAGAAAATGCGTATTAGATGTTAGATAAGGCACGTGAGCCACTGAAACAACGTCACGAGCTCTCTCGCTCAGAAGGTCGTATGTGAATGCGATCTCGTCGCAGAATCCGGTGAATGACGCATCACTTTGATCTCAAGTAAATTTGCTCGTTCTTCTTTAACGTGGGATTATCATTAGAGTGTTCTATCGAACAAGAGGATATATCCGACAATTAGATACTTTAAGGGGGGAAATAGTGTTAGGACAGCGTTTTCTCAATGATTTTCATGTATTTTTTTATAGTCTACACAATGAATATAATTTATTGAAACTTTGAGAATATTTTATACATATATTTAAGTATATACTATAAAATTTTTATACGTATATTTAAGTATATACTATAAAATATTAGCGACCCCATATTGCAGGTCACAATCAGACTCAGCATTTTGCGTACATTCTGGAAGCCGCAATTTTCATCTGAAATCAAACGAGGTTGGAATTTACTTTTGTTATATGTCTCTCTTCTATATGAACCTAAATGCTATCAAAAAAATAGGAAATTGAATTTTTTACAGGGGTCAAAACAAAAAAGCATGATTTTTTGCCATTTTTTACAACTTTATATGCAAAAAATTTAGGTCCAGATATAGAGCGCAATACTATGTAGAAAGTAACTGCCAATTTTCAAAACGATTGGTTGAAAACTTTTCAAACTAGCGTGTACGCAAGTTCAAAAAAAGTCGTTTTCAGAAAAACGTGTTTGAAAAAATAGTACCAAGAAAAACAAGCAATATGGGGTCACTAATATTTTATAGTATATATTTAAATATATGTATAAAAATTTTATAGTATATACTTAAATATATGTATAAAATATTCTCAAAGTTTCAATAAATTATATTCATTTTTTATACTATAAAAAAATTCATGAAAATCATTCAGAAAACGCTGTCCTAACCCTATTTCCCCCCTTAATGGCTTATAACAATAGAACGAGTCGGAATTTTAATTTTTAATTTTGAGAACATATTTTTCAATAGTTTTACTAACAATTTATGAAATGAAAAGAAAATCGATTTTTTGAACCGTCTAACCTTATTTCCGCCCTTAATGGAAATAAGAATGGCCTCTCGTATATGCATTATAATAAAAATTTTACGATAATGAACATTTTCACACTGGCACACCTTCGACATTTGTTTAATCTTGAATTTTCAAATTTATAGAAAAAATAAACGAAATTGATAATAATAGAATAATGATAGAAACAAAAAATCGTTAAGTCTCTCGTAACATATTTAGAAATTGGGTAACGTCGAGTATTTCAATAGGTTTAATTTTCCGGGTCATAAAAATTGCCAATGAATTACAAATAAGATAGCAATAAATGCCGTAGTTTATGGACGCGATCAAGGCGCCTTTTTCTTTGCCGTTTGATAAAGTGCCTGCGGTGTAGACATTTTTTCTATTCTTTTTCTTTTTTTTCATTTCGAATTCACCGATATCGTCGGCTCGTTCGTAGAAAACGATGAAGAGCGGACTGCGTGACGACAAGGACTCTAAAGGGTATATAGGGGGGGTGTCGCGTGGGCTAGAGGCGTTTTTCGGCGTTTCGGTGAGACCCACCACCACCACGACCACCGAATGGAGTGAGCAACAGGTTATAGTTTTTGGAACTCTCTCTCTCTCTCTATCTCCCTCTCTCACTCTCCGGGCTTTGCCGTATCGCGGACCTCTTTTCCTGTACCCTCCTCTTCGCGATCCTTTCTCGCTATCCGCTGCAGTTGCCTCATTCTATTCAAAGGATTTTCCACCGAGTTTGCCCGAACCTCACTTTCGTTCGTTTCTCATCCCTAAATATATACCATAGTAAAAGCCAGCGGACGATTAAGAGTCCTACCGGAAAATGTCGCGAATGGAAAATGAAAGAGGATGAGACGAAGGGTGAGAGACTGAGCTTTAATCTCGTGCCAACGACGCGCGCTCCCCCGAGTGAATGAAGAGGATTAACGACGTAATTCTCGTGCATGCGTCGAGTCGAAGTTTATACAAGGCTCATCCTTTTAGTATTTAAATAAATATGCTCTTATCTCATCAGCGTATATAAGTATTATAAATGTGTTACATTGCGGAAAGCGTAATTTTATTTAACGAATTAATTCGTTTTTATGACGATTTTTAATTGATTAGAAAAAATGTATCTCTCCGATCTCGTGACTTTCATTTTGAACTACAAAATTATGGAATTTCTCGTCGCCATATATATATATTTTTTTATCACCCCCTAGATAATCAGCCCGACTGTGCGGAAATAAAATTTTCCCGAATAAAATTTGAATGGCAGACGAGGACATATGTTTTTTTTTTTACAGTATTAAAAAGTTACAGAGTCGAATGCGCGCAACGGCAAAAGCGAATAAAAAAACAAATATTGCTGTTATTTTAATCCAGTGCACTGATCAATTTCGATTAATTGGCAACGCGATGAAAGACAACGAGAATTGTATGGGAGAGAGAGAGAGAGAGAGGGAGAGAAACACACGGTATTCCAACAAAACTAAAAATGCGTCGGGGCTGCCGCAGATGGGATATAACGATTGGGGACGACGAAAAAAAAAACATCATCCCGACAAATTCTCGGTACTGCAATAATAAAATTCCCCGACTGTATTCAGCGAGAAAAATAATTTCAATTGGCACACATACCGGTGCATCATCCCCCATCCCCCTTCATATTTTTGCCCGAGAGTACACTGTGACAATAGCAGCTCGTTCCCTCTCCTCGGTGTATGCTCGCGATACATATACATTCTCCAGATTTTTCGTGGATATGTATATATTGTACAAAGCGAGTTAGAGTACGAGGCTTTTATGAGAGTTCGAAAATATCGACGCTCACAAATCACTGATCAATGCAGGCGAAAAAAACAATAAGTAAATAATGAAAAACGTAAGGGTTGTTGTACTAGTAAGTTTTGGGAACAGCACATCTCAGTGTCGCCATTTCCAGAAACAACATTTTACATTGTCTTTGAAATGTGCATTCTTTTTTTTAGTCCCACGGTTCGACCATATGGATCTTCTGCGATCTTTAATTTTGCTCCAATTAAGGGGGGAAATAGGGTTAGGACAGCATTTTCTCAATGATTTTCATGAATTTTTTTATAGTATAAAAAATGAATATAATTTATTGAAACTTTGAGAATATTTTATACATATATTTAAGTATATACTATAAAATTTTTGAAGAATTTTCTTGAAAAACACCACAGATATTAGCGACCCCATATTGCAGGTCACAATCGGACTCAGCATTTTGCGTACATTCTGGAAGCCGCAATTTTCATCTGAAGTCAAACGAGGTTCAGAATTTACTTTTATTATATGGCTCTCTTCTATATGAACCTAAATGCTATTAAAAAAATAGAAAATTGAATTTTTTACAGGGGTCAAAACAAAAAGCATGATTTTCTGCCATTTTTTACAACTTTGTTTCAAAAAAAAAAATTATTTCAAATAATGATAATATTCCGATTTTAGGTTCACATAGAGCGCAATACTATGAAGAAAGTAACTGCCAATTTTCAAAACGATTGGTTGAAAACTTTTCAAACTAGCGTGTACGCAAGTACAAAAAAAGTCGTTTTCAGAAAAACGCGTTTGAAAAAGTAGTGACCGCTCGGTGTTACACGTGGCGCGCTCGGGGCCTGAGGGAGAGCTACTCACTTTAATGGCTTATAACAATAGAACGAGTCGGAATTTTCATTTAAAATTTTGGGAACATTTTTTTCAATAGTTTGACGGTCATTAACAATTTATGAAATAAAAAAAAATCGATTTTTTGAACCGTCTAACCCTATTTCCCCCCTTAAAGGGAAAAATCTGCTAAAATTTCGTGATAATAGTGTCACGCATTCGACCTTACATGCGCAACAAATAAAGACCTGACAAACTGTCGGATGTATATGTAAAAATATAATAATAAAGGAGCAATAGACAGGGAAATAGAGATATGGAAAAGAGGACAAAGTCGTCGTCGTCGTCGTCGAGTATTATAAGCTGAATGCCAATTAACGAAATATTATCTGTCGCTTTTCGGTCCCGTGAACACAGCCAAAGCGAGAGAAGCGTAATTATTTCTTTCCCCGATACGTGAAGGAGGAGTCTCTCTCGTGAAAGAATTGAGAGAGAGAGAGAGAGAGAGAGAGAGAGAGAACGACAAAATGACATGTACAAACGAGAGACGAGCAAAATGATAACAAGTTTTGTATTCTTCAAGCGGGGGAGTGTGTGTATGCGTGTACGTGTGTGTATATATGCCACTGTTAGTTCGTAATTAACGCCAATTAATTAATGTTTTTTTTTATATGCGATATACACCGCGGTCTCTCGTTTTGTCATTTCGTTGCGTGGATATGAATGGAAACTTTTGATATCCTTGGGAATGCATTCCGTCCTATACGAATCGGTAGTATTTATGATACACGCTGTAAATACAATGGGGGTTTTTTTTTTTAATTCTATTTTCTTGAAACAAAATAAGTTTATTAAATATTTATTATTGAAATAGGGGGTTGTTAAAGAATGAGAGAAAATAAACTGTGATATTACATTTGATGGGTTGTAGTAAAAAAAATATAGTAAAAATATATCGCGTCGCGGTCTCTTTAAACTTTATATACGATACAATGGCACTGCTCGCGCGGCGGACTCGACACGCGATACGAATAAGCGTTTTTGGCAAGATTTCCAGGCTAAGCGACTCGTTTGGCCCGGTTACTTCCGGATATTCTTTATTCTTCCTCCCTATCATTATTATTGTTATTATTATTATGCTCTTGGGTGGTTTTACAGCATGGATAATGGAAAAGACAAAGAAGGCGCTTGGTTATAAAAAAAAAGAGGGCCATTTCCTCTCTCTCTCTCTATTTTTTCCGTGGATCGAGTGTTGCGTCGTTCTCGAGAGCGAGAATCGCGCGCGTAAAAAAAATATTTATGACGCGAGCCTGGGAAGACAAAAAAAAAGAAGAGACCAAAAAGTGAGACAGAGAAAGCACACGTTGATGTCCGGGGACAAAAAAAACTGCATTGCGAAGAGTGAAAACAAAAATGTGAAAAAGAAGAGAAAAACAAATACACGACAGAACAGTACGTCGGGAATCGAGGGGGTGAATTCGGGGAATTCTTCGTATTTTTTTTCTCTTCTCTTCTTTCTCTCTCGTTACACTTCTGTGTTATTTGCTTTATGGAACGCCTGTTATAGATAAATATAATAGGCATTCATCGTCGCGTATTGTCCCACGGACGAGAGCGCCGCAGATCTCGGCAAGCCGAGGCTTTTACATTTTTTTCATCCCCTTTCCACTTTCATGATTCTCTCTTTCTCTCTCTCCCTCTCTCTGTCTCTCGTCAACCCCACATCCTCGCAACTCGGGAGGTTTTTTTTGTCCCACCATATCCAGGAACGTCACACGGGCAAGCAGAAAAACCACCACACGACGAAACATTTCTACCCTCCCCCCCCCCCCCCCCCCCTACACACAACCCCGAAGCGCATGAACTACGTTGTCACTCGTTCTCGTTTTTTTTCTTTTTTTTTTCAGTCCCCATTTTTTGGAATTTTTCCAGTGGCGCCCAGCATTGTTTCACGGTTTGTCATTGTTGTACCCACCACCCGGCGAGAGAGGGTTGAAAGAGAGGACACGGAGAGAGTCGCGAATGAGCGGAGAGGGATGACGGAACGTGCCGGGGTAGAATAGGCCGAGGGACGATAAAAAAATACAGATGAAAATGGGAATAAAAAAAGATTTAAAAAAACACTGAAATAAATGTTTGGTAGCGTTGAAATGTGTGAGAAAAAGTTTAGGAGGGTGCGAACCTTGGATCCTCCAAGATTTTACTCCAAGAAAAAAAAAAGTTAAACTCAACAAACCATTGAAAGACATTCATAAACGTTTGTTCAACAAGACATTTCGCACCTTTTAAAATAATTTGTAAAACCAGTTAGATATTTCCATCACCAAGGAGTCGACACTTTCGATTTTTTAAACAATTGTCAAATCCGTGTTGATATTAAAAAAAAAAGAACAAAAACCTGCACATGACGGTGAAATATGCGAGAGAAAGAAGCGTGTTCGTGTGTTGAACTGAAAAGAAACCTGATGACTGTCGAATGACTGCGGGCGTTATTGATTCTCTCAGGCATCGTTTTACGGGGGAAACGAGGAAAAAAAGCTCTTCGTCTCTTCTTCTCGCTCGTGTTCCTCTCGCTTTTCAGCCTTGTGTATATTTACACCCAGAGTCGTACGACTTCCTCATGACTTCCGATTTATTACTCTTTCATACGACCCATTAACGCTCCGGTGAAACTCTCTCTCGTTATCCATGCAACTCTTCCAGAATCCTCGATGTATTTTCTCGATTGCTCGAAATTCCCGTGGCGGAACAAAAATCGGTCCGCAATATAAAACGAAAAATAAATGGGAATAAAAGAATTTTTTAGAGTTCAATCGTTCTATAAATATAATTCAACTTATTTCCTAGATTTCGAAATTTCCCGCTCTCTACACTCGCGCAACAGTGTGAATAGAATTTTTATTTTCAGAGTATTTTCGAGAAAGAAATTTACATTAGCACGAATACTTGAATCCACGAATTTCCTATATATTTCAGTGTAAATTTAGTCAGTCTCCGATACGCTTTATACTCGCTTATATCACGCGAATTTACGACAAGTGATATCGCGGATAGTTTTCTGAAATAATCGTCATCGACGGGGATACGCGGTAAAAGAGTGAAGCGAGGGATCAACGATAAGAGATTAAAAACGACCAAAAATAAAAAAGCAAAAAAAAAATGGACGAGCGTTTTTGTTCCCCGTTAATGGCTTACCATATAGAGGACCGAGCCGGTTCATCCCCTTCCGTCGGGCAGTAATCGTTAAACGTAAACATAAAGCCAAAATGATAAACGCAAAGGGGATATTTAACGGCAGGGCTATTTCGCGTTCAACCGGGAATACAATGAGATCCCGGGAATTCGCGCGCGAATCCCCGGTTAGAATACAACTGCGAATCTTTGTGTGACGACACGTCCGATTGGTTTACGCGTACACGATGTATATGGGATATTTCACGTTCAGGAGAAACATTGTTTTTTTAATTCATGCGATTCGTCAATAATGACGGAAAAAGAGAAATTTATAGTTTTTTGCAATTTGCTGTATTGATACCAACTAATTGGCTATCATTAATTCTGTTGTATTATGAAGTGTTCCACTTCATGTGGCATACTTGGTGACTTGGAAAAAAAACCGCTAAGTAAACGGGCAACCCTTAAAAACAATATTTAGGAAGCTTTTGAAAATTTCCTTTTTTCAAGAGATATTTACAGTTTTTTGCAACTTTCTCCATTGACACCAACTAATTGGTTATCAATAATTATGTTGTCTTATGGGGTGTTGCACTTCACGTGGAATACTTGTTGACTTGAAAAAAAGCCAATTAAGGTAGTAGTCTGGTAACTTAAGCCGATTTTCATGTCTTTTTTGGAGGGCGTTTTTTTGTAGGAAAATAAAAATGAATCGTTTTGGATATTTAGGATGTTTTTATTTACATATTGAAGATAAAAAAAAATTAGTTTGAAAAAATTTAATAGTTTATTATTATTATTATTGATCGAAGTTGGCACCTCGAAAAAAAGCGCGTGGGTGGCCCCGGTGATTTTGGCTCTTGATGTTATCTGAAATAAAAAATTCTTGATAATTTTTAATCTATAGACATGTCATTCTGGTCGGAACTACTGAAGTTAAATTTCATGAATAAATAACAAAATGGCGGACTTTGGAAAAAAACGTCCTTTTTCCATTTTGTTATTTATCCATGAAATTTAACTTTAGTAGTTCCGACGAGAATGACATGTCTATAGATTAAGAATTATCAAGAATTTTTGATTTCAGATAACATCAAGAGCCAAAATCACCGGGGCCACCCACGCGCTTTTTTTTCGAGGTGCCAACTTCGATCAATAATAATAATAATAATAAACTATTAAATTTGTTCAAAAAATTTTTTTTTTGTATCTTTAATATGTAAATAAAAACATCCTAAATATCCAAAACGATTCATTTTTATTTTCCTACAAAAAAACGCCCTCCAAAAAAGACATGAAAATCGGCTTAAGTGACCAGACTACTACCTTAAAAGGGCAACCCTTAGAAACAATATTTAGGAAGCTTTTGAAAATTTCCCTTTTTCCAGAGACTTTTACAGTTCTTTGCAATTTTCTCCATTGATACTAACTAATTGACTATCAATAATTGTGTTGCCTCGTGGGGTGTTCCACTTCGTGTGGAATACTCGAATGAAACTACGATTAAAAAAAAATCACTATGCGTAAAACCGCTTCACTTTACTTCCGAATGCCCCATATACTATATATCTGTGTGCAGTTTCGCGATATATGTTTAGCGATAGATATATAGGACAGTATACCATTGACGAAATATACGTGCGAGTTACGTCAAAGTTACACTCTCCGGGTTTTCCCTCGGTCCCGATAGAGATACGAAATATCTGTATATCCGGTCGCATTTGCGGGGGTTGGGGGGTTGGTTTGATCTCTCTCTGCGGCATGAGAATATCGCGTCGTAATGCATTTTGCGACTGAGAGAGGAAGAGAGAGAGAGAGAGAGAGAAACCGAGGCTCTGGCCTATCTCACGGCGATTGTGTCGATGCTCAAATCGTATTTATCATATACTATCCACCCTCTGTTCATAGAAGGGTTATTGTGACGATCTCTGGCCTGTGTCCATACAGATATATTTATTATCTATATATATATACGACCTCTCGCATTCTCTTCTTCCATACACCTTCCTATATACATCATTTATGCACTTCGAAGGATATTCATTTATTTCACCTACACATAGTGGTTTGGGTTCCAAGCATTAAAAATAACGGAACGAACCATTGCTAAAGTTCGTAGAATTAAGAACAAAAAAAAACAGATGTAATTGTTAATTTAGCATAAAAAATAAACTTCTCATCGTTTTTAGTATCCACATAGGGGTTGTAATCGCCTTTTTCACTTTTGTAACTTTGCAAAATAATAAATCTACTCTTACGGTACGTAAAACAAAAAATTCATACAATCGTATTGCATGAAGAAAAAAAGAATTTGAGGTATTTTTCACAATTATAACTCGCTCTTCGGACTCGGTGCGTTAAACTTCTGCCCCGCGTTATGATTTCATCATTCCTCTATACATCGAAAACTAAATTCAATTATCAATTAAAAAAAAATGATCAATATATCGGACCTCTCGCATTCTCATCTTCCATATACCAACATACATCGTACGAAGTGTGTAAATTATGTAATGAGACTGGCAACGTAGCGTTCGATCGTCATTTGGTTGTCCGTACCGTTTTTTTTGTCAAACAATTTTTTCTATTGTATACTAAAAATGAGTGACATCAATTTCGAGCAACGGTGTACTATCGGGTTTTGCTTCAGACTTGGGCACAATGCAACGGAAACTCTTGCTAAACTTTAGCAGGCCTACGGAGACAGTGTTTTGTCAAGAGCCCAGGTTTTTCGGTGGTTTAAGGCATTTTCAGAAGGAAGAGAGTCGATTGAAGATGAACCACGAAGCGGGAAGGCCTTCATCTTCAAGAACCGATGAAAATGTCGACAGAATCCGGGATCTTGTGCGTTCAGATCGTCGGTTGACAGTCAGAATGATCGGGGAAGAGTTGAATTTGACTCACACCACCGTTCATCAGACTTTGACCAATGAATTGGGGATGAGAAAAATCTGCGAAAACTGGGTGTTGCATCACGATAATGCTCCTTGTCACACAGCAATTTCATTAAACGAGTTTTTGGCCAGTAAAAAACATTCCTGTGGATCCTTATTCGCCTGACTTGAGTCCTTGTGACTTTTTTCTCTTCCCAAGATTGAAAAATCACCTCAAGGGAACTCATTTTGGGACACTCGGAAACATTCAAACGGCTGTAACCGATCAGCTGAAGGCTATTCCAGTATCGGAGCTCCAGCACTGCTATGAGGATTGGAAGAACTGAATAAAAAATAGTAATTTTATCTGAATAAAAAAAAATGAAAAAAATCAGTCTCATTACTTAATTTACACACCTCGTATATGCACTTCGAAGGATATACATTTATGTCTCCACCTAGGGGTTGAGTTCAAAGCATAAAAAAATAACTAACGAACCATCGTTAAAGTTCGCAGAATTAAGAGAAAAAAAAACAGTTCTCATTACTAATTTAGCATAAAAAATAAATTCCTCATCATTTTTAGTATCCACATAGGGATTGTAATCACCTTTCTCACTTTCGTAACTTTACAAAATAATAAATCTACCCTTACGGTACGTAAAACAAAAAATTCGTAAAATCATATTATACGAAGAAAAAAAGAATCCGAGGCTTTTTTCACAATTATAACTCGCTCTTCGGACTCGGTGCGTTAAACTTCTGTCCCGCGTTATGATTTAATCATTTCTCTATACACCGAAAACTACGTGTATATACAATACGCACACATATATATAGATATATATTTGACGATATTTTGGATGGATGGATAGATAGATTTGATAGGGAAAAGATTTATCGGTCGGCAAGTGTCGGGGAAACGCGTGTTGGTCGGAGAGAAACACATTTTCCGTCGTTTCTACCGTTATATACGTATATACCCATATACACGCAACGGCAAACGATCCTTTCGCAGGAAGGGGCGGAGGGTTTAAAGCCTCGTCACCGAAATTCTACTACGAATTCGATAGCGCCCTGTTACGCCGTTAGAATTTACGAATTCCACGGGAATATCGGGTCCTATGAATACAATACTGCCGGTCATCGACGGGCGAGGGAGGGTTTGAAGGGGAGGGGGTGGTTTTCATCTCCTCTCGCTTGGTAGCCACCAAACCGCACATTGGGAAGCATTCTCCACGCGTGAAAGAGCGCTCCGGCAGCGTGGCAGCGTGCCACTGCCCGCTGTCCCCCTCGAGCCATCCCTTCCTTCCGTTTTCATCCCTCTTTCAACCGCCCAACACCCCCCATTTGCATCCTCCCGCGCTCGATGCTCGTAAAACGAAAACGGACGAGTCGGAGAATCGGACGCTTCCCAGCACACAAATACACGCACACAAAACACAGAGAATTCTCACAATGCATTCGACTCTGGCACAAAACGATATTTTTTTTATCCTCGCCAATCGAACGATGAACGAATAATAAAAATAATAAAACAAATTACACACACAAAAAAATGCTGTATCCCGGAGATATCGATATTTTAGAAGGTCGCGGGGTTTTCCGCTAGATCGTTTCCGTTATCTCTGATTTTTCGTTTCTCGAGCTTGCGACAGTTAGCGCTGAATTAATGATTCATTTACCCTCTGGAATTTAATTTTCAACCGTGTTCGATTTTTTTTTCTATTAACTTTAAACTTCATTCATTATGAAAATTTTCCATTAAAACGAACTTTTATGAAAGATATTAAATTGCAAAATATTTACATTGCGGTTATATTGACAAATTTTATTCACGGATGACAGATCCCTTAAGGTAGTAGTCTGGTAACTTAAGCCGATTTTCATGTCTTTTTTGGAGGGCGTTTTTTGTAGGAAAATAAAAATGAATCGTTTTGGATATTTAGGATGTTTTTATTTACATATTAAAGATTACAAAAAAAAATTTTTTTGCAAAAATTTAATAGTTTATCATTATTATTATTATTGATCGAAGTTGGCACCTCGAAAAAAAAGCGCGTGGGTGGCCCCGGTGATTTTGGCTCTTGATGTCATCTGAAATAGAAAATTCTTGATAATTCTTAATCTATAGACATGTCATTCTGGTCGGAACTACTGAAGTTAAATTTCATGAATAAATAACAAAATGGCTAAAAAAAAGTTTTTTTACAAAGTCCGCCATTTTGCTATTTATCCATGAAATTTAACTTCAGTAGTTCCGACCAGAATGACATGTCTATAGATTAATAATTATCAAGAATTTTTTATTTCAGATAACATCAAGAGCTAAAATCACCGGGGTCACCCACGCGCTTTTTTTCGAGGTGCCAACTTCGATCAATAACAATAATAATAATAAACTATTAAATTTAAAAAAAAATTTTTTTTTTGTATCTTTAATATGTAAATAAAAACATCCTAAATATCCAAAACGATTCATTTTTATTTTCCTACAAAAAACGCCCTCCAAAAAAGACATGAAAATCGGCTTAAGTTACCAGACTACTACCTTAATCTACGGGGTTTCTGAAGTTAATATTTTTTATTGACGTTGTTACTATTGCCAAATGAATGAAATAGTATATTTATACCGGTGGACGGTAGCTTTACCCGACAACGATTTACATCGCAAGATTAGATCTATATTTACTGTATACATATTACCTGTGTTATGTGACATAGAAATACGAATAAGGGTTTCCCGCTCGTTGGGCGAACGATCAGCCAAGTTGCAGTAGGGCTAAACGTAGAAAAGGGACCGTGCATATGACGCGAACTATGTATACATTATATGCATTACCATATATATATATATATATATATATATATATATATATATATATATATAGATCTATGCGAATGTGGGCTTTATATTTGCCAGAGTGCGTGAGGGACAGAGTAGAGAATTGATTACCTCGCATTACCGTCCGAGTAATATTTGCATTCCACTCGTACGTGCAGGCGTCGTAGCAACGCTCGTATATATCGTACGCTCCGTACCCCCCTACCCCATTCCTTCCTCTCCGACATATATTCCTCTGGCCTTTCCCTCGCACTCTCTATGTGTCACTTAGTTCAGCATTATGCTTTTTCACCCTCGCACTCAAACGTGCCTCCTCTTAGCGTCATTGTACAGCTTTCGATACGCTTTTCCCGCTGTGCCGAACGCGTTATTTCATCGAGGAAAGCTTTCGAAGATGTATCGTCAAACTGCTCAATATATGACTCAGAAACATTACTTATAACGCCGTTCGCCCCTGTAGCACGTTTAAGGTAGTAGTCTGGTAACTTAAGCCGATTTTCATGTCTTTTTTGGAGGGCGTTTTTTTTTTGTAAGAAAATAAAAATGAATCGTTTTGGATATTTAGGATGTTTTTATTTACATATTAATGATACAAAAAAAAATTTGTTTGAAAAAATTTAAAAGCTTATTATTATTATTATTGATCGAAGTTGGCAGCCCGGGTCCTAACTTTTTTTCTACCGAACCGATTGCTTTCAAATTTTAACAGGCTACTCTACACACCTATAGTTCTCGTCGGAGCTACCGAGAAATGTTTTTACCCCTAACTTTTTATTTTACAACCCCTTCTTTGCTAAAATAAAAGGAATTTTTTTCCCAAAGTCCGCCATTTTGTTATTTATCCATGAAATTTAACTTCAGTAGTTCCGACCAGAACTATAAGGGTGTAGAGTAGCCTGTTAAAATTTGAAAGCAATCGGTTCGGTAGAAAAAAAGTTAGGACCCGGGCTGCCAACTTCGAGGTGCCAACTTCGATCAATAATAATAATAATGATAAACTATTAAATTTTTCCAAAAAATTTTTTTTTCGTATCTTTAATATGTAAAAAAAAACATCATAAATGTCCAAAACGATTCATTTTTATTTTCCTACAATAAAACGCCCTCCTAAAAAGACATAAAAATCGGCTTAAGTTACCAGATTACTACCTTAAGGACTCACATACCGCTGCGCACGCTGAAAACCGAGTTAATTTGAAAGATTATTATAAAGGTCGTGTAGTGAAAAAAAAAATTAAATTGTTGATTTCACATTTCTTATTAACTTTTCAGCTATAAGAAAAAAAAAAAAATTTTAATTAATAAAAATATTAACATTACTTTTCACGGGTATAAGTGGACTACTGATTGGCGCCTCCTTGTCGACATCATAATTTCACCAAAAATTATCCAATCTCCAAAAATAAGAAAGAATCTAGTAAAATAATGTAGTAGTAAGTCTGCGGAAGGATTTTTTTTTTTTTTTTTTTAATAAAGAAATTACAGTATTTCAAACTTTAGTATGCAATTAAGAAAAAACATAAGTGTTCAATTATTTATAAAAAAATTTCCAACGAAAAAATTTAAAAAACCTCTTGTCAGACTATAGAGAAAATAATTATCAAGACTAAAAAAAAAGAAAAGTTAGAAAATATTAAAAATTGACTAAGTTATCGTGCTGACACTGTCTAGAAAATGCGTTTAAAGTTTCTGGTAGGTAAAGTTTCTTAATAGATTTTTTTTTATCTTAAAAGTGTAAAGAATACAAATCTGTAAAAAAAATCTATTTTTTGAAAATTTTAGGGGTATGTAAGTCCTCAAAAAAAGTAATATTTAACGAATGATGCAAAAAAAAAAACGTACGAAAAAGTATGTCAAATTGTTTCGCGTCCGTAAAGTACGCGGATAGCGTTTCAAGTAAAAAGTACATACTTTCGAGTAGTCCAGTGAAGAAGTATACGGTAATTGGAAAGTTTGTTGGAGCATTGATCGTCTCGAGGATGCTTGTCTCATTCTGTTGTTTGAAAAAGGCCCTCCCCCACTACTATCGCCGATGATTTGCCTTCTCCTTGGTGGTTTGAACCAGCGTTCTCGTGAAAATTCTGCTTCTCCGAGGGAATCGAGAAGTCAGAGCGTTGAACTCGTTTAACGAGGACACTACGGGGGATCGTTGGCTCTGGCGAAGAGGGGAACAAACGAGAGATTCGCCGGATCCACAGTGCTGACCACTCCAATCCTCCTGGTATATAGTCCCCGCAACTGAGCTTGCAACCGTTGATCGATAAGGGTGGGCACGATACGAGTGGCGTTCCCAAGGATGTGGCGAGAGCTTTTTTTTGCCCCATTGACCGGAAAACGGTTAACTACACAATGATCATGATTATTGTGATTCTCAAAGGAGATTCTTAAAGAACGAGTTAGAAATTTAAATATTCACGAAAAACATAGTATCTTTTCAAGCTAAATAATGTACTTTTGTCTCTTCGCTGAAAACACTGCAACGCTTCTTTTTCCCAATGTCTTTTGGTTCTCCAGTGTAGCATTTTTTTCATCGTTAACGAGGGGTAAACTTTTTTTTTAAATCGAATAAATTCGTTTTCCCTTCTCGCGTGGTAGAAATTTTGTTTTTCTTTTTTGTTTTTTTTTCTTCACATACACAACAAAATCCGTCAAATCAGAAGTTTATTTACCGGATCCTCGTCGTTATGAGATTTTCCCGCGACGCTCAGAGTGCGCTCGCTCTCTATACGTCGACAAAAGACTCGACGTACGCGCCCGCGAATGCAATTTTAGTTTCAATCTTTTTTTTTTTTTTGCTTCCCCATGGCGGAAGCTTTATTTTTTATTTTTTATTTCCGCGAGTCCATTTATACGCATTTATAGTATACGCGATACACGAGCTCATCGGGTACCGACAAACTACCGTCATCATCGTCATTGTCATTCACGACAATCAACGCCGGAGTGAAAGAGAAGAGAAAACGAAAATGAGGAAAAAAAAAGGCCCGATGACTTCTGTTGGAAAGAGACGTCTCTGTAAATGGGATGATAAATATGGGAGAATGTGCCGGCATTGGAAAATAAAAGGAAGTTAGGGGGAAAACGTGAAAAGCCGCGTGGAGGGTCTTTTTGCAGCATTTATAAATATACATATACATCAGATTGAGATGAGAGTCGCACACGTGGAGAAGCAGAGTGGCTAATATGATCTCTTTCTCTTTCTTCCTTTCTCTCTTTCTCTCTCTTTTCATGACTACCGTTACCAGAAGAAAAAACATATACATATATATATATATGTGTGTAGAATGTGAAGCGTATAACGTTATGCTGAACTTGCAACACACAAGCCCCCCGGTTAATATTCCACACTCGAATGATATTTCCACCCACATTTATACGATATATTATTATATACAGTATATTACTAAACACACATACGTATACGTATGGTTATAAAACCGTGAGTAGTCGTGCATAGATGCTTTCTCTCTTTTTCCCGTGTCACTTGTACGCCCGTTTGTGTGCACGCGTGTGTTACGCGTCGTTGCACATATTCCACGATGGAGCATAATATTTCATATATAAAGGGTATTTCACATAAAGTGGAATAATTTTTGACAGGGCAAATTTTTTGTCAAGGCGGCGCAATTGTCTAGCAGGGGGTTGTCCGGTGGTGAAAATGAAAATTTACAGAGGTCACTTCTCGAGAACGAGGATTGAGGCGAACTTTTTTTAAATTCCCTCGCCATTCATCGTGCACGATTCGGAAATTGTTGGAAAAAAAAAATCCCCTTTCCCAAAAATCGTTCCAATTCGCGCGAAAAAGCCCGTATACATAAAACTTTATGTTGTATATATATGCGGAGTCTGTCTCTAACACTGTGGCTCATGGGTTATTCAAGTGAACGGTAAAAATCATCCGTCGCACCCCTTGAGGGTGGAAACCACCCCCCTCCCTCCCGAACATCACCCTCGCCCCCACCTATATTGGTTATATTTAAATGGATTTAACCCCCCTCCCCGTCGAGATATACGAACAGACACACACTCGCATATTCCCCCTTTTTTAGCCCTCTATATCCAGCAGCGAAAGCTCACCCACAGAGAAAGGATAGACCCATCCTGGTCTCAGCTACTCGACCCTTTTTTTTCTTTCTTTTTCGCTTCCATCGTCCGCGGCCATAGAGACAAGGGAGAAAAAGTAATATTGCTCATTGCGAACGGAGAGGGAATGGGGAGAACGAGGGATAATGCAATTTGTTGGAATTCTATATTTTTATTATATTTTGCATTGGAGAAAGGTTTCGAATTGTAATTTTTTTATTTTTATTATTTTGCCTCTCTTCCGCTACGTTTCTGAGAGTTATTTTTTTATATTCACGAATCTAAATTGATTCAAGCTCGACGTATGTAGTTTGTGCTTTTTTTTACTGTTCAATTATTTTCTTTATGGATTCTTTATGGATTATTACTCCTTTCTTTTTTTTAATGCCATTTTATATCTTTAGAGTTTAATTTATTTCGTGCTTTTATTCGAGAATAACATGATAGATGTTTATCAGTTGATTGTGATGTTTTTCATGAAAAAGCTTTAGCGATCTCACGCACTGAGCGCTTTCTGCAATCTCTTGATGCAATATAACTATCTTGTTTCATAAAAAAAAAAAAATATATATATATATATATATATATATATATATATATATATATATATTAGGGTGGGTCAAATAAAATAACTATTTTTTTTTTTCCTCGATATAATGAAAAATGTATTGTTTGGCATCTCAAAAAAACCCTCTGCAAGTATGAGCCTTTCATATTTAAATTAAGAGGTCCCTCATCGTGAATTTTCATGTCCCATTTAAATAACATGGAAACATTTTTTTTTAACTTTGGAATTTTATTACACTTAAACCGTTGATGTTACGAGAGTTTTTCAGCACATTTTTTTAGAACATTTGATGCTCTACAAAAAAGCTCTCTTGTGTCTAATCGATAAAAGTAACCGTACAAAAAATAATCGGTGATAATTAGCTCTGGATTCTCTCATATTTGTTTGAAAACAACTAGTAATATATTAGTAGTATATTAGTAATATATTAGTAGTATATTTATTCATATTGATAACTAACATTTAAAAAAATTTGAAATTTATGTACTAAAAACGAGATAAGTAGAATCCACAGCTAATTATCAACGTTTATTTTTTATACGGTTACTTTTATCGATTAGACTCAAGAGAGCTTTTTTGTAGAGCATAAAATGTTCTACAAAAATGTGCTAAAAGACTCTCCTAACATCAACGGTTTAAGTGTAATAAAATTCCATAGTTGAAAAAAATTTTTTTTCCATGTTATTTAAATGGGAAATGAAAATTCCCGATGAGGGACCTCTTAATTTAAATATGAAGGGCTCATACTTGCAGTGGGTTTTTTTAAGATGCCAAACAATACATTTTACATTATATCGAGGAAAAAAAAAATTAGTCATTTTATTTGACCCACCCTAATATATATATATATATATATATTTATTTAGTATACGTATACTGTGTATTATAAACGCGCCACGTGGCAGTTGTCCTTCGACAATTGAGACAATTGCTGTGGCCCCAGCGTACACTTAATCTCGTATGTTAGGTATAATTCCGGCTTTCCGTACGACGTAACTCTACGTGTGTAGCGTGCATCTTCTTCACCTCTTTTTTTCCTTACAGCACGATAATTTTGTGAACAAGTGAAAAAAAAAAAAAAAACGAAAAAACTCGGAAATACTTAGAATCACATGAAAATTTTCTTCACTGTATAATTTTCTGTTCTTTCATTTCTGTTACAGGTGAGTACCAAAAATGTGCTGTCTATCAAAAACTGATTGTCGGAGGAATTGCGAGAATTCTGTAAGTCAAAGTTTTAATGATTTCACAAAAGTAATATTTATATTAAAAAAAAATGTTATTTGATATAAATTATTCGAAAACAGAGGCAAAAAATAATTGCGTGGATCGTCGGACGCAAATGAAACAGCAGATTTCAATCAAACATATAAAATGAGTTAAACCGCAGACGTATATAAATACGAGACTGCAACATTGCTGCGTCTATGACGTTGAAGGAAAAACCAATCGAGATAATTATCATCCAGTATACTTGTACTGCACTAAAAAAACGAAAAAGAAAAAAAAACTATGCATCCATAACTAAGTCTCTCGAGTCTTTATGTAGGATGATAAATAAGACCGCGAAAAAGTATTGTATAAGGGGCGGGGGGGGGGGGGGGGGGGGGGGGAAGAAAAACTAATTATTTTGCAACGTCAACGATGCCAAAAGTGAGAATGAGGATTAATAAGAGACTTCTCAAGAACCACTTTGATTAAAGTAATGCACATTTTTTTCAATTTTAATAACTTTTTTTTCGCCCATTTACATTTTATTAATTCCTCGAAGAGGGGAGGTGAGAGGAATGAAAAAAAAAAGATAATAATACGATGAAGAGACGTTACGATCGGACAACGTTGCGCAACGTGATTTGCGTTTTATTATATACTATATATATAGTATATCACGCCCCACTCTCGCTCCTTTCGGTGTCTCTAGAATTTTTGCACTTCCCGTTTTCCAAGCAATTCTTCTTCTACTTTTTCATGCTGCCCCCCGCGCCTTCCCCTCTTCCAATCGCTGTCGTACCGTATCGCTCAAAGGCGCAATAAAACTTTTATGTATTTATTATTAGAAGATAACAAATGACATTACGGGCTTTACGCGATGTTGCGTCATAGCGTCGCGGGTTTATAGAGTCGAGTGCATAGAGTACTAGGACGCAAACATTTCCCGTCTTTTTTTCATCCCCGCGAGTATCGAGGTTTGGCGGTTAGGGTAGTGACAATAATTCGCGAACGAAGGTGGGCATCGGTTGCATAAAAAAAATGTTTTTTTTATAAACTTCTCGAATTATCATTACGATTTATTTGCCGGCGATTTAAAAGGACATAAAAAAAAACGATAATAATCTATTAACTTCAGTGTAAAATTGATTTTTTTTTTGCCAATTTTTTTATATCACTGAACTAAAATTTATTTCCACGAAGGATAGAGTGATAAAAGGGAGAGAGAAAAATATCGAGATCAATACCGCGTTTATTTGTTTAACATATACTGGATTTTTCGATATACGTATTAGTGTGTATGTAAGTGTAATTACATCATTAACGTCGACACGTGAAACGAGGCGAATCGACGTCGTATAACGACTAGTGAGATATAGAAAAATTTATTGCATTCGATTATTATTATTATTATTATACTTTGCATAGTCGGTTTTAATTAACGAATTAAATAATAAACGAAGAACCGTCTGTCGGTTGTATAATAAATTTTTAGTCGGGCTTGCGTTTGAGCCGTTAAATTTTTTAATTAAAAAACTAAAAAGATTCAATTACAAAAAAAAAATTAAAATAAAAAAACAAAACGTTGACAATGAGACGCTGTCGTCTCTGTGTACGATAGGTGGCTCGAGGAAATTTCAATAATAATGAAGACAAGTCTGCGGCTGGAGTGATTTAATGAAGATTTTATATAGAAATTTATATATTCTCGTCTATATAGTAATATATATGTATACCAGGTCTTGGCGGGTGCGTCATCAGAATTGAGAAACGTCGAGCAAACGTGAGGATATATATATCCCATCGAGTTATTTCACAGCTCGGTTACCGCGTACCCTCGAATTTTTTGCAAATCGAAAAAAAATAAACCTAAACTTTTTACGACTATTGGCATCTTGGCGTGACATTTTTTAATTTTTCAAAAAAACTCGGTGTGTTCTGTGATACATGATTAATTACCGATCGGACAACAGTTTAAAACGTAATCTCAAAAAAAAACCTGCTATTTTGGACAACAATTGATTTAGGAACGTCGAGCGTCTTATAAAAGTTCACTTTATTTTCAAGCGAAAAATGAACTTTCAAAAAGTTTTGTTTTGTTAAGGAAAAAATGAACTTTGACAAAGTTCTTTTTTTTTAAGGGAGAAATGAATTTTCAAAAAGGTTCTGTTTTTTTGTTTTCACCTCTTCTTTATTGACACATCATAAGCACACATCCCGCAAGATATATATCTCGTAATATTCTCATTTCTGCCTCTGCTTAGCGTTCATTTATCGCGATACGTGCCGAGGGTTGCTGTTTCTCCATAGCGCCCGACGGTCTTCGGACACGCGTATTTTTTTGGCACGTTGCAAAAACAAATGAGTACCTACCCTTACGGTAAGCGAACCTTTCTTTTCCTCCTTCTCAATCTCGTCCGCATGCCCTCCAGAAATGTTTGCACTCCGCGAACGAACGACTCGACCACACGGACGAGTATATAAAAGGCAAAAAAAATAATTCAAAATTCATCATGTCCATCGATTTCTTTTATAAACAGAACAAAAGGGTTTCTCCGTTTTTTTTAAATATTTCGTATTATGGGGGGAAATAGGGTTAGGACAGCGTTTTCTCAATGATTTTCATGAATTTTTTTATAGTATAAAAAATGAATATAATTTATTGAAACTTTGAGAATATTTTATACATATATTTAAGTATATACTATAAAATTTTTGAAGACTTTCCTTGAAAAACACCGAAGATATTGGCGACCCCATATTGCAGGTCACAATCAGACTCAGCATTTTTCGTACATTCTGGAAGCCGCAATTTTTATCTAAAATCAAACGAGATTGGACTTTACTTTTATTATATGTCTCTCTTCTATATGAACCTAAATTCTATCAAAAAAATAGAAAATTGAATTTTTTACAGGGGTCAAAACAAAAAAGCATGATTTTTTGCCAATTTTTACAACTTTATTTGCAAAAAAAAATTATTTTAAATAATGATAATATTCCGATTTTAGGTTCATATAGAGCGCAATACTATGAAGAAAATAACTGCCAATTTTCGAAACGATTGGTTGAAAACTTTTCAAACTAGCGTGTATGCAAGTTCAAAAATAGTCGTTTTCAGAAAAACGCGTTTGAAAAAATAGCAAAATGCTGAGTCTGATTGTGACCTGCAATATGGGGTCGCTAATATCTGCGGTGTTTTTCAAGGAAATTTTTAAAAAATTTTATAGTATATACTTAAATATATGTATAAAATATTCTCAAAGTTTCAATAAATTATATTCATTTTTTATACTATAAAAAAATTCATGAAAATCATTGAGAAAACGCTGTCCTAACCTTATTTCCTCCCTCAATGGCTTATAACAATAGAACGAGTCGGAATTTTCATTTAAAATTTTGGGAACATATTTTTCAATAGTTTTACTACAATATATGAAATGAAAAAAATTGATTTTTTGAACCGTCTAACCCTATTTCCCCCCTTAAAAGAAAAATACACAACGCGATATATTATTATTATTTACCGAGTGATAAAAACAATTGCGACAACTCGTTGCATAAATGAAATGTTCATAATTAAATTAAACAAAAGTAAATTCGCTTCCCTAATTAAATTTAATTAAATTTACATTTTAGTATATTTCAAAATATTATTTTCATTCGTTAATTATTTACGAATTATTCCATTTGTAGATATAATGAATTTTTAAGTCGGTGAGAAATCTATTTTTACACGTCCGCGTTATTATGAGTGATGTTTTTCGGTGCACGTGGAACGATAATGGGCGTGTGTGACACACAGGTACGAGTGAGTAACAGATATCCTTGGATGGAATTGTACGAATCGTCACACGAGAGAGAGAGAGAGAGCTCAGTAATAATTCAAATCTTGAGATAATTTTGTCTCTGACGATGTCTAGATTCGATTCTATTTCGTTGGAAATATATCTCGGCTGCGCCCTCAGAGACGTTATTATAACCACAGCACTAGAGTCTATGTGCCTCGTTAACTCACGATTCTCACATTCGTATACATGATCCTGGATGGTAATAGAGGGGAATCCGTGCCGATAGCGAGGACACGGGGGGGGGGGGGGGGTGAAATATATGCTGTGTGTACTAAAATCGATAATTACCCCGCGAATAATGAATTAAATTTGTCGGCTTTCGACGATGTGGAAAATTCAATTATTTTCTTTTTATCCGAGAGGTATAGTTCACACGTTTTGTTTTTTTTCGCTCTCGCGATAAAATTTCATTTGTCATATCATCGTATTTTTTTAAATTCGATCATCGTATTAAAGAATCGAAAAAAATATTTCAAACAAATCTCACGACACCAGCGATGAAATCGATAAAAGTTACAGCACCATACATTCATGTTTCTTACAAATCTTTTCGTTTTTCGATCACTTACACGTTGATACGCAGCTGCGCTCTTTTAATCCACTTCACTGATCATTGACAATTAATTTTATTCAATTAATTAGAGCCAATTGAAATCTGAATACTACGAGATAAAAAAACACTGTGTCGTCGTTATACTTTGGGATTTTAGAATTTTTTTTTTGTTCACAAATAAAATTCGCGAAAATACAGAGTTTTTGATTTTTGATAAATAGACCTACAGCGAATGCTTAAAATGTATATTAAACCGAATCGTATACATATTAGTTATATTTGTTGGCTGTAGAAGTCCGTCGACGATCGTTATCACGAATCTGAAAAATTCATCTCTCTGCCTCTCTCTCTCTCTCTCTTTCTTTCTTTCCCTCGCTCTCTCCTCCCCGGATATTTTTCAACGTTAGAACAGAGCTCAGAGTCGCAATATTATTTTTAATAGTGCCCCGCGTGCCTCGCGACGGTACAGAGAAGAGTAAGAGAGAGTGAGAGAGAGAACAAGGAGGAGAGTTACAAGCGGGGACCCCCCGCACCTCCGTCACCGCGCCCGGCCGTTACATTACGTGGTAAATAATAAACGTTTGCAAGGCCTTGGAAGTTATTATACAATATATACGTTCGTATACGCCCGATGCCATTACGGGTATCGTATATTATTAATGCAGTGACGCTCAGCCGGTAGTTTACACTCCCAAGGCAAATGGCAAATATTGCTCATCGTTCATTTCAACGTTCTATAACACTATTATATATTGCTGCGCAAAGTCCGGACAGGTAAAACATTCGTGACTTATTCAGGGGAAAAACAACAAATTTAGAAAAACAAAAACAAGTTTTATTAGTAAACATATTTACAACGATAAAATTTATTGTCGATGCAACAAGCCTATTTTTTTAAATTCAATCTTACAAGAAGTACGAATTAACAAAAATAATTTCATTCATCGTAGAAAAATTTTCGACAATCGCTCGTTTGAATTTTTCCATACGAACATTTTGTTCGACAAGTCAAAAAGTATCATGGACTCCATTTAATAACGTTTTTAACTCGTACATTTAATTTTACACGTAATCTGTTGTTCGGAGATAAAATCTCGTTGAAATCTCTGCCGAACGATATTCTGTTTTATTATAATTAAAAGAAATATTTTCATCGGAATTTTAGTGCTGCAATTATTGATACGCCAGTTCTAATCAATATCTTTGCTATATCTTAGCTAAATACATCGGGGCGCACGATCGCGGTCTAGATAAACGTAGCGTAATTCACGCGTTAAATTAAAAGCGATGATAATTTTTCGTTTAGCGTTGCTTCGCGGCTGAGGGGAGGGGGATAGCTTAATTACGCAGTTATTTTGTTGAGATAAGCTCGCTGTATTGCATGTATTATTACTATATATATACTATTATAGTAATAGGAGCATACTTATATATATTTTTATAAATAAAAATGTATGTATACATAGTAATAACGCATAAGATCGTTTTGCACATTGAGTTCAACGAGTCTATCTTTTTCTTTCTATTTCTCTCTCTCGCTCTCTCTCTTTATTTCTTTCTCGTCATACAGTAAAGAGATTAGGTCAATTATTATACGCGTTACAGTCTTGCGGACGATGAGATAGAACAACTTAACTTTTATATCAATATTTATTGTATAACGATAAGATTAAAGTGATCGAGGAGTGCAAATGGCGGCGGGGGAAAATTTGTTAATGCTCGACTTTCTGTATTTATATTGTTACGTCACCCTCCCCACGACGACCAAGGCGCGACTGAGTGTCGCGCGAACGGGACGTGGCATTTTTTTTTTTTATGGAATAAAACAGCGTGGTTCTCATTCGATTATCCTGTAATGTAAGATTCCTCTTTTAAATCCCCGCGGATACTGTGTCAATTCATTTTTCTTTTTTATTCCCGCGAGAACAGCTCAAAACTCGTGACTTGTGCCGTAACACATCTTTGGAATAAATTTTAAAAAATCGACTTCAAGGGGGGAAATAGGGTTAGACGGTTCAAAAAATCGATTTTTTTTTTATTTCATAAATTGTTAGTGAAACTATTGAAAAATATGTTCCCAAAATTTGAAATGAAAATTCCGACTCGTTCTATTGTTATAAGCCATTAAGGGGACAAATAGGGTTAGGACAGCGATGATTTTCATGAATTTTTTTATAGTATAAAAAATGAATATAATTTATTAAAACTTTGAGAATATTTTATCCATATATTTAAGTATATACTATAAAATTTTTAAAGAATTTCCTTGAAAAACACCGCAGATATTAGCGACCCCATATTGCAGGTCACAATCAGACTCAGCATTTAGCTATTTTTTCAAACGCGTTTTTCTGAAAACGACTTTTTTTTAACTTGCGTACACGCTAGTTTGAAAAGTTTTCAACCAATCGTTTTAAAAATTGGCAGTTACTTTCTTCATAGTATTGCGCTCTATATGAACCTAAAATCGAAATATTATCATTATTTAAAATAATTTTTTTTTTGCAAATAAAGTTGTAAAAATGGCAAAAAATCATGCTTTTTTGTTTTGACCCCTGTAAAAAATTCGATTTTCTATTTTTTTTATAGCATTTAGGTTCATATAGAAGAGAGACATTAAATAAAAGTAAATTCCAACCTCGTTTGATTTCAGATGAAAATTGCGGCTTCCAGAATGTACGCAAAATGCTGAGTCTGATTGTGACCTGCAATATGGGGTCGCTAATATTTTATAGTATATACTTAAATATATGTATAAAAATTTTATAGAATATACTTAAATATATGTATAAAATATTCTCAAAGTTACAATAAATTATATTCATTTTTTATACTATATCAAAATTCATGAAAATCATTGAGAAAACGCTGTCCTGACCCTATTTCCCCCCTTAAAGTAAAACAATGTAATTTCAACTTAGCCACATCGATAATGCGAATATACTTTTTTTTGTTAATCTCCTGATCGCACGATTCAAGAAACACAAGATAATTTCATGTTTCGGCGAATGTCCAGCGGAGTCACTCATTGAGAACCCATGAACGAGCATTTTTTTTTTTAATAATTATTGCTTTTTTTTTTCTTTATTATGAAAATAAAAGTATTGCGCAAGAAAATGACTTGGTGCTCATGATACCTAGCGCATGAGAGACGTCGGTGCCGTGCCATTATTATTAATAAACCGTATACGCTAGGTATTATTGCGAAGAAAACTATATACACAGTCGTCGAAGGAGCGAGTACCGTATATATATATATGAGTTGACGATTTTATTTTTTTCTTCGTTATCTCACTCGTTTCTTTGGCTCGTTCTTTTGTATGTCCGTACAATGATTACTGATTATACTTACGGATGTAAGTGGTAACGGCCGTTTATGATCCGACGAGGTTGGCGTATTAATGACAAGCGGGAAAATAATAAAATTTCAACAATACGATAAATACAATACAAAACATATTGTTGATCGGTGATAAAAAATTGTCTGGAAGAAAAAAAAAATTCTTTTCTATTTATGAATCGATATTTTTTTTATTTTCATTGAAAAAAAAAGAACGGTTCACATTGAAAGTTCACCTTAAAAATTCGCAATTCAATTGCTTCACACTGATTTGCATCGAACCAATTAAAACTTTCACGCCCTCTTATCTCTTTTCGCCCAAGCGTCCTCAATGTTAATCAGCCGTTCGACAAGTGGCAATGGTCATTTAATGATGAGACCGTTTAACGGTCGTGCGGGCGCGTGTCCCCAACGAGCGCACGCGATCTCGGGTAATGTAAAAAAAAAATAAAAAAAAAATAAAACCCCGGCAATTTTCTCTGAAAATCATAATCCAAACGTAATCAAGATAATACATCATCGCCATTCTGCGCAAATACGAACGTTATTCATCAACGAGAGACTACCTCTACCGCACACGCGCACACATCGACACACAAATACACACACACACCCACAAGAACAAATAAAACTTAACCTCGAACTTTTTTCTCGTTCTTTTTTTCTTCCATCGTCATTATTCAAATTCTTATCATTACAACTTTCGACATTACGGAATATGAGAAAAGAAACCGGAATAATTTATAAAGAAACGCCATATATCTCGTTTCTTAGAATATATACTCATATAAAATATATTTATCGTCATAAATATAAATGTAAAAATGTATACATATATATATAACTTTGCTAGAAAGTCGATTCGATACCGACCTCCTTGCGCGAAAAAATATGCTACCTCATTCACTACCAGCGAGGAGGAAACGGTTGAGAGTGCGAGTGAGACGGTACAGGAGAAAGAGATGGATGAAGTAATAAAGAAAAAAACGAAAATGAAAAAAAAAGGCACAAGCTCGTGGTATATAATATTCGCGAGAGTGAGGGAGCGATACATAGAGACAGAGAGAGAGTGAGAGAGAAAAAGATGGAAGAAGTTGGTGGCAGCGAGAAAAAGAATATATATAGTATGGTACTTGGGCGCCGTGCACGCGTGTACTTTTATATATATAGAATTAAATATACGATACATTATTCATTTAAAGTTCTTTCTACTTGCTTTGCACGGTAGATTGTGTGTACGTACTGTATTCATGTCCTAGGTATAATACCTATAGTAAAATATTTTATGTATGTAATGTAACGTCACTTGTACATACATACGTCCCCAGTAAGTAATATATAATTTGATATATATACATATGTATATACTAAGTATATGTACATGAGATATTCTACGTGAATCGAGAAAGTTTTTCACCAGTGGACAATGATTTCGAGACTTGTTTAGAATTTACCCTCTGACAGTCATGTAAAGAGGCCACCAGAGCCCCTCGAATAACAGGTCCGAATTTGTAAATAAAAAAAATAATCAATAATGCTAGAAGGGACAAATTTAAAAAAAAATACTTATTCGTTTATTTCGACAATTGTGACTGACATAAAACATATCAAAACGTCTATTTTCTACTTGAGAATATTCGAATAGTTTAATTGTGTATTTGTACACAATTAAATTTTATTACATTAGAAATTAAATTTTTTACATTAATCGATTGTACACTCTACATTGGGTGCGGATGAATAGAAAAAAAATCTTTCATCAGTGAGTTTTAAATTATACGAAAATTCCCCGACATAGCCATATTTGAAGATAATAAGTTGCCTTCAATTTTCGTTTACGCTGCAATCAATTCTTTTAATTGTGTATCATCTACTCATCGTGGAATATCCCATACTGAAAATAAATGTATCTACGTTATATATTTTATATATTAAATATGTACATTCTTACGTGCTCACATCGAATGCTGTAACAAAGAGAAAGGCCTAACTCGCATTATTTTACGCGTTAAAGCTCTTGGCGCTTAGACCTTTTGTTGGCCACCGGTTGATATACGTATGTGTGTACTTGTCGACGAGCTAAAGTTTTACTGTAACGCAAGCTCCGATGTAGACACAATGTATTATATCCCGGGCTTAGCCGACGTACCAAGTACAAGGTGATGCACATAAGAGAAGGTGTGTGTGTGTGTGTGTGTGTGTGGGAGAGATAGAGAGAAAGAGAGATGGACGAAACGTATATGTACGAAGGTGCACAAGAGAATTTCGTCGAGACGGACGTACGAACGGACACTTCGGGAACTATACACATTGACTCTACATATATGCAAAGAGCTTTTTCTTTCTTTCCCCGGGTTTTTTTTTCCCTTCATCTCTATATCCACCGTACTCTCTTTCTTTATTCATTTCAAAGAAGGTACCCCCGGTGCCTCATTTGCAATTCTATGGCGTACGTCGATATGCTTTTGATTTATCGTGACTATCCTCTCATTCGTACATTGCATCCAATCTACCGTTCCATACTCTCGACTTGATATTGATATTAATATTTTTTTTACCGAACAATCATTTGTGATTGTTTTTTGAACGAACGACGGTAGAAAAATATGTGAAAATGTTTTTGTTAGTAACAAAAAACGGATTTGAAAGCTGTTACTTTTGTCGCTGATGAAAACAGCCAATCCATTCTCTGTAGCTGCGCTTCCCATTTTATGTGAACAACCCCTTCCCCCCCGTACGTAAATTATATATATATTTGTATATATACATAAAATAACATCAACGGGAGAAATAAGCTGTGCTCTGAAATCGAGTTGGCGAAACAAGCCCTCTCTCATCGCCACGCTGCCGGGAAGGGTGGAGGGATGGAGTTTGGGTGGCTCTGGTTTCATTGTTTGACTTATCGGCCGTTGCCACGTGCTTTACATAATGGCGGTGTTGAAAACGCGGTTTAACGATATCTAAACACGAGTGTCCGGACGAGAGAGCGCGCGGTTTTCCGGCGGGGTGAGAACCCGGACCGGGGTTGCGCGCGGGGGAACGTTGAATTCCGCCGGAATGAATCGCCGGAAAAGCGTGCGGGGAGGAGAACGAAAATGAATCGAATCAGAGTACTCTGCTCTACCGTTTCGACGGAAAACTGCGAAGCTATATGGCCGAGTGATATAAACCAGAGCGGGAAACAGCCGGTCGACTACCAAAAACTATATAGTTCAATACAGTCCGAATGTGTCGCCGATGAGGAAGAATAGAGGGATGAAATGGGGCGGCGATGGAAAGGGAGGAGGCGGATGGCGGATGCCACCACTTCAATCCTTGACGTGGTGAGTTTGGAGGGCCGGAAAAAGGTATGGGTAAAGCACGCGCGGTCACCGAACGTCAAAGTGGTGAGAGGAGTGGAGAACGAGAGGAAACCGCGAATCCGGAGCTGCGAATAGCAGATACGAGAATGCTTAATACGTTATACATCAATCAATTATACAATTGCCAACGTATTCGTCGTAATTTAACCTCATGAACGCACATATCTTTACGTAACTAAACACGAAAAAGTAAGTTTAATAGATTCAAAATTACCGGATTACTTTCTCTTTGTATCCTTTTTTTTTTCACGCGAAACTTTGCCCACGCGATTGTTAGATGAAACTCGAGATGTCGAGAATTTTTTGCGCACGATGGAATTTTACATTTAGATATGCTTCATCAACATTTCATTGCGTCATTAAAAATCTCGTAATACAGTGCTGGCCATTTGAAATGAAATTAGAAAATTGCACTTCGACGATGCACCTCTCCACCGTTTCCGGGGAACACGATAACGCCAATATCTTTTCACGTGGTCATAGGCCCTGCTGAATAATACATCCACGATAAAAATGAGCCCAATCGGTCCGACGGTTTTCGCGCTAGCCCCGACAAAAGATTTCCACTTTAATCCGCTTCCCTGCCGCCAGTCGGTTGCGCATCCAAATTGCTCCTGGAGTAGTTTTCGTCCCTGTTTGTAACCATTCACTTGAATACCATATTCATCCTCTATCGCATCCGCAACCCTTAAATCACGGGGTCGACGGATCATCCGACTTTCCACCACCCCACATTTTCGTTGCGCACACGCGTTTGGTCAACAATTGTTGACCAAACTCAACGGAACTTGGTTCGTCCGAAATAAATCTTAAGAAATGGGAAATTTTCCCAAAATCGGCTAAGATATCCGAATTCCACTTCAGATGATTGGCACTGTAGATAGATTCAGAATTTAGGTAGATTCAAGCGGTACGGCAGAACCGCGGTTCTACAGATTCCAACTGTACACCTACCCAACTGTCACGACCAAACTGACACGAGCATACGAATATTCCACAATATTGTCACGACAAAACTGTTCCCGAACAAAACTCTCACCATTAAAACTGTCACCGCACAAACTTTCACCACTCAACTCTCCCCGATCTCTATTGGACACGTGCAGGATATTCACGAACAAAACTATCACCGTCTAAGCTGTCACGGTCTAAACCTTCACCATCTAAACTGTCACCGTCTGAATTGTCACCGTCTAAACAATCACCGTTTAATCTGTCACCGTTCAAACTGTCACCGCAGCAACTGTAACCGCGGAAATTGTCACCGGGAAAACTGTCACGGGCAAAACTGTACACGGCACCAACCGTCACCGCTTAACGCGTGATTTACCCAACTCACACTCGTAGACGCTGTACCCGTAGGTAAGAGCGCTCGGACTGCTTCACCAAACGCGGCGCAATAGCGCGCGATATTTCGTGCGTGTCCGCTAATACTTACGTCATTCGCCGCTGTCGTCTCAAACACAGCCTTCGCACCGCGTGAACTTACTTGTGCTCGGCGATCGGTAATAGCGGACACGCACGAAATATCGCGCGCTATTGCGCCGCGTTTGGTGAAGCAGCCCGAGCGCTCTTATGGGCGCTCTTATGGGCGCGGTGACAGTTTTGCCGGTGACAATTTTGTGCGGTGACGGTTGGAACGGTGACGGTTGGTGCAGAATACAGTAGACGCCCTGACAGTATAGACGAGGACTATTCTGCTGCATTAGAGTTGCGCGGAATACAGTTGAGACCGTGACAGTTTAGACGGTGATAGTTTTATTCGAGAAGATTTCTGCACGTGTCGAATAGAGATTCAGGAGAGTTGAGTGGTGACAGTTTTAATGGTGAGAGTTTTGCTCGGGAACAGTTTTGTCGTGACAATATTGCGAAATATTCGTATGCTCGTGTCAGTTTGGTCGTGACAGTTGGGTAGGTGTACAGTTGGAATCTGTAGAACCGCGGTCCTGCCAGCGGTACGCCTTTCCAGATCCTATCCGTTCATACTTTCAATCAAAATGCCCGAAGGCAAACGATGATAAAAATCCGTGACGGAACGTATGTGTCCTGTGTAGGAGGCGTAACGAAAGAGTCAAAATCCCCCGAGTTTTACGTTGACTATTGCGACAAACAAAAATTAAATAAAAATTTAAATTGTTCGATATTTTAAACATAGGTGTACGGGGAGCCGATTTTTTAATGATCACTTCGCTTGGTCATTAAATCAATTATGGTTTAAAGATCGAGATAAGGAAGAAATCGATTTGTAAAGAATATTTATCTATTGTATAATATGCATGGATGAATATAGGTTGTACGCGAATGATTGTTAATTTGTTGAACGTCTCGTCGTGAGTTATACCGATTTCTAGCCGACCAATCGAGCAATTATTCCCAATTATCCATGGCACGAAATATTATATATTGTTTTATATGGGCGTTCACGCCCATTCTATTCGGTCCTTCTCTCTTTCATATCTCGCTCTCGCTCAAACCGGAGCTTCATCTCTATAACCGAGGCCGCCGACGTCGAATGGACTCGAGTTATTACCGCTAATCTCGTAATTACCAGCCGAATCGAGAGAAACCCAATGCCCGGCCGGACTAAATATAGAGATATGTATATATATACACACACACACACACAACCCAAGAGTCCGCCCTATTTCTACTGCTGTTTCTACTAGCGCAGGAGATTCGTGCTCCACATAGCTATATGTATTCTTGAGTAAAATCGCGGGGGCGCAGACTTTTCTTCCAATAAATTCCCATTAGAAAGTCCGCTAACGATTTGGCTGCTCTTACAACCCCCTTAATCCCATCTCATTTTCCTTCCTCGTTCTCCTACCTTTTTTTTCTTCTTTTTCATAAACTTACTTTTCATTTAAAAATTTTCTCATTTTCTCTCGTTATCATTATTTTTATTATTCATGCATTAATAATGAACTGTATTTTTTTACGTTAAATCGCTTTCGAGAACTTTTCGCGGGGCAATGGCACTACTGACAAAAGTATATATAACAGTTTTAGGACACCAGGGATATTTTCGTTCTTTTTAAGCGATATACATATGAGAAAATAAAAAATTTGCAACAGCAATTGTCTAGAATAGGGTTTGATGACCCTCTCACGAAGTAGTCGCGGGGGTGTATTCCTCCCTTCTCTTCCTCGTCTACCTCCGACATATTACGATGATAGAAATAATAATAACAATGATAATAATGATAATAATAATAAAGGTGGAGCGTTATTGCTAGTAATAATTTTCCGGAGCGTAATCGTTGAGAAAGAACCGTAGTCGCGGGGATCTCGCCCAAGAGAGACAAGGACTGGCGCTAGACAGAGAGAGAGTGAGAGAGGGGTAACTGCTTCCATAATCGTTATCGTTACGGTTTACGTCAGCGTCTGTACGCGTCGGTCTCGTGGACTCGCCAGACTCTTCCCAACCTCCGTCCACTTTTTCCTCTCACCTCCTTTCCTCTCCTTTCGCTCCGGTGCTTTTTCTTCACCCCTCCGCCCCACCAAAAATTCTTTATTTTTTAGGATATCCGCCAACAAAGCAGCTCCGAGTCTTGAAATCCTCTTCGCGTAGCGACAAAAAAATGCGATAGCGTGAAAAACCATATAAGAGTGAGGGGGAAAGAGATTTAACTATTGCCGTGTGAGTGAAACTTTTGTTTTTTTTTCTTTTTCCAAAATCAACCCTTTCTCCAAACCTCCATTATCCTCTTGGCAATTTAAGAACATTCATTCGTGACCGTAGAAACAGCATCGAATAATATCATTTTTTTTACAACTCTATACTTTACCGTATACTCGGCGAAGCAAAATTAGAAACTTACTCCTACATATATCGAAGGGTTGAACATTAGCAATGGCAATGATACTTCTCTTTGTTGAACAGAAACCCCTCCCCGTACACATGCATATATATAGATATATCTCGTTGTTACCTCTCTTCACTGCACGAGTTTGTCCGTCTCTCTGTCTGCTAGTTTGCTATGTGAAAGGGCTGAGAAAAGGGCATTAGTTTCAACGATTATTAGAGTTGGTTCTGCCCGAACGGGTTACATAAATGCGCTCGAGGAAACTCGTCGAGCGCGCGCCCTCTCGTGCGAGGAAAGAAAAAATAAGTTGCGAGGGGGCAGCATGGGGGTGTATGTGTGTGTGTGTGTGTGTGCGCAAGGAAGAGGATACAAAGTCGTCGACGAGTATTTATATTGGGCGAATGAAAAAAAAAGCGACAAAGATATATATCTATCGTTGCTGCTATTTTTCCAGAAAGGGCTCTCTCGGGGACGCTCTCAACCATCCGCCGTTTCATTCATTATTATCATTATTATCATTATTATTATTATCATTATTATTAGTAATATTATTAATGACATTATTTTCCTTCCGTACATTCTGTTTTATGTTAATAGCTAGTGGCATTTCACCTCCCTCTATCGTTTCGTTCTATCGTTTTTCCCCCTAGCATTTTTTTTTCCCAAATTCCAACATACGAGGGGGGACCCAAAAAAAAACGGGAATTTCGTCATAATTTCTTTATTTTTAAATGTTTTTACACCAAATTTTGATCACCTTCAAAGTATTCACCTTTGACCACAACGCACCTCTGCAAACGATCCTTCCAATGGTCAAAACATTTTTTAAATTCACTTATCGGGATGTTCTTTAGGCCTTCCAGCGATTTTTGTTTTACCTCCTCCACAGTGGCAAAACGCTTTCCTCTCATGTCCCTTTTGAGTCTGGGGAACAACAAAAAACTCACAGGGCGCTAGATCCGGCGAGTAGGGGGGGGGGGGGGGGGGGGCAATTGGTGTCATGCAGCTTTTTGACCAAAAACTGCATGACCACGCAGCTCTCTCCGTAAATCAGTTTTTGACCAACAACTGCTTTACGATGAGAGCGGCGTGGGCCGGCGCGTTGACATGATGGAGGAACCAGTCACTTGTGCGCCAAAGATCTGCCCTTTTCTTCGGGATTCTCTCCCTTAATCTTTTCAAAACCTCCAAGTAGAACTTCTGGTTCACAGTTTGACCCGGGGGAACGAACTCCGCGTGCACAACACATCTGCAATCGAAGAAACAAATGAGCATTGTCTTGATGTCTTCCAAAGGCTTGATTGCTGCTTTGTTTCGGGGTCGTATCCATAGCACCACGATTCATCACCGGTAATCACCTTGGAAAAAAGTTCAGGGTCCTCTTCGAGCTGATTTTGAAGTTCGAAACATGCCTGAAGTCGACGCTCCCTTTGCTCGTCTGTGAGAAGGCGAGGGACAAATTTGGCTGCAACTCTGCTCATGCGCAAATCTTTGGATAAAATCCTCCGAATTGAACTCCATGATATCCCAGACATCTCACAGAGTTGATCAATGGTTCGGCGACGGTCTTCACGAATGAGAGCATTGATTTTGTCGACGTTTCGTCACTTCTTGACGTTGTGGGTCGCCCCGAACGGGGTTGGTCTTCAATTGACATTTCTCCATTTTTAAAACGTGAAAACCACTCGTAGACTCTGGTTTTACTTAGGGCAGCATCTCCATAAGCAGTCTTAAGCATTACAGTAGTTTCCGCGGCCGATTTCCCCAACAGGAAACAAAATTTCACAGCCGCGCGTTGCTCTCGACAATCGGCCATCACGTTTTCGCCGAAATGGAAAAAGTTGTTTCACTACAAAAATTCCCACGGGCGAACCGATGCACTCACGGCGACGGAACTTCGCACACTAACTCAGGAGACGTGTCCCCAACGGACACCTGGTCGAGCAATGGGTTCCCCCACTCTCCCTCCCCGCCGCAGCGCAATTCCCGTTTTTTTGGGTCCCGCCTCGTATATTCCCTCGTACAATATATTTTGATGACGCGATATATATTTTTTAATCGTTAAATGACTCGAAATATCACGCGTGGCCCGAAGAAAAAAAAAACTGTTCGCTGCTTTTGTAATGTTTAAATTTCTCTCTACGCTCGGAGAGAAAATTCATACGCGAAGAAAAAGTAATATGTGTATAGTTGAAACCCTTGTTATACAGTGCAGTATCGCAGTGTGCAGCGGATGCGCGATGGCCACCCCCGACTATACACATAATACTATAGTGCATATATATCGACTGCTAATAAATAAAAGGTCATAACTTCCATCGCTCTACCCACGTTAAATCCGTCTTTGTTACGCCCTATTATTTCCCAACGGTTGATATACATATGAGAGTTCACCCTTTCGTTTCTCCAACGAAATCCATAATTTAAGAATTTTTCCCTGAGTGGAAAACTTTCGGACAATATATAGTGGTACCGCGCCGCACGCGGTGGGCACGGTGGCCTGAAAGTTTCGTAATACATTGCTCGCGTTTCTCCGTCTTCTTTCCAGGAGGACAGATCGACTCATGCGCAAATATATTACGGTATAAAATGTCGTGCATTTGTATATACATATATACGTAGACGATACAATTCAGATTTTCGAAAAGTTAGAATTATACGTTCACGAAAAAACATGTGGGAAAAAACTTCTTTTTCGCATTTCCATATGGATTTTTTTTTATTTTTCGATAGAAATTCTTAATTCGTACAGGCATTCCATGAGCATTGTATAATCAGTTGGAAAATTTCCGGTCAGACAGTGTTTCTAAGCGGGATAAAATCGAAGAACAAAAACAAATCATTTTCAGTTATGGAGAACCGAAAAATCGAAAAGTTCCTATATTTTTAACTAACATAATTTTTTTTAACCTACATATACGCATGTTGCTATATCGTTGGCTCGTAACTTGACAGATCGACGTTTTATCGGTCATTGATACGGTCGATAGGCCACCAAATACATCGATATTTATGCATTTTATCCGATATGAAGTTATCATCGCAAAAAAACAAGCACATATACCCTACACAGACTGGTGGCCAGTATTGGAGGTATGGGTTTCCCTGCCTGGTCCTGGAAAATCGAAAAACTCCTCATTCCTCCCTCCCTCTCCTGTCCATCGAGACCCACCGTTGATTTCGCTACGCTTGACGGCTTTCCACGCAACAACCTTCCACCCCTTCGCTGTGTTCCTTCATCCCCCCCGGCCGATGACCCTCCCATACGTCCCTCGCACCGACGTCCCCACCACTCTCATAACTTTTGACGAGTTTCAGCGGCTCGAAAAGCTCGCGAGCTCACGTGCCGAGATGTGGATATAATTTTATCCAGTTTTTTATTGCGTACATGTTGAACCGGCAAAAAAGGGCGGGCGAGGGGGGTGGGACTTCGATAGCGCCAGCTGAATCGGAAATATTGCCCATAAATATTGGAGATATAACTGGCAATCGCGGTGCATGCGTGTCCTTTCCCTTCACGTACATATATTCATTCGTATATACTATATGTATATTAGGGTGGTTAAAAAAAATGTTTTTTTTTTTTTACTTTCCTTCCTCATTGGAAATTTTGTAGCATTTTACGGTAAAATCGATCGAGCCCAATATTGAGAACTCGTGCGAGATTTTTTAACTGCCACGTCGATGATGAAATTTTGAAAAAGGTCATTTGTCGAAATTGTTGAATTTTCAATGGACAGCGTCAACCTTCATGAATATGATTTTTATCAAGAAATCTAATTCTTCACCAGTCTCGAATTTTTACATTTTTTCACACTTTCTTCGTCTATGCACGTGCTTGACTTGCGGTTACCGTGAATTCGGGACATAAGCGATATAGAAGAGGGAAAAAAAATGAGATTCGTATCATTATTGCCTATAGGCTGTTGTCTACGCACGCGTTCGAATGTCCTATTTGGTCAGTCTCTGGTGGACCACCATTGCTCCCCAGCATCCTCGCTGTTTGTCCGTTGCTATCGCTACGGAAAATGCTCACGATTCGCGAAATACGATTCGTTGCACCGATCGCGAATTTCGCGGTTAAAATGTCCCGGACCAAAGTCCGAAATAAACGGATGCTCTAGAACCGAGGAAAGACATGAAAATATTAAGGTAGTAGTCTGTTAACTTAAGCCAATTTTCATGTCTTTTTTGGAGGGCGTTTTTTTTGTAGGAAAATAAAAATGAATCGTTTGGGATATTGAGGATGTTTTTATTTACATATTAAAGATACAAAAAAAAAATTTTGAACAAATTTAATAGTTTATTATTATTATTATTATTGATCGAAGTTGGCATCTCGAAAAAAAAAACGCGTGGGTGGCCCCGGTGATTTTGGCTATTGATGTGATCTGAAATAAAAAATTCTTGATAATTCTTAATCTATAGACATGTCATTATGGTCGGAACTACTGAAGTTTAATTTCATGGATAAATAACAAAATGGCGGACTTTGGAAAAAAAGTCCTTTTATTTTAGCAAAGAAGGGGTTGTAAAATAAAAAGAAATTTAACTTCAGTAGTTCCGACCAGAATGACATGTCTATAGATTAAGAATTATCAAGAATTTTTTATTTCAGATAACATCAAGAGCCAAAATTACCGGGGCCACCCACGCGCTTTTTTTTCGAGGTGCCAAGTTCGATCAATAATAATAATAATAAACTATTAAATTTTTTCAACAAATTTTTTTTTTGTATCTCTAATATATAAATAAAAACATCCTAAATATCCAACACGATTCATTTTTATTTTCCTACAAAAAAACGCCCTCCAAAAAAGACATGAAAATCGGCTTAAGTTAACAGACTACTACATTAAACAAAAAAAAACCTACGTTCGAATCTTCGAAAAAACTACTGGGTCATAAAATATGCCCTCCAGAACGACGTGATAATGGAATAATCAATTTTTATCAAATTTCAAATTAATCAAAAATTTCATTAACACACTAATCCTAAAACTCTCTGGTATATCAATTAACGAAATACAATTCGAACGCTTGTCTCGCGAGCAAATAAATGATATTAATTAATTGGAAACCCGTTAAAGATAATTAAATACTTAAATATAATTTGAATGAACAGAAAAAAAAAAAGAAAAAACGTAATAAAGAAGAAATCGCAGTGTTATAAATCGCCGAAAAATATGGGATGTGAGAGAAATAAGATAAGGAATAAAAGGAAAGGAGAAGATGTGAAGGAGTTAAGTAGAAGGATAAGGGGGAGGATAAATGCGTTGAACGAGTGTACGAAAAATATATAGTATATATATGCCGGTGAAGATAAGTGGGAAAGACTGAGAGGCTGCGCGTTGGAATCGGTGATGCGCCAATACATCCGCATATAACTATGCATCACATGTATGCATATATAAATTTATAAAGTATAAAAAATATATACGTATACTTATATAAGGGACATGCGTGTAATTTCGTGTATGTGTACGTGAAACCGGCTGTGGAACCGATTCGCACCGCCCGTTGATTATAGCAATTAGCCGATCGGTAGTTGTAGTATAAAGTTTGTCGGTAGGTAGAAGTTTCAAGGGGCGGGGCGGAGGGAGGGGGAGAAAGATAAAGCGAGCAAAAGAACGGTAGAGAGAGAGTGAACGTGTCAATGTTTTGTGGAAAGCCCGAGGCCACTTCTAAATTACAGGCTTACCAAGCGAGCAGCGGAGAGACTCATCGCGATGTGAAGGAGAAAAAAAAAGGATAAGAGAGCATCCCCCATCCCCTTTACACCACCATTCATCCGGTCGATTTAGCTCTATCCACATATATTTCATAAACTTTTTCAACCTTCGACATTACGCTTTTCTTCGTTTCTTCGGCTTTCGTTATCAAGTTCACTTTTTTTTTTTCGTTTTCATGTTCATTGAAGAATTCGTCGGAAAAGTGGCCGTGTATAGAAAATGTAGTTCCTGTAATTGTCTCTGGCCACCAGTCAGGATCCGTCTGGAGATCCGATCAGAACCGATGAAATGAAACGGTCGTAACATGGATTCCGATGAGGGGATCCCGGTTAGAATCCCTAACTGTCCAGGTGCCTGCCAACGTAGAAAAATTGTAACGGCAGAGCGTTGGGGCAATACTGGTTGCCGTAGTGCCGGTACTGGCTGCCAGTATTGGGCCAGTACAGATTCGGTACAGGAGTGTAATAGCCGGCCGTTATACTGGCACCAACGGTCGGGCCAGTACCGGTTATTTAATTGGCCCGAACTTTGGCCCGGATTTTGGCTCTGACTTTGGACCAGACTTTGGCCGAGATCTGGCAAACTTCTGGCTTACTACTGGCACCAATGGTCGTACCAATACTGGTTATTTCATTGGGCCGGATCTTGGCAGACGATTTTGCCGACGGTGCAAATTACATCTCAGCGAGAAATGGCAAATTAAATAGATATCGAATCGACGTCTTTTAGACACTTTTGGCGTCTCGTGGACGCCGATCCAATGTCTATTTAAATTCTATTTCTCTCTGGGAGTAATTTATATTTCTTTTTACCACGTAACGAGATATTTCCCAAGCAGCACACGTACGTCCATAGGATGTACTTTGGACGTAAGGACGTTCTTCGGATGTTTTTAGGACGTCCTTTGGATGACTGTATTGTCTGCTATGTTTATTCATAAATGTTTGATAATTAAATGCACTTGATATATACTAAATACTCGGAGTAGTTTTTATTAATAAGAGACTAAGTACATAGTATACAGGTCTAAAATACGTACTTAAATGTTTGTAGAACAGTGTTTATAAAATATAGGCTATATGAAGCAAATATTACACTAAAAAATATTGTACAATACTGGCTGCCAAAGTTTGGCCGCCAATACTGGCCCAAAGCTTGGCCAGTAGAATTCAACCAGTACTGGCATATGACTGTATTTTATACTGGCCCGTAGTATGGCCCGTAGTACGGCCCGTAGTACGGCCCGTAGTATGGCCCGCAGTATGGCCCATAGTATGGCCAGATAGTCAGCCAGTACGGGGCCATTACTGGCGACCAAAGTTTGGCCGCCAGTATTGGCCCAAAGCTTGGCCAGTAGAATTATACTGGCAATTTCTATATGGGTGATTCCCCGAGTAAAAGAACGTTCGTCTCACTCGGAATTTTGCTTGAAACCGAAATTTCCTACAAATAACTGCGTGCGAGTGTGCTGAAATATCGATAAAGTGATAGACAGTCAATAAAACTTTGACACCTAGATGATATCGAGGATATTACAAGACGTCTGGTAGCGTGAATTCTCTCCGCTTACAACAAAGAAATAAAATAAAACAATTCACCCCTTCTATTTTATTTTTTTGTATTTCTCATCTCGCTTCGTATTCCGTCTTCGTCTGACGAGCAGTATACCTCTCACAAAACGTAGACCAATTCGACACGAGAGAGAACAAGTGCCTCGAAAACCGACGTCTCGCTTCGCGAAGCACACGGTGTGACGGAACGAGGCGGAGAACGCAAAAAAAAAAGGGTCGCGAAGAGTCGAACGCGAGGAAGAGAGAGAGAGAGCGAGTACGGCGGAACAAGGGGGAAAAAGATTTCCCGACGAGCTTTTGCCTCCTCTGCTCGTTCCTCAACCTACCCCTCGACGGTCGTGCTATGCGAGCGACAAAAGCTCCGAAGTGGCTCTTTCATTGGCCGTGCACGGCGCGTAAAGCGCGAAATAAAAAATAAAGAGAGGGACCCGGGGTATTATTTCAAACGGTATACATATATATATATATCTTTCTTACACCCTCCACGGATTCTGCATACAGCATCCTCACTTTCTCCTGTCTGTCTTTCCGTCTCCCCTTTTTTTTTTGTAATATCTTTTTTTTATCACTCTCGTTACGTCGTCTTCAACTTTATATTTATATGTTCTCTCTCGCTCTCCCGGTATTCTCACTTTCGTCGGCTGGCTTGTTCCACGGCATCATCGGTTAATACGCGTCACACTTAATATAAAACTTTTTTTTTTAACTTTACTTCTCTTTTAACGCTTGACTGTTTGCGTGTCTGTTTTTACTTTTTAATTATCATTGCGGTAAAAAAAACAACCCAAAATCGGATCGATATTACCCTTCAACAAAAAATTCAATTAATGAGAATAAAAAAGAAAAAAAAGGAATTAACAATCCAATAGACGAATTGATGAAAAAAAAAAAACGTCAATTCGAGACTCGATGAAATGGCCCCTGAGAGTCTCGATCGTGACCATCAGCGACATCTCTCTCACCCTCTCCAAAAGAGGTGGCCCGCCGAGTGATTAGTACAAAAATAATGATTTCCCCACTCGCACTCCTTACGCTTGGTGATTCCTCGATTGCTGAATATTCTTGCTCCAAAACAACCCTCAACCCACCGAAAATCTTACTGCGCGAGTATATATCGCTCGGGAGACGTCTACAAGTCGGTCGCTCCTGTCCCGACGTAATCCTACCAGTAATTAGTCAATTAATTAAGGTTCACATAATTATTAGCGAGGAAGACGAGAAAGAGAGGAAAAAGAAGGCAATATTGAACAGAGACAGAGAGAGGAAGGGAGAGGGAGACGGGAAAAACGAATCTGTGGTCTCCAGTCTTCCTTTAATTTTCCGTTTTTTGCCCCTCCGCACTCTTCCACCCTCGCTCTTTCGCTCTCCCTCTCCCTAGAGAGAAAGAGAGAGAGAGAGCCTACCATCGACGCGATTGGGAATTATTGAAAAAATTAATTGTGCGTGAAGCTACGAGGTCTCTGTACGTGTTTTCTACCCCTTCATTTTTTTTCTTTCTTTATTCCTCTCTTTTCCTCGTCGATTTTTCGCCGTCTCTCGCACTTCGTTCTCTCATTCCTTCCGACATACGCTTTTTTTTTTACTCTTTCACTATTGGTATCACACACAAAAGTAGTGCAGCCAAGTGGCATTGGATTTTTGTATGTGTATGTGTTTGTGTGAAATAAAATTAAAAAATAAAAGCTCGGTACGGCTGCAAAGAAAAAATAAATTGCGATTGAGAAAGTAAAGGAGAAAAAAGAATTAAAATTAAAAGTTGGGGGTTGTGCCATGTGCTGTATAGTTCGATTTTCACAATTATCAGCACAATATTAACGCTCCGTTGGAATAATCGTTTGTTATCAGTCATTAACTGAAATTATATTAATTCCAATTCCTCTAGAGGGATATTTAGATTTGGTTTTTATAGTAATTTCATGGACATCGATAGCGCACTTTAGTTTACAACAATTAATAACTGTTACAAATTAGACAGGTAATTAATTTAGGGGAAAAAAAGGTTTTTCTACGAGTATTTAAAAAATTTTGTCAAATATTCATGCTGTTTCGCGCGCTCAGATAAAATGGGATACAAGATATCGGATGATGACAATAAAATTTATTCAACGATTTGTGATTGACGAAATTAGAGATACCGACATATAGTGAACAAGTGAAAATGCAAAAGTCCTCATGAACGTTGGGTGGAACTAATTTCATCGATGAACACCGGTAATGAAAACACACATGCACACGGTTAAGGGTAGGAACGTACAACTGCCGTGGAGCACGTTAAACGTGTGCAATCGTCATTTTCAGCTCTCTGTTTTATCATGAATTATAATTAGCCGCATAAATATGCATTGGTGCGTGACGTAATTTGACCAATAACATTAAAATACTCACGATAGAGAGCTAGGTGGAGGGAGCAGATTGAAGGTAAAATTACGTACGTAGGGAGGGGTTTTGAATCTGCCGGATGACTCGTCCAAGTTCACAGAGTGTGCGTGGCAAAATTCGACGATAATACGATTAATTGGTATTGCTAATCGACGATAATTAATATAAATAGATGATCGGGTATTGGCAGCGTTTCGATCGTCGGGCAAACGGTAAAAACCGCCTACCCCCCTCAGCCTTTATTACAATTCTCTTTGCCCGGACAATGAATCTCGTTATAATCTCTTCAACAATCCTGTCAAACCTTTGTTTCATTACACCCCTCGATTATTGCTCTTCGTTTAACTATTAATTACTTTGCAAATGTCAAATCATTCAAATGTCATGCTTCGAGATATTTCAAATATTATTCAATTGGAATTTCGAATGAAAATGCCATTAATTATGCCCTTTTTGAAAAGAATAATAAACCAAAAGATATCGGTAAAGAAATTGTTACAAAAAAAATGGCACGACACATTGGTGACTCATTAATTCCACTCGACATCATCGATTTGCTGAGGGGTTACGTCGAGGAGAGGCAAACCGGAGTTGAACGGGTGAACCTGTCGTTCATGTCGTCGCCTCTCTATGTTATATACTATGTATATACCATGCCGTGTTATATACATATATATACCATGCCGTGTTATATACATATATATTATAGACCCTATCGTACTTCTATTTATATGAATCAGCGATGCGCGAGCTTGACACGCCAAGTATATGCGGTTCTATAACCTCCACATAATGTACTCCGCATATATATATATATATATTAGGGCGATTTTTTTTTTTTCAGTCCCCACCCGAAATTTTGTTGGTTATGTCGAAAAAGAAATTCCCTCAAAGTTACAGCCCTTAATATTAATTATAAGTACTTTCCCAAAGCGCGAGAAGATTTTCCATCTAAAATACACGTAAATCGATTTTTTTTTTTCAAATTTCTATAACTCAGCCGGATTTTATGCTATCATATTGTTCTTGCTTTCGATTTACTCAGAATAAAACAATCTAAAACAGTGTCTTTTGCGGTGAAAGTGTAAATTGTACTGGTGAGTTGGTACGGGTCACTGAAGTTGATTTTTACCCAAAATTTTCGTTTTTTTGCTGTTATCTCCGAAACAAATAACTTTACGACGAAAATGTAAACGAAAAATTTGTTGGAAATTTAATTTCCTATTAAAAAGGTCCTATCTAACCAATTGCTTAGATTAATATTTCTTGAGATATTGAACTTTTTTAATTTTTAATTTTTTTTATTATTTAATATTTCATATTTTATAAATTTTATACTACTCATAAGTTAAAGTTCAATATCTCAAAAAATATTAATCTAAGCAATTGGGTCGATAAAACCTTTTTTGTAGGAAATTAAATTTCCAACAAATTTTTCGTTTACATTTTTTTCGTAAAGTTAATTGTTTCGGAGATAACAGCAAAGAAACGAGAATTTTGGGTAAAAATCAACTTCAGTGATCCGTACCAACTCACCAGTACAATTTACACTTTCGCCGCAGAAGGCACTTTTTTAGATTGTTTTATTCTGAGTAAATTGAAACCAAGAACAATATGATAGCATAAAATGCGGTTGAGTTATACAAATTTGAAAAAGAAAAAATTCGATTTACGTGTATTTTAGATGGAAAATCTTCTCACGCTTTGGGAAAGTACTTAGAATTAATATTAAGGGCTGTAACTTTCAGGGAATTTCTCTTTCGACATATCCAACAAAATTTCGGGTGGGGACTGAAAAAAAAATAGTCGAAACAAAAAAATCGCCCTAATATATATAGATATATATATAATATACATTTATGTATATTATATTCTCCTACATACTTCCAGATCTCCTAATAGAGACTGTTTACATTTTGATTTGTTTAGGTCGTCATAATGCACTTGCATTTGTACCAGGTTACATAGTTTCGATGCTCATTTCTCTACGCGATGGTTATTCGTTCGATAAACACAAAAAGTTCATCAAATCATTTGGTTATATGTCCTAACTTTAAATTCAATTTAAAAAAATCCTTTGAAAAAAACCGCAATCAAAAAAATACGATCGAAATGAACGTTCTTCCGGTCCGTTGACTGCGTCAAATATCGCACCCTCGTCGGTAGAATAAGCCAGTGTTCGACAGACGAGTTATGACTTCTAAATCGTAAAGCTCGGGTAACATCCGTCACTGACGGAAATTAATTTGCAACCTTAGTTTTTTTGCTCGTAAAATGGTGAAATGAGGGACCCTCTGTTCGTCATGTATGTTTCCTTTTCAAATTGGTTTATACCGAGACAACGCTGGTGGTTGGGTTATTCCGTCTCACTGATTACGAATATCCGGGGCAATGTGAGCGGGTGAAAAAAGATTATTTTAATTGCAATTTCATTGAAACACAAATTGAGCGAGACACTCATGACGCGAGCTTTTCAACCAAGATTTAATCTAAAAAAGAAAATTGTATAAATCCTTTTAAAGTCATTATTCACGGCACGAACAAAAAATCTGAAATACAGAAAGACTCGAAACTTATGAAGGAAAACCGGCGTCACGCTCGAGTCTCGTTACGACGAATTTTCGATCATTGCTAAGGTACCGATGGGGGGATCAAAATAAAAAACTCGATATATGTATACTCGTATATCAGACGTTGATCGGCGAAAAAATGCATAAATATGTATCGATGCATGCGCGCGCGCGCGCGCGTGTGTGTGTGTGTGTGTGTGTGTGTGTGCGTGCGTCTCTGTATGCGTGTGTGAATAAGGAATGAAAGTAAACGAGAGATAGTGAGAAAACGTGCGCTCGTTCAATTCTATATTCAGATAGAAAATTTAATTAATCCACTCGAATATGAGTCTTCTCGTCAATCGTTGAATGTACCGATCTCGCGTCGTTTCTCCAATAAAATTTATGAAATTATTGGGCGTGACGAGTGAGACAGAAATAGGTACGGAAAGATATATAAGCTTTTAGTGACTAGTGTCGTCACTCTCCGTGGCAGTTATCAGTAGGAGTAAAAGAATTTAATATATACATATATATATATATATATATATATATATGAAAAAGAGCCAATATGATATGGCGATCGTATCGGACGTGTTTCGGACGGACGATTGATTATCCGCGATTTAACGAGCTTCATTATTTAACTCTGGCCCCGTCATAGCACCGAGAGAGGGATAGAAAGCGAGTGAGTTCGGAGAGGGATGGTAGATGAGGGATGAAAAAAAAGGGAATGTGCGATCTTCCATAATACCGATAATTCGACCTCCCTCACCCTTCATTGAACTTGTGACTCTCGATCGTGTGGTATTTTTTATAAAAATGTTATGCCGCTCCGAAGGTTTTATCTTTGATATCTCTATTACTCGTCATAGATTTTTCTTTTTCAAATTAAAAACGGTATCAAAATGATATTTATCCCTTCAACAAATGTATCTCGGTTTAATTAACTGATTAAGTATATTTGTGAATAACATTACAAAGTATTTCTGGGAATCAACATTGAAATTATCCGAAACAATATTTTCCTTTCATCCCCTTCGGCGGATATTTATTAATTGTGTTCCTGATCGTGCAACCTTTAAGGTAGTAGTCTGGTAACTTAAGCCGATTTTCATTTTTTTTTTGGACTGCGTTTTTTTGTAGGAAAATAAAAACGAATCGTTTCAGATATTTAGGATGTTTTTATTTACATATTAAAGATACAAAGAAAAATTAGTTTGAAAAAATTTAATAGTTTATTATTATTATTATTTTTGATCGAAGTTGGCACCTCGAAAGAAAAGCGCGTGGGTGGCCCCGGTGATTTTGGCTCTTGATGTTATCTGAAATCAAAAATTCTTGATAATTCTTAATCTATAGACATTTCATTCTGGTCGGAACTACTGAAGTTAAATTTCATGGATAAATAACAAAATACCGGACTTTGGAAAAAAAAACTTTTTTTTAGCCATTTTGTTATTTATTCATGAAATTTACCTCCAGTAGTTCCGACCAGAATGACATGTCTATAGATTAAGAATTATCAAGAATTTTTGATTTCAGATAACATCAAAAGCCAAAATCACCGGGGCCACCCACGCACTTTTTTTTCGAGGTGCCAACTTCGATCAATAATAATAATAATAATAATAAACTATTAAATTTTTTCAAAAAAATGTTTTTTTGTATCTTTAATATGTAAATAAAAACATCCTAAATATCCAAAACGATTCATTTTTATTTTCCTACAAAAAAACGTCCTCCATAAAAGACATGAATATCGGCTTAAGTTACCAGCCTACTACCTTTACGATTTCAATTCTCACGAGCTCGAAAAAAAAAAAAACGCTCCGTGTGGAAGTTCCATAAATTCAGAGTCTGTCGGCTGGTTATAACGTGCATTGCACGTATAGTCGTCCTCTATATTAATCCAACTCTCGACGGTCGGCAATGAAAATGACGGTTCCCGGTATTCCTGAGCGGTTTATCGAGTCCCAAAGAGTAATGAGTAAGAAGAGTTGAAAAAAAAACATTTTGAAAGTTCATGTCTGAGAGGTCAGAAAAAAATTCCTACGCTTTTAAACAATTTCAGATATTTCGATTTATTTCGTTATATCAGGGATTTAACTGACCTTTTTATGCCATTCGAGATTGGTAAAAAGAAATGTTATGTAAAGTAAAAGGCAGGCGAAGATGCAAAGGGTTTCAATGGACTGGTTACGAGAGGGGGTTTAAAGAAAACGACGGGGCAGTTACCGAGATCGAGGAGAAACTCTCGAGTTCTCGCGTTTCCTCTACATCGCTTTTCCCTCCCACGTACTTTTTTTTCCCTCGTTTTCTCCCTTTCTCGTCATAAATATTCATAAATAAGATACCGCCTTTTCCTTCCTTGGCTATTTTCTCCTTTACTTCTAGACCCCTTAACGTTTCTGCCCCCTTTTTTTCCTCTCTCTCTAGTGTTATATATGTAATCTATGATACATTGATCGAGTGTTATCAAATGAAAAGGCATAATTCACACGATATAACACATAAAAGTAAAGTGCATTATGCCCTTCCGTTTATTAACAGTCGACGTATATATCCACTCATGTATTTGGTCGAGCTCTGATGAAAAACATTGACGCTCGAGAAAGAGAAGAAAGGCCATCATTCGACAAAAAAAAAAGTTGAAAGACGGCCACGACTATTTTTCTTTCCCTTCGTAAACTCTAAGAACGTTAAAAACACCCAACCCCGGTTATGTGACGGTCATTTGCATGCGGAATCCTCGCGTAATTAAGACACCATTAACGAGACTCCTCGCTTGTGCGTGCCACGCTATCTTCCTCGAGAATTTTTTTTTTTTTTTCGACAAATTTTTTTTATCCCACAAGCAAACGTACTCGTTAGCCTCTTTTTCCTGGCTCTGGGTGCATAAAAAGAAATGGACGAACGGCAGTCGCGTTACAGCCACGACACTGTGAGGGTTTTGTTGCAAATCAGTATTAGTTTTTTCGTACTACGAGAGTGAAGCATTGAAAAAAAATAGAGAGTATCAGATGAAGTGTGCTATTTGAAGTATTCCACAATCGGTATAATGACGACGAGACTGAGAGCTTTTTATTCAACTCTCGTGGAATTGAGTACCGCGAGGATTCCGAGAACACGCGTCCTATATATTCTTCTGCCTGTCAAGGGTTTTTTTCGTCTTTCCGTTCAAGAATTGATAGGAAACTGTTTTCCATTGTGAAATACGTTCGTTTATCTCGATGCATGTATCGATTTTTCTTTTGGCATGAATTTACTAACGTCGCATATCTTCAGTCGTTATTTAAATCTCGAAATTCTCTTTAAGGTAGTAGTCTGGTAACTTAAGCCGATTTTCATGTCTTCTTTGGAGGGCGTTTTTTTGTAGCAAAATAAAAATGAATCGTTTTGGATATTTAGGATGTTTTTATTTACATATTAAAGATAGAAAAAAAAAAAAATTTTGAAAAATTTAATAGTTTATTATTATTATTATTATTGATCGAAGTTGGCACCTCGAAGTTGGCAGCCCGGGTCCTAACTTTTTTTCTACCGCACCGATTGCTTTCACATTTTACCAGGCTACTCTACACACTTATAGTTCTCGTCGGAACCACCGAGAAATTTTTTCACCCCTAACTTTTTATTTTACAACCCCTTCTTTGCTAAAATGAAAGGACTTTAGCAAAAAAGGGGTTGTAAAATAAAAAGTTAGGGGTGAACACATTTCTCGGTGGTTCCGACGAGAACTATAAGTGTGTAGAGTAGCCTGTTAAAATTTGAAAGCAATCGGTTCGGTAGAAAAAAAGTTAGGACCCGAGCTGCCAACTTCAATCAATAATAATAATAATAATAAACTATTAAATTTTATCAAAATTTTTTTTTTTGTATCTTTAATATGTAAATAAAAACATCCTAAATATCCAAAACGATTCATTTTTATTTTCCTAGAAAAAATCGCCCTCCAAAAAAGACATGAAAATCGGCTTACCAGACTACTAGGTTATCAGACGACTACCTTAAGCCACTACCATACACTATCATTAAAAATTGTAGTTGTACAAACATTTTTAACCATTTCTTTGGAATCCATTTTTATTTCAATTATTTTGTGGAGACTTTATTGAAACGAATATATCATCGATGGGCAAATTTGTATTATTTGCTTCTAGCATAAATCGTATATTAATAAATGTCACGTATACTCCGTCAGCGATACGAAGTTGGAGTTTTGTTTTTTTCTCCATTGAATATCACTCGTGGCGAGATTTGCATTTTTTGTTATACGAACGACACGCGTCAATATGCAACGTTTACACTTGTTTTCTGGTGTTTACTGATATGCACCAGGGTGTTGCATATTTTCGCTCTAATTGCATTTTCATATTCCACCTTGTTATTTCCAACGCTCATATGTCCTTTCATCAGACTGTCGCCGAGGTGTTGCCGAACTCAATACCTTTACGTCTTTTTCACGATTTCCTTGCAACTTCCTTCCTTTTTTCTCTGTCATATTGATTTATTTATATCATTCCAACGACAAGACGCGCCCTTGTACTCTCCTCGAGAGTGCAAGGGGAAAAAAAAATTCATATGTCGCCTGACGAACGACGATTAACATTCCCGCACGTGTGAAACTCAACGAGCGGAGAGGGCTCTTCAGACATTTAAATTTCAAAACGCGAACGACTCGACGTCCTCGACTCCCATCAACCCTCGATCCTTTATCGTCCCTCTGACCCCTTTGTTCCTCTAATGACTGATTTTTCTCTTTTTATTTCGCACGTGTGATTCTCGTTGTAATTTTATTGTCGTTCGTATTCGCAAATCCTTTTGCTACGGAATGTTTTTTGGATAAAAACATTATGTGATAAATGACAATTAGAAACACAAATTATCGTGTTTGTCAATGACCACGTTATGATTAATGAAGAATGTGGCTGGGCTCGGAAATTCGAAACTCAAAAATTTGTTTTCTGACACTCTAAACTCAAGACGCCATCGTCGCGGGATATTTTGCTACACTGCGCTGTCTGCGCTCACCCTCGCAACCCCCAGCGACACTAATTGCCTCCGGTGGCACACGGCAAGGGTTGAAGGACAACTCATGAAGAAGCGAAGATGGCGGAGCTATTACGCTTTCAATCTCGAAGAGTTGGCTCATCAACTCCAGGGAGAGTTGGCTCTCCCTTATTTCACACCCCCAATAAATATTTATCGAAAACATGAACTCTTTCTAGCAGGGACTTGGAGCTTTATAGCACCCTGTGTATTTGCAATTCCTAGATAATTTTTTTACCTTCATTTTATTTTTCGTTCATTCACTCTTTTTTCTTCACACCCTTCGATCCCTAGGTACGTACGCACAAATTGCATCCTAATACTTCGATTATTCAGTTGCACTTCGTGCACGCTATATTTTTCTTTCGTCATTCTATCTCTATATGCACGTACTCCCTTGTCTCTCGTTCCATCACGCTTTTCACCTCTGATGCCATATACTCATTTTACTTCGTAATAATACCGCGTTTCTCGTTCACCCTTGTATATTACTCGCGTTGGCTAGGCGAGTGAAAGTGCGAGATGGAAAAAGCAATGGGGATTGGTTATATATATATATATATATATATATATATATATATATATATATATATATATATATAGTGGGTAGAATGTAACGTGCATCACGCGTCACGCCAGTCGGCCTTCGACTGCATATTCATCCCTAACGACGAGACTCGGATCCACGCGCCTGTTATTCAAAGTAGCGACATGCATCCTCTTTTATTATACATCGTATATATAAAGAAAAAAATACACATGCATATATACATAGAAACAGGATATAGTTGTTTGAAATTCAACTGAAATGAAACCCCCCAGAGACAAAAAAACTTGCAAATACAAAAAAAACCGATTAATTATTTACGTTTCCAGTCTACTTGAACGAAAAGTAAATGACAATTTGGAATATCAACTTCGAGAAATGATTTAAAATTTGTCGATCATTCGTGACACGAGAGCTCGTAGTCGAATCATCGAGGGGTTGGTGCAACCCCTGACTTTCGTACATCGAGGGATGTCATCATCGCGACGACGAGAGTCCTGGCCCTTATTCGGTAACATTTGTGGGCTCGATCTGGAAAAGCGAATGAAAATGCGTTCTCCGTCGAAGCACGCACCCTCAACCCCACCTCTTTTCGTATCAACCCTCTGTCCCGATTTGCCACAATTTCGCACTTCACCAATGACGACAGACGCTGGAAGATGAGAGGAGAGATATAAATTGGTGTGAAATCCGTCGACGACGTCGAACATCCCCCCCGGCAGTGACTTATTTCCTATTTACGCAAACCCTCGTTCCGTAAAAGCTCCCTCTACAACCCTCGTCTCTTTCCGTGCAACCTTTTCATTCAACCCCCCCCGGCATCGAATCACCCGGAACCGTGAAAATCTATTCCACTCCCTCGGTAAAGCGACGTAACCTCTTTGTCAACCCCCATACCGTCCGGACAAAATGGCGTTTCGAAGATGGCGCGTTTTATTCGATTCTCATCTCCCTTCTCTCTAACATGAAAATTTCAACTCTACCACACTATTATAACTCGTTCGAATTCTCTGTGATCTCGTCGCCTCCACGACCGAACACGAGCTCTGTTCCGTCAAATTTCATTTTACACGATTATTGGGAACTTCATTTTTGCCGAACGTGCGTTAACGTAACACGAAAATGTGTATTTCTAAGAATTCCCGTTAGATGTTTCTTAAAACCACGCGAGAAAATTGATTTAGAATTGTCGAATCGTCATTTTCTGTAGTTGACCTCTGTTTCCTGAATTTATCGGAAAATTATCGGCACGAGACCGCTGAATTTCCTTTTCCCTTTTAAGAAAAAGCCTCTTCCGTCGTTCGGACCAGTCTCAATATTTTTTTTCTTCTTATCCGCAAGTCTTTCCCTTCCGTTGTCTCGCATTCGTATTTTCTTTTCTTCATTCTGTCGCTTGCCCGACTCCTGTTCCAACCCTCATTGTGACTGACCGCTAACTGTTTTACCGGCAGTGTCTTGGTGGAGTCCACACTAATATTATATTATCTCGTTTCTGCATCGTCGTTCCTAATTTTCCTGTCCGGACTCTCTACTTGAATTTTATCCGGGGCAGAGAAAGAGAGAAAGACAGATAACGGAGGGTCGAAGGTCTACCAGTGAGCTGTTGGTAGCAAGCCGGGAGTTTTCTCAATCAGACTTTTACCGCGTTGTAATTCGCGACGCTAACCTTGTTAAACGGTCGCGCGGGAGGGCGGGCGGTTTTCATCTGCGGTAGCTCGCCGTGGGGTTCGCGACCACGAGGTATACACCGTCGCGAGGGGGTATTAGTTGAACCACCCTCCAATGTTCAATCTCACTGATCGTGGAACTATAAAAGTCATTTTCAACGTGAACAATATATAAACTTGAACTTTTTTGTCTCCGAATGTTTTCTTCTTTCCGCCGCGTTGGATTCGTTCATACGAGATAAAAGCAGACCTTCGGTGACATTCGGGCCGCATGTAAATTCGTACATATGCCGGATGTGACTCCCGTTCGAACCGGAAGAGCAACCAGAGATGGAAAAATGCGCGACATTTTGTTGGCGAGGCTTTAGAGAACGTGGGCATAGCCAGACCGGGAGAGAGAGAGAGAGAGAGAGACAGGTCTGTGTTTCCGGGGGCCGTTGGCTATTTCCAATATTCTTCTCGTGATGCCACGTGAGGTCCGCGACGATTAAATTGTCCGTTAATTGAAATGATTAATTGTCTCACCTACGGGCTTGCTCTCGTCCCTCTCTCTGAATTGTATACATCGTATATTTTCTATATATCGAGTGCCGCTCACGTTCCCCGCGCTCACCGGATGTCGGACGCCCGTCCACCCTCTCTCGCTGCTTGATTGCTTATTTACAAATAGGAAATTTGAAAATGCGCGAATTCACGCTCTGTCTCTCTCTCTCTATATATATATATGTCTGCTTCTCTTTCTATCCATCCTTTCCGTTCACCTCATACAGTCCTTCCATACTTTACAGTGAAATACCAATGAACGAATCGCCGAGTGAGATAGGCGCGCCATGAAAACGGAAGCTTGAAAGCTTCGATAGTAACTCGTTCGAGAATCCGGCATTGGGATTCGAGCATCGAACTCGCGAGTGCCATCTCGCGGCACCAATATTGTAGGATATTACGAATTTGCAATTTTCCGCGAAGTCCTTCCGCCCCCTCCCCCCATCCGCCCCTACTCACCCGACGTGCCGAATTGAAACTGGATTGTTAATTACTCGTTGGTAATTATCACGTCGCTATCGCATAGCTATCCAAGTCGCTCGCGATATGTTCTATGCATAGTTCGAAATCGGTTTTCAAATATTCCCGCGCGCGCCTTCATTATCGAGAATTACGTTACTTCTCGATTGGGGGAATGAAAGGAGAGAAAAAAAAAGTTGAAATAACGTTGACAATAATTGTGATTGTCTGTTGAAAGTAACTATTTTATACGTTCTATCGAACCATGCAGTTTATTGAATTTTTCTACAATGTTTCATTCGCATAGTCTTTGACTGATGCTAAACAAAGGCACATGAGTGGAGTGGACAAGTTTTGCATAATTGGGAATCATGGTGAGGAATCAGGAGTACAAAATGGCAATTCTTCGCTGTACGAGGAAATGTAATTTCCCGCAAGCACTCGCGTGAATAATCACATCTCGTCGCATCGTCAGGACAACGATCCCGTTTGGTCGCCACTCGATACGAGACGAAGAGAAACCGCAACGACGTGGCCTCTGCTATACCTACGTGCTCTGGACTATACCGCTACTATAACCTCCTCCTCCCCTGCCCCCCTGACGTCTAGGTGTACACGTTCTCCCAAAGACCCGAAGCGCGGTAACATTCATGACCGAATTGAATTCGTCGACGACCAACCCACCATCCATTTGCGTATCCACGGTGGATAGGACGAAGGATGGCGTAGGGAACGTTGACATCGGCCAGGATCCCGTACTGCCAAGGCCCGTGAGAGGTTTGCGGGAGGGGGGGAGGGGCGAGATGTATGTTGTGTGTCGTGATGCGCGCGGGCGGCCGGTAGGTTTTGGTGTCGACGACGAGGGTTTGGATGCTCCCAAACCGGTTCCTGGTCATCCCGGGCACAGTTGATGCCCGGTACGCCCGTTTCGAGCCAGCCAATTGGAATGCAGAATCATACCGGAAATACCGAGTAATGCACCAATCAGAGTCTGGGAATAGTTAGAGGCCTCGGATGATTAGGAATGCACGCAATAACCTCTGATTAATGTGATCGGTGTGTAGCTTTCTCTCTCTCTCTCTCTCTCTCTCTCTCTCTCTCTCTCTCTCTCTCTCTCTCTCTCTCTCTCTCTCTCTCTCTCTCTCTCTCTCTCTCTCTCTCTCTCTCTCTCTCTCTCTCTCTCTCTCTCTCTCTCTCTCTCTCTCTCTCTCTCTCTCTCTCTCTCTCTCTCTCTCTCTCTCTCTGTCTCTCTCTCTCTCTCTCTCTCTCTCTTTCGCTATATTCCGTTGGCTGCTGCTGTTACTAGTTACCACTATATACGTATCCCTGCTGGTGTGTACCTTTCAACCTGGTCCAGACCCACCGCCCCTCACCCGGTTCTCTTTGCTCTTAATGACACACGTTTCGCCTACGCTCCCCATCCTTTGGTTCGCCCACTCCAAGTCATTTCATTCTCTGCCACTTCTCTCCTGACCAACACTGACCCTCTTCATGGATCCCCGGTTCTTGTGCGCTATATTCCCAAATATCGCGAATATATGCAAGGTCGTACAAGAAGAAACGGAGGATGTGATTGGGCATAAGAAACATAAAGAAATGATTCTTGCAACCTTTGAATAAGGATGCTATACTGATATGCGTCATAGGATTTGCGAAACGTCATAATTACCGAGGCAAACTTCCCCATTGACGATACTTCACTGATCTCTCTCTCTCGTTCATCCCTTTCTCACTTTCTCCGTAACCAGCAATAGAAGGAACGTTATGCGCGTGTGTGTCCGAATGAGAACTACGAGCGACGCAGAAGCCAGCAATATAGTAGAGCCAGCATCAGGAGCAGCATGCATTTACATAAATACATAACGCGAACGCATACAATGTTAGTGCTATGCTGTCAATTCTACCCTTGCGGGCGAGGCAATTCTGAGTTATGCCAGGACGCCATGCCCTATGGCGTTCTCTACCTCGTTTCTCCACCTCCGACTTCCAGTGTCTATACTATATATACATATATGATTTTCAACCCTCTCTTCCAAACCCCCCGAAACACCCGTCTACATCGAAACTCCCCTCAACGGTTCTTGCTTCGTGATATGTATATGTGACTCGGCTAATATCTCTGTCTTTCTTCGTTTCTCGTTACTTGTCCGAAGGTATTTTGCTCTCTTGCACCCGGCTGCATCACCCTATATCGTACGTGTCGCCCACTTGCAGCTACCCTTCGTAAACCATCCCGCGGAACAACGTTCCTCCTACATCGTATATTCACTACATCCACCGTCATAAGTACGTGAGGAACTCCCGGAGCCTACGTATATATATCGTATAGCGTTGCATATATACGCGTGTACGAATGATTGTATAATGCAACCCCCTCGTTACACGGGTATATATCATCGCGCATTGTCTGAATAACTTGCAGAGAGAGATGCAACGAGGAGAAGAGGGCGAGAGGAATATTACTGATGGATGCCGGAATAGAGGGTACTCTGACCAATGGTTTTCATATCTATCGAGATTTTTTTTTTTCAATGACTTCGTTTAATTTCAAGAAAAGATTATACGATTTGTTGAATCAGCATTTCCATAAGGGCGATCCTGTGATCGTGAATACGAGTATTTTTTATTGTTCACTTTAGATATTTTACTACGATTTGTTTAGACGCAATATTGTTTTTGCTAACAGGGTTGTTTTTTTTAATTCGTCTCAAGCCTTGATTTCGACGCACTGCCACTACTTATATTTTATATTATTCATATAATGCTCAATTCTTAGGTGCCTCACGCCGCCCAATCGATAACATTAAAATTCTCGACAAAATTGAATTATTTCACAGTCGAGAGTTTCTCTCCGACTGTGCGGGGGGCTTTCTCTCTCCCTCTCTCTCTCTCTCTCTGTTGCTCACTCTCTTCTTGCTGCTGCTGGCTATCACTGCATTATAGATTTGCATTCAGCAACGGTAGCTGCTGAAGCACCGGCGGAAGGAGAGGGGTAGTGATATATATCCCGAGACCATAAGCGTGTGCCTTTGACGAGCCATTAAGAATTGATTCCCTCAGGCGAGTCCGGCAAGCCTGCTGGTACCCCGCTCTCACTCTCGCTCTCTCTCTCTCTCTCTCTCTCTCTCTCTCTCTCGCTCTCTCTCTCTCTCTCTCTCTCTCTCTCTCGCTCTCTCTCTCTCTCTCTAGTACTTCTGCTGAGCTCCCAATCGTGATTTCGATCGAACGGATCTTCAACCCTCTCCCTCGCGTCGGTAATATAAATTGTACTATTTTTAATCGAATTTATCCAATGGAATATATGCATCCATTTATCATCCAAGGTCAGCAGCTTTGGCCGCGATTACTACTTGGATGCATGACCGCTTATCCGCGCACTGACTAGCGTGCCAACTGTTGAGCGGGAGGCAGTTTTATTGAGCTTCTGATGTAGTACATACGAGAGGGGACCCAAAAAAACGGGAATTGCGCTGCGGCGGGGAGGGAGAGTGGGGGAACCCATTGCTCGACCAGGTGTCCGTTGGGGACACGTCTCCTGAGTTAGTGTGCAAAGTTCCGTCGCCGTGAGTGCATCGGTTCGCCCGTAGCAATTTTTGTAGTGAAACAACTTTTTCCATTTCGGCGAAAACGTGATGGCCGATTGTCGAGAGCAACGCTCGGCTGTGAAATTTTGTTTCCTGTTGGGGAAATCGGTCGCGGAAACTACTGAAATGCTTATGACTGCTTATAGAGATGCTGCCCTAAGTAAAACCAGAGTCTACGAGTGGTTTTCACATTTTTAAAATGGAGAAATGTCAATTGAAGACCAACCCCGTTCGGGACGCCCCTCACCGTCAAGAAGTGACGAAAACGTCGACAAAATCAATGCTCTCATTCATGAAGACCGTCGCCGAACCATTGATCAACTCTGTGAGATGTCTGGGATATCATGGAGTTCAATTCAGAGGATTTTATCCAAAGATTTGCACATGAGCGGAGTTGCAGCCAAATTTCTCCCTCGCCTTCTCACAGACGAGCAAAGGGAGCGTCGACTTCAGGCATGTTTTGAACTTCGAAATCAGCTCGAAGAGGACCCTGAAATTTTTTCCAAGATTATTACTGGTGATGAATCGTGGTGCTATGGATACGACTCCGAAACAAGGCAGCAATCAAGCGTTTTGCCACTGTGGAGGAGGTAAAACAAAAATCGCTGGAAGGCCTAAAGAACATCCCGATGAGTGAATTTAAAAAATGTTTTGAACATTGGAAGGGTCGTTTGCAGAGGTGCGTTGTGGTCAAAGGAGAATACTTTGAAGGTGATCAAAATTTGGTGTAAAAATATTAAAAAATAAAGATATTATGACGAAATTCCCGTTTTTTTGGGTCCCCCCTCGTATAACTGGAAGCTCAGTCAAAACAAAGCCGTCTGTTTCGACACAGGTTTTCCGTAGTTTCCCTGTGGCCATGGCAAATGCGATACAGTGTAGCTAAGACGTCTGCGGGCGCAATGGAAGTGAGATTAGTTCAGTGAAGTATGGATAAGCAGTGATGGGGTGAAAAATGGAAAAAAATAGAATTGGCAAGGGTCATACGTAAAAACCCGAAAGAGTATACGTTGGAACAAAGGAAAAACAACAAAATTTATATATATCTATATTTCAATATTTCTGCATGGTATCCGTCGACATATCTTTTTGTTTTTTTTTCGCTACTGAAATAAACAATCCTGCATGCACATTAATATTTCGTCTAACACTTTATTCTACATTATTAATGAACGAATAGCTTTTAATGCAGTCTCGTCTGAGCAAACTTTTGGTCGCGACTCTTTTTTAAGAAAAATTTCGCCATAAAGATATATTTAAATCATCATTGAATATTTGATACGCGCCAAAATGGTGAACTATAATAAAATTATGAACGGTCAAGTCTCGATAAATAATTTTCCTCGGTCTCTCGATCTCTCTCTCACGGCGCGTCGCGCTTTTAATATTTCAAGGATCGGGATACAGCACGCGAAATGGTCTCGTGATTGCAATATTTAAGGACCGACGAAGAGACTTGTGCGAGAAGAGTGTGAGAGAGAGAGAGAAACACAGGCATATATAGTGTGTGTGCATGTACATCTACGGACCAGCATCACACAACTCTTCAAGTATTTACGAGCGGAGAGAGGCCTTGCGGTCCATTGGGAAATCTTAAAATATATTTTATTCCTTTCTGACTGTTGCTACTCTCGTACACCACACTGCACCACAGCGTTGTGGCGGATCTGACTATTCTTGGACATGCAGAAATGAAAAAAATTCGATCGATCGATCATATATTTATCTCATAAATAATAAAAAAAAATATATATCTTATATATCTTTCCGAAATATTTATGGTTTATTTTATTAGAAATTTCTTCACTTTGATATTGAAGATGATTTCCTTGAATGCTTTCGAAATAATCAACGTGAAAACGCCTTCGGGTACTGACAAATCGATACAAGTTTCTTTCGCGGATGAGAAAAAGTCTCGCGAACTTTTCAGACCGGTATAAAATATCTTCATGGAAATAAATGTAAAACGTAAAATATAGCTCACGTTGCTGTTTTGCGCGAATCTTAAATATATATATATATATATATATATATATATATATATATATACACATGTATATGCGTGCGTGTGTGTATGTGTAAAATACGTATAAAAATAGGAAGGAAATATGGTATGCATGTATATTTGTGTGCTGGATATATTAGTGTTTTTCAGTTTCTTTGGGTAGTTCGCGGAGGCAGCCGCCCGTTCGGTGTACCCGGGAACATGAATCATTTATCAGTCTACCAGTCTCCGTTTTCCCCGTCTTTTCTCTCTCGCTCGACATATATTTTCGACCCATCGGACGATTCGCTGCTAGAGTTAGGATGAAAATATAAAAATACTTTATTGCAATCGTAAAAAATATGCGGATATATAAAGGAAAAATTTCATGAAAAAAAAATCATAACTTTTTACGTTCAATTTTTATACTTTTAATAAACAATAACGGCATAACCTTTTTGAATATTTCGAATATATACTAGTTTACAAAATTTTCTTCGTTAAACAGATTTTTCATTCAAAGTAGATCCTTTGTATGTCGGGTGAAAGCGTGAAATCAAAACTTTTCATTCGTCCAGCTGGGTTCTGACGAAACAGCCCTTGCAAGCGAAACTAGTAGAGGGCGTCTCTTTATTGCGATTTTCATATTTCATCTCTGCGAAGGGTGTCTCGCGGAGTACGTTCACAAAAAGATGCGACCCGCACTGAGCAGATTTTTGTTATTGTTTAAATTCACATCCGAAAGGTATGATAGTCTGAAAAAATTTAAGTAAAATTTTTTTCAATTAATATAACAGAAGACCCAAAAAAGGAGTGGGGGCGGGATAGCGAAGTCTGTAGCCCGAGGGGGTGTTGCAGTGAGGACCGAGGCGACTCGATCGTCGAGACTGACGAGGGGGATGAAAAATATTTAAAAATTCCAATTTTTTACCCTCGAATAAAATTATTATTGACGAATAAGTAAGCGAGATGTTTCGTACATGCGGAGGGTTGCATTGCTTTCTCCTTTTTTTCTCCCTCCTCCCTCGTCCCCCCCTCCCCATCAATTCCTACTCCGTTAGTCGCTCGAAGCTCGGAAAAGCTTGATACGGCCTCTCCTCGCCCCCTTCCACTCGCACACGAGAATGGTCCGCGTATTTTTAATATTTAAAATTTAATTTACAAAATGCCACTGCCTACTCGCGCCTTCACTGCTGTCTGTGAACATACACGCTGCGTGGGTGGAGGGGCGAGGGGGCGGTGAAACTGAAAAACCTGGCAATATTCGCGGCTACACCCGCACTAATGCATCTTTTTTTTTGGCAAGCTCGTTTTTTTTTTTTTTCAAATACATATTCGTCGTCTTTGTCCGTTTCACTGTTTTTTTTCTTCTCTCGTTCGTTTCGTCCTCCCCATTTTGTTCCATCTCTTTTTCTCATTCGCACTTTGCTCGCGCGCAGCATGCGAGAAAGAAGTAGATATAGCGCGGGAGGGGCGCGCGGGAGAGGGAGTCCGGGCCGGTGCAACGGATCACGCCGTATAGTAACGGATTATTATCGATGCGCCTCTACCAGTTTTTTCGATGATACCGAAGCTTTTAACCCCTTCACCGTATACACGAATGTTTGATGCACTTCGACATTCTCGATATATTTGTTTGCTCTCTTTTTCCATCTCTATTGTTTCAATTTCATCCTTTTAGTTATTGAATGTGCGCGAAATTTTATACGCCGAATATTTTTTTGTTATTATAATTTTTCTCGAGTATTCCAATGCTTTGAGACTATTTTCACGATAATGATGGAACAATGATTACATTATTCCATCATTATCGCGAAAAATGTGTTAAAAAAAGATACAAAAAATTTAGTGTATAAAATTAGAAAAAATTAGCGCGATAAAGCAAATTTTATACACCTTGTGAGAGTACGATGTATTTTGAAAGTTCGCGCGAGAAAGAAATGACAGATTATTATAGTGTCACGAATGTAATGATAGTGGGGACGACGGTGTGCTTCACCGATATTGGGAGTTTCTCGTTCTCTTTCTCCCTGGAACGTGGTACCGTGAACAAATATTCATTCTGGAGCAAAATTCGGAGTTTCAAATCCGGCATCGTGGTCGTTGGGATCTATCATTATTTTCCCGATCATGTCGGCTCTCGAGATTGACCAACCGAGAAACAAAATCAAGTTCCCATAATTGTCATGGAATCGGGGAATCTCAAAGAGGAGGATCTACCTCACGTTCGACCATCCTGAATACGAGAAAACATCTTTTGAAGATTTCCGACTCCAGGAAGAAATGAGCCATCGACTCTCATCGTAAAAGTTCACCGAAGATGAGTAATACATTTTCTATTTCTTCGGTCCCATATTGAAATGACTTTATCTCACCAAGAGAAAGAGAAAGAAAGAAAATGAGACTAGTAATTGGACACGGTATATTGTGGGATTTTACTTGTATATATATTTAAATGAATGTATATGAATGTTGTGTGATCGAGATTCAAGGAATGAACTTAGTGAGATTTATGTAATAAGTAAACCAAAAGAAAATAACGAGCTTGCTTTGTGACAGACATAATATTTAGAATTTCGTGTGCTACCTATGACTTGATTTATTTCGCCAGCTATTTATGCACGGTCGCGTATGTATAATTTCTTTTCTGTCACCTTTACGGTTATTTGTATATTCTAATAATTGAAAATCTTATCATTGGCTACGATCGTGAGTCCTCTTTTTTCTCGTTTTTCGATCGCGACTGAAAATGAAATCTTACAAATTAGCTCCAACAGGAGTCGTCTTCTTCCGTTTTTCTGTTATAATAAAAAAATAAACTCTCATAAGCCAATTTATTGTTATTATTATTATATGTGTATAAAATTTGCTTCATCGCGCTAATTTTTGCTAATTTACATTATCGCAAAAATTGTATTAAGGCATTGGGATACTCGATAAAAATAATAATCATTGTCCGTAACTTAACAGAATAATAATAACAGTAAAACGAGTGATCTTGAGGAAACGTTTATATCGGTAAATCGTTTGGCAGTATATCAGGCATTATTTCAAATTCAATTCTCGGATATTTGTTAATAATACTACTTCGGACATTGTAACTTTAGTCCCGTCATTCGGACCAAAGTAAATGTCACTCGCTCATTCGCTCTCCCGTCGCGATTGTTTTCCGCGCGAATTAATCGACTCACTCGCATGAAATTCTGGTCGTCAAATGGCCACCTGCAAAATTAACCACATCAGATGATCGAGGCTTTTGTCCCCGTGTGTTCTAATCGGCATCATCAAAGTCCTACCAAGCAAGGCTACCCATGTTTCCCGATACTTTGGGTCCATGCCTACGAGTGAACATAGAGTACTGAACAATGCTATATAGCATTACAATGCTATACAGAAAGAAAGAGAGAGAGAGAGAGAACCCATCTAGCATCGAGAACAAACACACCGCACATGCACACACATAGTATCGGGAATCAGGATCACGAAAATCGATTGACCCGTCATTCTGTCAGGACCGTTGGAGAGAGAACAATCCCCGTTAGTACTCGTTTGCCGGAGAGGAGAGAGCTCGCGCGTTGAAATTGCGAGAGCTGAGCTTTTGGGTGTTCTACACGAGAGAAGAGAGAGAGAGAATCCGGAATTGTAGGGTATACGGGAGATTTTCGGGTAGCCAGGTAATTCGAGTGGCGGGCAAGGGGGTAAGAGGAGAAACTTCAGTCATGATGGCCTTGATGTCTATGAGGTTTGCTACAATTGCAATGGGTTTGTGTCTAGCTCCCTCGTGTGCGTGTGTCAGAGAGAGAAGGGGAGAGGGGGAGAGCTTAGCAAGGACCAAAAGCGGGTTTGGCACACCTCAAACGAACGACGTAATTCTAATCCAACACCGTAACCCGTCGGCCATAGCTATTTAGCCACTGAATTGTATTGGATAAAGGATCATGTATATACATGTAAATATCTACACACAGATTGTTCGACACCTCACACCCTTTAAAGAATGATACTTTTCCCGTACTCTTTATGCCTTTCGAGCATAAAGCTCGGAAGATGAAAAAAAAACAAGATTTTAATGTCATCATCTCGAAGTGATTATATTATTATTACTTGTTTCCTAACTAATTTTTTCTTCACTTTCGACCTTTACGGACTTTCATGCTAACATCCGTACTTTCGCAACTTTTCCCCAATCGACCCGCATTACTCTTTCATGTTTCACGCCATTTCTTTCCTACTTCGGTTTCGTTCCGTCCTGTCCCATGATCACCCTTCGTTCACCGAGACTCCTCGTCCCCGTTAGAATCAATTCCGGTTGTCATGACTACCGTAATGGAGATCCGGCAAGAGCTCGATTCCCGTACACACCGGTATGCAAGAACCGATGGTGGTCAGAGTGTATATGCGTGTAGGCCCTTTTCCACGGGAGATTGACCAAAGCGCGGGTGAGTACGGGCGCGGACGAGAGGGAGGTAGGAACAGTGCACTACGCGCCTCGATTCGTACGTCAGGCTACACGGAATCAAAGACCGACAGAGTGGTAACAATGTACGAACTGGGGAATAGTGTATATACTGAGATATATATATACTGTAAAGGATGTGAAATACTGGGGAGGGTTCCTGGCACCCTCGAACGTAGTACCAATGAATGGGGATGTACATCACAGTATATGTGCAGTATGAGCAATCACAATCCCTTGGATACCATTAATTTTCTTTAAAATAAAAGATTCGATCTTGTAGAAAAAATCAGTAATAGATTTTTTTAAAAACAATGAACGATGAGAAATTACTTTTAATCATTTATCATTGTTAGGAATTTTCATCTCGAACAAAAAATAAATTAAAAAATGTATTAATAAATGTTCGTAATGCTTTATTCTTATTACTAATTAGCTGTGCCCCGCGGTTTCACCCGCGTTAAATTTCCGCCCTCCGACTCAACGCGCCACCGCCGCTCCTTGGGGTCATAGCATGAAGTTATTGTGGCCTAGAGCCTTCCCGAATGAACGGGCTATCTAATGCAAAAAGAATTTTTCAAATCGGATTAGTATTTCCTGAGATTAGCGCGTTCGAACAATCAGACGAACAAACTCACCAGCTTCATTATAATAGTAAGATACTTCAAGTTTTTCAAGCTTTCACCCATCTATAGGTATCGCCAATACGTAGTAATAATAAAAGTATGAACAATACGATATAAAATGATTTTCGAGAGATTCGGTCTGAAGCCAGGTATTTAAGGTAGTAGTCTGGTAACTTAACCCGATTTTCATGTCTTTTTTGGAGGGCGCTTTTTTGTAGGAAAGTAAAAATGAATCGTTTTGGATATTTAGGATGTTTTTATTAATATATTAAAGATACAAAAAAAAATTTTTTTGAAAAATGTAATAGTTTATTATTATTATTATTATTGATCGAAGTTGGCACCTAGAAAAAAAAGCGCGTGGGTGGCCCCGGTGATTTTGGCTCTTGATGTTATCTGAAATCAAAAATTCTTGATAATTCTTAATCTATAGACATGTCATTCTGGTCGGAACTACTGAAGTTGAATTTCATGGATAAATAACAAAATGGCGGACTTTGGAAAAAAACGTCCTTTTCCATTTTGTTATTTATCCATGAAATTTAACTTCAGTAGTTCCGATTGGACTGACATGTCTATAGATTAAGAATTTTTTCTTTCCGATAACATCAAGAGCCAAAATTACCGGGGCCACCCACGCGCTTTTTTTCAAGGTGTCAACTTCGATTAATAATAATAATAAAAATAAACTATTAAATTTAAAAAAAAAATTTTTTTTTTGTATCTTTAATATGTAAATAAAAACATCCTAAATATCCAAAACGATTCATTTTTATTTTCCTACAAAAAAACGCCCCCCAAAAAAGACATGAAAATCGGCTTCAGTTACCAGACTAATATCTTAAAAATCGGTCCGTTCTTTATTTATACGGGACTGAAAAGCATAAAGTAGAAATCGCACGAGGCGAGTATTAATATCGTACGTTCGTTTGTAGATTCTCGTTTATATGTATATGCCGTTGTATATACGAGGGTGGATACGTAGTGTGGCGTAACGTATATGCGCCTCGGGATGGAAAGGGTTGACTAGTATCACGCGATCGTATAACGCTCGGGGTAGGGTTGGGGATTTCCGTAACTCTATCAACCCTTTTTCCGTGAAATCAAATTTGAAACGGGCGGCGTTTCCCGACTCTCGACCACCCTCACTTTTTCACATCATTTCACGTTTCTCTTGCTGATTTCTCATTAAACAATCTTCTTCCGTTAATTTCAATGACATTCTACTTAAACATAAACACTCGATTCAAATAAATTTCATTTGATTCAAATAACTTAGTATTCTTGCATTTGAATGCAATTTATTTAGAGAAGTATCGATTGAGTTCCGGGCTGGGAGCTGTAACCATAATTTTCTCTATGCGCTAGGAACGTTAACTCGAACGAAGAAGTAAGGAGATGGAGCAAAAAAGTGGTCAGACATCGCGTGGTCAGTACACAAAGGCCTGGGTGGCGAGTTACGAATTGCACGCGCGGTAGTTGGTAGATTAAAAAAATGAAAAGAAAAGAATTAGTCCAGCGGATAGTCGAAGCGGAAAGACCACCCTCAATTCTCTCTTTTTCTCTCGCATGTCGACCTTTATTAATTGGGCCGGCGTTAATTTTAATCAGACGCCTCTTTCCACCCCTCACCAGCCATCGTCGCCTTCCCTCTATCCTTCTTTTACCCCTCCCGCCCATATCCTGCCTTGTCTCCCCCGAGATTTGATTTACGAATGCGAAATATTTCGCCTCCCACCTCGAATTGATTTACCAGAGTGACCGAGACGAATAGCCGGCTACTATAATTCATGCAAACTTCACATAAATTGAAAGTTTAATTAATCAGCGTTCCTCCGATTTCTTTTTCTTTTTCCTCCCTTCTCCCGTGACTTTTTCTCTTTTTCGTTCGCCTTTTTTTCTGAACGGTCCCGATGTTCCATTCATTTTCATACTTCGAGGAGAATATATGTCTCTCGTTGCGGTAATTTTAACTGGATACTTGGCGGTCGACAATGAAAAGAATATGGGGGCATATAAATTTAATTGTTTTAACGTTGATGAAAAAAAATTTTCCTAGCGCCATCTCTTGAAACCATTACATTACTTTATCAGCAGTACAATTAATACGTTACCAAAAGATCAAGAATTTTCAAATCATTTTTTGTTATTACCAATATTTAGAAAAAAAAAACATATAATTATTTTCAAATGATTTAATAATGCGTTCAATTTCTATAAATTTCTGTTTCAAATGTTCCTCTTTCTTCTTCATTTCACAGTTTCTGACTCCTTGTCGTACGTTAATTTTTTTGCAATAAATCTTCAACATTTCCATTAGCGAGTGAGTCGCGTGTCGTTGGGACCATCACGTGACCGTTTTCCTATTACATATATACACGATTTATAGGATTCTGTTCGGTATTATCGAGGACCAGGTCGGTAAACATAGACTGGAATATAACACTGGATTTCTCGGTCTCGCTAACCCGATGAGAAAACTAGATAAGATACGTGTATAGTATTATAGTGAGGAAAGGGGTGTGGAGGGATATAGAGAGAAACCGTGTGGGACACCCTTTCGCGTGCTCTATTAATCCGACTTTAGTTAATTATAATCAACGATCCGCCAAGTCGCCGAAGCTAACGCGTGTGTACCATCTCCGCTGCGTGATTTACGGGGTGGAAATGGCGGTACTCTGATTTACAGGAATGGCTCTCGATACTATCGTCCACAACTAACCAGTACCCGCCTCAACGCTTTCTCCATTTCTCGTACCACACTCGACACTTGGACTCTTCGTCCCGATATAATTATATTTTAAGGATATACGCAGTCAGTTATACGCAGTTAAGGGGGGAAATAGGGTCAGGACAGCGTTTTCTCAATGATTTTCATGAATTTTTTTATAGTATAAAAAATGAATATAATTTATTGAAACTTTGAGAATATTTTATACATATATTTAAGTATATACTATAAAATTTTTGAAGAATTTTCTTGAACAACACCGGGGATATTAGCGACCCCATATTGCAGGTCACAATCAGACTCAGCATTTTGCGTACATTCTGGAAGCCGCAACTTTCATCTGAAATCAAACGAGGTTGGAATTTACTTTTATTATATGTCTCTCTTCTATATGAACCTAAATGCTATCAAAAAAATTGAAAATTGAATTTTTTACAGGGGTCAAAACAAAAATGCATGATTTTTTGCCATTTTTTACAACTTTATTTGCAAAAAAAAAATTATTTTAAATAATGATAATATTACGATTTTAGGTTCATATAGAGCGCAATACTATGAAGAAAGTAACTGCCAATTTTCAAAATGATTGGTTGAAAACTTTTCAAACTAGCGTGTACGCAAGTTCAAAAAAAGTCGTTTACAGAAAAACGCGTTTGAAAAAATAGTGACCGCTCGGTTATACACGTGGCGCGCTCGGAGCCTGAACGAGAGCTACTCACTTTAATGGCTCATAACAATAGAACGAGTCGGAAATTTCATTTAAAATTATAACATACATATTCTTCAATAGTTTTACTAACAATTTATGAAATAAAAAAAAAATTGATTTTTTGAACCGCCTAACCTTATTTCCTCCCTTAAGTTCTACGCAGTCAGGAGACCAAAAAAAGCGATTTTTGAAGAATTTTCCCTGGAAAGACATTTTAATCTATTAACGTAAAAATTTATATACATATTGTGGTAACTTTTAACATTATTTTCATATTTATTATTTATAAAAATAATGATTTTTAAAGCTGTTGTAGCCGATTTTCGGGAGCTCCTCTGAAAAAAGGCGTGTTGCGGTGAGCACCATATCTCTGGATTGGATCATTTAAAATGTAAAAACAAAAATATTTCGTTAATATGAGGTATTATCTAGTATTTAATTGAGGGAATAAGCAAAATGATCATTTTTAATGAAATGGTGACTTTTGAAAAATTTTTATTTACGATAAAAACTTTCGCCTTAAATTGGTTATAAAATAGAAAATATTGACGGCGAGAAAAAAACCTTCGATTAACCACTAAAAAATATATTTACAAAGGTAAATATAGTTTTGGTTGGCTTAGCCGTTATGACTTAGCCGTTATGGTATGACTGGTTGGTTTAGCCGTTTCCGAGGAATTTTGTTCACCGACTTTAAAAACACAGTTTTGGGAAAAACGCATTCAAACTTACGACGCTACTTTCAAACGCTCCGAGACGTCATTACAAATATGCGTGTAACTTTGTCGGATCGACATGAAATTTTCTGTGTTGATACTTAAATATATGTACATTACGAAAATGAGATTAATTTTTTTTTTTTTGGTAATCCTAACGGCGTACGATCCCTTAAAGTCTAAATCACGAATTATTTTGTTCGCGCAGAGTGATAATAGGTTACCAGTTTTCTTTTTCAAATTTTCTTCTATGACACTACCCTTCACGAATTAGATCGATACGAGAAAATTTCCTCGTACAAAAATTATCACACTTTACATGAAATTCCCCGTATATATGTATATTCGTAATTGCGCAATCGTACATGTGTTACGTTATTATTAAACTGTACTAAAAAGGTCCGAAGCGAAATCCCAATTTGTAATCGTATATCGACTTGACCCACGACCTTATCATCTTCATTTAATATTTCCATCTTTGATACTCACATTAATTAGGTTAGTGGAGCGATCGGGCATTAATTATTTCAATTTCGTAAAATTGACAAATGGATAGTTTAACAGGAACCCACAGATAGATCGTATTCAGGATGTTCCCATTTTAAACGTAGGCATATACGAGTATATATATTTTGAAAATTATCCGGAATAAGGAAAATTAATTATTGCCTCGTCCATCGGTAATTACAAATTGATCGATTATTAAAATATAATTGAATTCTTTCTTGTATTCCACTTGAATTCATAGTACAATTGAAACGTGTACTTGTGACTTTAAGAATTATCGTGAACGTTATCATCCCTTAGAGTTTGAGATTACAATAGAAAAACGATTGAAAAAATAAGGAGTCGAATAAAAAATATTTTATCATAGCGATATTTCAATCGTTTTAACCCCGATATATACATGCCATCTGATGTTTGAGGGGGTTGTAAGTGTGTTCGTGCACTGCCGTTCCCGCGCCGCACCCAACTTACAATATTCTTTACCATCTCTCTTTTTCTCTTTATACATATATATCTAGACTTTACTCACTTCGTGTTTTACGAACGAGAGAAAAGTGGCGCCACAGGAAATAGATATTGCCGAACGACCGTTCAACTGCTCAACCTCGTGGCGCTTTCTCGTACAATTTCTTCGCGTATATGCATAAAAATCGTTAGAAACAACAGAGAGAGAATGGGTATCTTGTACAAACACGCGGAATACAATTTCAACCCTCTTTGAGGGTTGCAGCCGATATCGACATGCGGGTACTCGTAATATAAAAATATTTATTTTAAAGATATTCAAACATTAGAATAATAATTGAGAACTACGAAAAATGATAAAGACGCAATATAATGAAGAAACGTTGTCGATTTAGCTTACGGTGTTCCGTATATGTGAATTCTAACAACTTTTTCGTTCAGAAATTGTTCGTGTTTTTGTAGCGGTATTTCATTGCATTGAACACAACCAAGAGTGGAAAACCCTGTTATGAGATCAGAACACGACTTTGTCTCTATGAATAGTGTAGAATTTCTTAAGGGTGATGTTTTACCATTAAGCCAAAAACTAGACGAAAAAAACTGCACGAAAACTCTGTTTTTCATGGAGGTACAAGAAAACTACCCAAATTAGCGGCCATGTTAATTTTTCTTCGGTATTCTGTTTTCTATCGCTTTTCTTTTCGTTTATTTTTTTTTATGTTTCTTTTTAGGAACAGTGGTCACAACGAAGAGTAGCAAACCCTGTCGAAAGATTAGAACATGGCCGCTCCCGTGTTCAAAGTAATGCAGGAGGTTTCTGGCTGGTAATATCTCACCATTAGGCATAATCATCCCTTACACATCCGCGGCCCGAGCGTTGCGCGCCTCGCTGTATCCGGCCTCGGTATAGAGTCAGAGAAGCCGTGCCTCTAATGCCTTATAATTTATAACGTCGTTCTACGTCCTTCCAAACCTCCGTCTCTCACACTTCCTTGCCCCTCTCATTCCCTTCGTGAAAATATATCAGAGTTAAAGTTAAAGGCTCGTGATAACGCCGGGCCAGCAAATGTGCAAAAAAAAAACGTCGCCAACGAGCCAAATTTTTAAATATGGCGTCGAATTAATGGCATCTTCGTTTTGTTTTAACTTTTATTTCGTTCGTTATTTTCATTATAACAAATATCGAGAGTTAGGCCAAAAGTTGAAGATCAAAGAAAGACTTGTAGTAAATTCAATGCCGGCTTTCTCATGGAAAAAATTTGAAACAAATAATGCTAGCGTAATCGTGCAGGGGTTGAAAAAAAAAAACATTCTCATTTTTCGCCATCTTTAATAATATTCCGAAATCCACATGACAAAATTGCCCGTCGCCCGTATATTTCTCACCCAAATAACTCTTTCATCCCTCCCCATACCTCTCCTTCGGCGTATCTAGCGATCAGCACTTTTTTTCAAAATGGAGCACAATTTTTAATTATACCCGGCTTGGGGAAAAAATACCGGGCATCGTAAACACGTGCATACGCTGCTCTAACTTCACCAGGCGGCGTTACCGTGCAGACGTTTTAATCGTTTTCCCTCATATACGAAACCCAAAGCCTGTATCATATATTATATAAAGTGTATATATGTTATACACATAAAGCAACTGTATAACGATTGTGTACTGTACATAGGAAAAGCAGTCTATCGCGTACATTGCCTCCCACGACATATTAAAAATCCGCGAGTTTCGGCGAGGGGCAGGGGGAGGGCTGGGGGACCAGAGGGTAGGAATTGAGTCGCGGATGTTTCGCGTCGTTTCGAAACAACCCACGGAGGAAAGTGAACGGTATATATTTAGAACCGAAGGAAAATGGGCTGAGGCAGGGGATGGTAAAGGGGTTGAGGTCGAAACGGCGCTGCACACCGTATATACACACACACGCTCCGCCAGATCTTTTCCGCAAACACCGAAGGAATTATATGTAAGCCGTAAGACAGAGACAAAGGGGAGCTGTGTGCCAGCGAGCAGCAACGATTCTTCGACCTCTACTCCACCCCCTGTTTTTCCCTCCCCCTTTTCGCTAGATAGTTCTAAAATCCGGCAGAGGGTGCTCTCCGCCATTTCAGCCCCCTCGCGCGATTTTCTCCAACTCTTTTCGACTCACGCCGCTGTATACACTCGTGGCTCGCGGACAAAGTTGCGCGAGCGATCGTAGCGACGAATATGTGAGACATTCAACGAAACTATATATCGTCGAGAGAATCCTCTTTCTTGTATACGTCGACATAGCTAAGCTGGGAAAGCGGATACGCGAGCCTTAAGCCTGCATCGATACTACTGCTTTTTCGCCCCTCGATCCTCGTTGACATTGTTGACATCCATCATCCGATGTATGGCCAAGAACCGAACGGAAAAACGCGTTTATAATTCTTTTCGAATGATCCATCATTCATAATCATTGTTTGTACTTCTTCGCTTCGGCCATATTAACTCTGCCATTTTTCATTATTGTCCAATTTAATTCTTCTCAGCGTACGTCAAATTAGTCGTTATTTCGTTGTAAAATCATTTACAATGATATATTTATTCGTATTTTACATCGGGTCCTCTTGTTCGCGACTTACAAAAAATGTTCTCTCGCCGGCTCTGGCCGTACACTCGAGGCTGATCTCTCATCACCGGTAACCAGAATAGTACAGAGAGAGAGTAGAGGCTTCGGGTCTTGCGCCACGAGGGAGCGCCTAATGCATTGGGTAAACATCGACTGCGAACATTGCTCAGACGGTCTCTTCTTCCTCCCGCCATCTCCTGTCGACTTTTGCCGATCCACCCTCTCCGTGTGCTTCTATTTAAACTACGGATATTCCACATTTCTATACCTTCATCTCCGTTGTCGTACAGTGATCTTTCGCACGGGAGGAGAAGGGATAATCGGTTTCCGCCCGTTTTCCACTTTTTCTTGCGTCCATCGTTTTCCATGATCGGGACTGCCGAGATATTTGCGTCACGAAATATTATTTTGTCAAAAGAAAATTGTCGCGAGATCTTATGCCAATGGTAATTGCATTTTCAGTCAATTCCCCTCTTCGGTACGAGACGTCTGCATCGCTCTTCAATTTATGCACTGTCCACAATCGTCCCACCGAACAGAGGCTTGGCAAACTCGCGACAACACGAATGCCCATATACCTTATCCTTATAACATAACCCTCTCTCAGTCGGGCTACGTATAAGGACGCCGCGAGGTTTCGCGAGTGCATGCTCAAGTCTGTACATACACGCTCCAGAGCAGAGTTTACATATGGAGAAATGCCACCAGCCTAAACAGTATGCGTTGTTTAGGTCGCTTTATGTGTTTGTAGATTTTGCATGTATGCTTACACGAGGTGGAGGAATCCAAGGAGGACTCTGCATCGATGTTACGGGCATACAAAGACCCTGATGTATGGAAACTGCACGTAACTGGCGTGCACAAGTGATGCTACGTATGTGTTGCCGCTATATAGCCCGTGTATGCACAATTTATCCCATGTATGAATGCACCGAGGCTATTCGATGCAATGCAAATCAAGCAAACTCCCTTACTCCTGCTGATTGGTATGGGTTATGTTAGTGGTTCTCTCTCTCTCTCTCTCTCTCTTCCATTATTTGCATTTGACCTATAAAATCGTTATCTTATAAGCAAGAATCTTCGACGTACCGATAGTTAAATTTTCATATCGACATCACCACCCGAAAATACTGCAACTATTTTTGTCCCCAATGTTTCAAAACCAAGATAATGTTTATTCCTGATTTTCCATCTTCCTATCGATACAACGCGTTGTCTCTGTCATCTCATAGCCGGGTTTCGTGATCGAAACTTTAGCTCGTCGCGTTTTGTTAAATCAAGAAACGAAAAATCTCACGTGTTATAACGAGTAAAGTAGTCGAGGCTGTTTGGTAGATAGCGGTGTGAATCAGAGAAGCGAGAAAGCAAGGGAGTGGTTGGTATATAGTAGGTACCGCTTAATAGCTGCAAATTACACCCTTCTTCCGTTTTATTTTTTTTTTTTTTCACGTCTGTTTTCTTCTACCCCTACTCTCCTGGCAACGTGAAAACTTTTCATTTTTATATTGCTCCCTTTTGCTCATCTCGTCTCGCTCTTTATTCTCACGCTCTCTTTTTCTCTCTCTCTCGCGAAAACGCCGTTACGTCCTTTCTAAAGTATTCCTGCCCGAAGAAAAACAGCCATTAGCGAGAGTTTTCGCTTTTCGCGCGAAACTTTCGTCCTTCTTCTCCCTCTTCGCCCACACTCCTTTCCGTAAATCCTTGTCGTTTACGTTCTTTCCGCCTTATCCTACGTGCGAGAAGAACGAATAGAGGGGTTGAAGGCGCAAGAGGGAGAGAGAGAAAGAGAGAGAGAGAGAGAGAGAGAGACGGTCCGTCGGTGAGCGGAGAAATAGAAGGGAGCAAGTGGAAACATGAAAATGAAAGAAAAAAGTGCAATGAAGAGTGAGACGCTAAATGCCGTACACCCACGAGGAGAACTATAGACGGGCACGGGTTGGCGAAAGAAGGGGGAGCCAAGAGCCAAGAGGTTTGAGAAGTGGATGTAGTTCGGCCGTGCACGCGAGTCGTAACTCCCTGGGAACTCAAACTTTCGTCCTCGCCGCATTTTTCATCGCCTATAAATTCTTATTTATATGCGACTTCGTGTTTCTTTTCGATTAGGAGACGGTAACGTACGTTATACTCTCACACTCGGCGAGCCCCTGTTTTTTATTCAACTTTTTTTTCTTCTTTTTCTCCGCTCTCTCTCCTCTCGCGAGTCTGCAGATCGTCCACGCTGTAATAAGGGTTGTAGGGAAGAGAATGCAGCTCCTCGTGTACTTTTGTACAGATTATATACTTATTGCAATGCTATTTCTCGTATATCTTTATTTACGCGGCTCTGTAATGAGATAAAAGAAATTTTATATTAACGCTTTATGTTTATTCATATCAAGAGATGCCATTGTGTCTTTGGAAATCTAAATAGTAAACGTTTGACTGTAGATATAATATATTTATATAAATCAACGTCAGTAACAGCATAGGGTATTTCAACTTGAATCAGATGAGTTTCGGCGGTCTCGTTCCAACAGCAGTAGCATTGTAGCAATGTTGCACCGAGCCAACAATCCGTTGCCACGTCTCTAATATGAAATATGGCGATGCATCACGAAACACCGGGTCATATATATATTTCGTCGAGTCGATGAATCATCTCTCTGATACTCAGCTGAATTCACTGGGCTCTCAGAGACCACGAATGTTCGTCCATTCGTTAGACGTCTGTCTGATGTCTCTCTCTCTCTCTCTCTCTCTTTCTCTCTCTATCTCTCTCGCTGTGTGTGTTGTTCTACATAGATCTGCAACGTTGACGATGGAATGGCTATGTCATTGCATTTCAGATTCCATAAATTTGAAGCGATTCTGCATAAGTAAAAGTCGATATGACTTTTTGGTAGTCAGAGTGAATTTTTTGTTTCAATTCTTCAATACTCGCAGTCTACGGTATGAAGAATTTACATTTTAAGATTTATAGATAAAATATTACAAAATTAATCAGAAATTCCTATCGTCAAAAGAAGTAAAAATATATATTTTTGTTCTCAAGTCGTAAATATATTTAGTGCAATGTATGAGTGAACTTATCGCGTGCAGCTGTGATAGAATATATTTACGTATGTAGACTTCGATACTGTACGGCGCCGGATAGGAGCATCCCCCCCCCCCTCCCCGCCTCCTCCCGGACAACGGGTGAATAAGGGGAGATCGAATAGGTCATTAATCAAACCACACCCTCGCGGACGGATGCCGTTATAACGGGTGTTCGCGTTTCCCCAAACTCTCGTCACACCTTCCAAACTTTCTCTCTCTCTCGAAGTAATACATTATTTACATATTTTTAACTCAATGTTAATTAAATTTTATATTAAAAGCTGTTCAATTATATAATATATTTTAATTCGCAAAATATATCTTATATTTTTTTCTTTAAACCGAATCTTTACTTCATCGTACGTGGTTATTCCTAATCGTTAATTCACAACAATGAAAAAGATGTCTTATAGTCTTAAGGTAGTAGTCTGGTAACTTAAGCCGATTTTCATGTCTTTTTTGGAGGGCGTTTTTTTGTAGGAAAATAAAAATGAATCGTTTTGGATATTTAGGATGTTTTTATTTACATATTAAAGATACAAAAAAAAAATTTTTGAAAAAATTTAATAGTTTATTATTATTATTATTGATCGAAGTTGACACCTCGAAAAAAAATCGCGTGGGTGGCCCCGGTGATTTTGGCTCTTAATGTTATCTGATATCAAAAATTCTTGATAATTCTTATTGTATAGACATGTCATTCTGGTCGGAACTATTGACGTTAAATTTCATGGATAAATAACAAAATGGCGGTCTTTGGAAAAAAAAACTTTTTTTCCAAAATCTGCCATTTTGTTATTTATCCATGAAATTTAACTTCAGTAATGGAAAAAAAAACTTTTTTTTTCCAAAGTCCGCCATTTTGTTATTTATCCATGAAATTTAACTTCAGTAGTTCCGACCAGAATGACATGTCTATAGATTAAGAATTATCAAGAATTTTTGATTTCAGATAACATCAAGAGCCAAAATCACTGGGGCCACCCACGCGCTTTTTTTTTCGAGGTGTCAACTTCGATCAATAATAATAATAATAATAATCTAGTAAATTAAAAAAAAAAATTTTTTTTGTATCTTTAATATGTAAATAAAAACATCCTAAATATCCAAAACGATTCATTTTTATTTTCCTACAAAAAAACGCCCTCCAAAAAAGACATGAAAATCGGCTTAAGTTACCAGACTACTACCTTAAAGAAGATTAGTCTAGTTCACTTTATTTCGTCTTCTTTATCTTTTTAAATGCATGAGCGTACCTCGCGCGGAAGCTACCCACAAATTAGTCGTCGACACCACTTCGTATCGGACACGACCTCTTTCGTCGGGTTATATACCCCGTACTCTCTCTCTCTCTCTCATATATCGCGGTTATTTTCTCCAGTGCTACACACTCGAGCGAAGTATATTCAGCATGCGTTCTCTCATTGGAGTGCCGAGCCTTGTATAGGGGTTGGCCACAACTCCCGTTGCAACCCTCGCGCTCGCGCTCCGACTTCAGACACCAGACATTCACATTTCGCTCGGCTATATATACATTTTGCCGCTAATATACCGGACGTAGTTTCCTACTGGTGTGTAGAGAGAACACAGAAAAACAATGACATCGTACACCGAGACTGATGCACACAAAAAAACGCGTTCGTGCCACCAACCCTTTGAACCATTTAAAAAAAATTTGATATAACAATAAAGATTAATAATTAAGGCAATAAATTATTATTCGACGAATTAATTATTTATTTATTTTAATAATGATTCAAATTTCATTAAACACCCCCGTAAAAATTAATTTAATCGTTCAATCACTTTGAGTTTCAGTTAAATCGATTCAATTTCGTTACAACGTTTGGAATTTTCATGGTATAACAGTGGCTCATACCGAATATCCTGAAATTCGTGGCTTCGAAACTTGACTATACGTATGTGTATGGGCTCTGGTGCTCGATGGTACTCGAGAAGCAGAAGAGGAGAGAGAGAGCCTGCACAGTTGCCAAGTGACGTATTATAATATTTCATCCTCCCTTGCCACCGCGACCCCGCGTTGCAGAGAGCGCATTTGCGACCCTCCTTCGCGACCCACCCCCCGATAAAACTACCCTCTCGTACCACCTTCCACATCCCTCGCATTTATGACTCTCTCCTAAACCCCTCTCAACCCGCTCTACATGAAATATATATATATATATGCATATTACAGCCGGCGAGCATAGAATCGCGAGTGAGGACGAGTAATATTGTTAATTCGCGTGTGTTTGAGTTCCAAGGGGGAGCCGAACCACCCTAATATATTCGCGTGCGTGAATACCATGTGTACAGTCTCGGCAAAAGTCCCCTTAGCGCTTTCGAAGAGCTTCGAAACATACATTTTTAAGAATAGACAAGAGATGAAAATTCAGAAACTTAAAAATTTAATAAAAATCGCTGTGTAATAAATTTTAGATTCAGCTATATTAATTACATTCTTTCACCTAAGCATCTTTATCCGTTGTCTCTTAAGTGTAGATCGGATATTGAATTTTTGAAAAACCGTCATTTTTTGTTTCCGCTATTTGATCTCGTAAACTTGGCGTACAAAAGCCCGTTTATTCGAGCTTTCACGCTCGGCCAATAAAGGTGGCAAAAAGCTTGGTGGAACGTGCACGAGGGGAAACCGACACGCAGCGTTACTGGCATAAAGAGAAAGAGAGAGAGAGAGAGAGAGAGAGAGAGGGAATGAAAAAAAAATGAAAGGGGTTAGCGAGACAGTCATTTGGAAGGGTTGTCGCACCCCTCGGTGAACTTTCGCTGTTCTCGACACACACCCAGCAGGAAGGGCCTTCCGTCAAAAAAAAAAACGGGGATCGCCGCCCCCGCGTCGTCACGGATTGAGCTCGTGGTGTATAATGTGGGGTTCTCCCTGCCCGTTTCTAATATTATACAATGCCTGCAAGCAGATATCGAGCTGTTATGGCTCCAATCCACTGACCGTATAAAAACGTAGTCCACCAATTTCGGGATTGTTCGATCGATTTAATATACGTAAAGTCAATATTTTAAATATAGAATAATACTGTCAAATATCGCGAAAAACGTTATCCGCTGTTTAAAATAAATTAATATCCACTCATTTCTTAAATTATTCGTAAGATTTATTAATTGGCTTCAAATTCGATAATTCATTTAAGGTAGTAGTCTGGTAACTTAAGCCGATGTTCATGTGTTTTTTGGAGGGCGTTTTTTTGTAGGAAAATAAAAATGAATCGTTTTGGATATTTGGGATGTTTTTATTTGCATATTAAAGATACAAAAAAAAAATTTTTTGAAAAAATTTAATAGTTTATTATTATTATTATTATTGATCGAAGTTGGCATCTCGAAAAAAGCGCGTGGGTGGCCCCGGTGATTTTGGCTCTTGATGTTATCTGAAATCAAAAATTCTTGATAATTCTTATTCTATAGACATGTCATTCTGGTCGGAACTACTGAAGTTAAATTTCATGGATAAATAACAGATGGCGGACTTTGGAAAAAAAAGTTTTTTTTTCCAAAGTCCGCTATTTTGTTACGTTGAACTTTGGAAAAAAAAGTTTTTTTCCCAAAGTCTGCCATTCTGTTATTTATCCATGAAATTTAACTTCAGTAGTTCCGACCAGAATGACATGTCTATAGATTAAGAATTATCAAGAATTTTTTATTTCAGATAACATCAAGAGCCAAAATCACCGGGGCCACCCATGCGCTTTTTTTTCGAGGTGCCAACTTCGATCAATAGTAATACTAATAATAATAAACTATTTAATTTTTTCAAACAAATTTTTTTTTGTCTCTTTAATATGTAAATAAAAACATCCTAAATATCCAAAACGATTCATTTTTATTTTCCTACAAAAAAACGCCCTCCAAAAAAGACATGAAAATCGGCTTAAGTTACCAGACTACTACCTTAAAGACGTGTACTGAGCAAAATTAGGTTGAAGTATAATTAAAAATGGCAGAGTCATGATGGTAATAAAGCCGAAAGCAAAAAGTGATTAAGAAAAAAATTGTAGCAAAGAAACTGGCACACTGTTACTGATAGATATGTAATGACCGAATGAAATTGATACAAAATCTGAACTGAGAACAAGGAAGTGCGTTAGCAACGTGGCAATGCGGGGGTGTACAAGCAGTGTGCACAACGTTTGTGAGGGTTGATTGCTGTGGGTGGTACAGAGAATGGTATAAGGGTAGAAGGAGTGAAGGATGAGGAGGAATGAGAAGAAGGGATGAGATGTATACGGGGGGGGGGGGGGTAGCTTGTTGGGTCGGTTTGTTAAAGAGAGATGTGGGTATCGAGGGAAGAGGTGGTGTTGTGGCGCTGCAGTAGTGAGTCGAGTTGAGGGGTGGGTGTACTAAACACTGCTATGCTCACTAGCCTCACATACTATTGTGTATACTATTGTTCTGGTTGGCTAATATCCAAGATGGCTGACTAGTTATACCCGAATGTATACGATATATATAAGTATATCTGCAGATTCGTGTCGTGTGCTACTATACCATATATATATATATATATATATATATATAAAACAAGGGTTTCGAGCTCTGGTTACTTCGTCTTCGTGGCCTGCCCGTCTCACGTAGCATCCTAACCTCACTTTATCTCTCTCTCTCTCTCTCTTTCCCTCGTTTCGACGACCATAGCGACACCATTCTATGGTTTATGCATTTCTGTGTACTAAATGAGGAATTTACGGTACCGAACGAAAGCAGCGACGCAGGGATTTCGATAGGCCGTTTATGTATTACCCGCTCGGACCAATGAGTCTCGATACACAGCCCTCTGGCGATGATAATATGTACCAGAGTGTCAGACAATAGCCAGGGTAGGCCGATCATTAGAATGATTCTGATGTATGTTGATCTCAAGATTCTGTTATCGGTATAAAGTACCGGGTGTTGACCGAAGGAGACGGAGAATTGTTGGCATACGTGCGAATTTTACAGTAGTGTAAATTTCCCACGATAATAGATCGGCGGTGGATCGGAAAGCCAAATTGCCAGGGATTCCACTATTTCGGCAAACTGTTAATTAGGCTCCACTGTATAAAGAGAACTTTGGGGTAAACAGTGTTTATTTTATTTATAACTAGCTAACCCGACAGACGTTGTCCCGTCTGAGCTATGAATATTCAATTCGAACTGGAATAAATAATTTAAAACAAAATTATTTCAAAAACATAGTGTTTATTGTAACTGAAAATAAAAAATTGACTCCCTTAGTGGTTTCTGTATAAGCATGTATACCACGTGTTAGTCTATCAAAACTTACCATAAATCGATATTAAATTAAACTTTTAATATAAGCCGTGATTGCGGTGAACTAACTGCGAAAAACAAACACTTCTCAAAAAACTCACTCAAAAAACTCAAAACTGGATAAACGTGCAGATCGAATGGACTGTGCACTAAGAAATGAATAAATGAATTTTTTGATCGATAGATGCCGACCGATGCATCTACTAAACACATTTGCTTCGCGCGAATTGTCAAACGCGCCAAGGTTAAATAGTCGTTAAGGTTTCTGAAATTTTCCAATTTTCTGCGCAATTTTCTTAATTTTTCATCCCGTAAGAACCTTCTAAACAGTATTAGAAAACTTAAAAAAAAAAGTTGAATGAAATCGGTAAAGTAGTTCTCAAGTTATGGCGTGACCAAGGGAAATAGGGATTCATTTTTATATACAAGGGGGGACCCAAAAAAAACGGGAATTTCGTTATTAATTAATTTCTTATTTTTTTAATATTCTTACACCAAATTTTGATCACCCTTGAAGTATTCTCCTTTGACCACAACGCACTTCTGCAAACGATCCTTCCAATGTTCAAAACATTTTTTAAATTCACTTATCGGGATGTTCTTTAGGCCTTCCAGCGGTTTTTGTTTTACCTCCTCCACAGTGGCAAAACGCTTGATTGCTACTTTGTTTCGGGATCGTATCCATAGCACCACGATTCATCACCAGTAATAACCTTGGAAAAAAGTTCAGGGTCCTCTTCGAGCTGATTTTGAAGTTCAAAACATGCCTGAAGTCGACGCTCCCTTTGCTCGTCTGTGAGAAGGCGAGGGACAAATTTGGCTGCAACTCTGCTCATGTGCAAATCTTTGGATAAAATCCTCCGAATTGAACTCCACGATATCCCAGACATCTCACGGAGTTGATCAATGGTTCGGCGACGGTCTTCATGAATGAGAGCATTGATTTTGTCGACGTTTTCGTCACTTCTTGACGTTGAGGGGCGTCCCGAACAGGGTTGGTCTTCAATTGACATTTCTCCATTTTTAAAACGTGAAAACCACTCGTGGACTCTGGTTTTACTGAGGGCAGCATCTCCATAAGCAGTCTTAAGCATTACAGTAGTTTCCGCGGCCGATTTCCCCAACAGGAAACACAATTTCACAGCCGCGCGTTGCTCTTGACAATCGGCCATCACGTTTTCGTCGAAATGGAAAAAGTTGTTTCACTACAAAAATTCCTACGGGCGAACCAATGCGCTCACGGCGACAGAACTTCGCACACTAACTCGGGAGACGTGTCCCCAACGGACACCTGGTCGAGCAATGGGGTCGCCCACTCTCCCTCCCCGCCGCAGCGCGATTCCCGTTTTTTTTGGGTCCCCCCTCGTATATAGATTAAAACATTGCTCTTAACATTCTTTGTGGATGTTTTAGTCTTGAAAACAATGAAACATACGTCACTGTCTCAAATTTCGTCAGCGAATATTTGAATTTTGATCGCTGAACGAAAACTTACAGAGATATGTAATATCGTATGCTAACTTACCCTACATAAATATACACATGAATTAATGAATGTATCCGTGCATTTCTACTCTTCGTGCATAGATATGAATTTATGCATTTATGGACAATTTCGATTCGTATATGTATGCGTTTGGGCCATGTATTACATGCATCTAACCTATATAGATATGAGTTGCCGTTTCCGCGTCTACGAACAACTTAGAAGACTTCTCGTCTGCGCTGGAAAATCCCCACCCAATAATCCACCCTCTTGATACTTTTCCATACTGTAGACCCCAGACCTTTTCTCTCCCCGACCCCTTCCCCCGATCGCTAGAGAAAATCGTACTGTGGATGCGAGCGGAAGGAAGTGGGCTTGGCATTTTTCGACGCTACTTAGGCCAGCCCAACCCCTTACCCCTTTTTTTTACTGCTTACAATATCCTTGCTCTTTCATTTTTTTTCCCTACAATGATACTGAACCTTTTTTTACGATTGCCCGGACTCTTTTGCCCCTTATTCTTTCTTCGCATTTTATATTTTTCCTCTCGTTCCTTCGTGCATTTTTGGCCAAGCATAATACAAGTTGAAAAACAAGCGAAGCGAGTTGGAGTTGAGAACGAAAAATATGTAAAAAGTTCGTATGACAATGAGAATTTCCATATCTCTTATTATTCGTGATTGGGCAAATTTATTATTTCAATCCTCATCAGCAACTTGAGAGGGGAAGAAAAATTAAATTCGAATTTTTTCGCTTATGTTAATCAGAATTTAACAGCGAATTTTTTATCGTAGACCGTTACTGACGTTTCTCCTATGTTTCGTTCTTTATTAAACCTTTTCTTTAATAATGATTTTCTTTTATTTCTTTTTTTTTACAACCCTAAAGAGACGTGCCTCGTTCCACTTCGCAAAATTTCTACGTGTTCAAGTTGGGAACGTAAAAAAAAGTACTGTATATACAAATATATATATATATATATATATATATATATATATAATTACATATACTTTCGTCATCGGGGCTTCAGGCACATTTTGCTGCTCGTTCTTCGTCAACGTCGGCATGAAATGTAGATTAATATAAATATTCATAAACACCATAAAGTTTATGTCGCGAGTAACGCCCTCGCTCGAGCACTATAGAAAGAAAGAAAGAAGAAGAAGAAGAACAAGACGGGATGAGGGTGAGCAGACGTGTCGTATTCTCGCTCATCGTAAAACCATCCCCTCCGTCGTCCTTTTTTCGGTTACCAGTGACAAGCTATCCGAAGATGAAAACCCAAAGTTTGTTTTTAACGAAATTTCCTATCGAGTGAAAAAATGATAAAAAAAAATTATCACGTAAAATGAATAAGACTTTATGTTGGTTAAATTGATTGATTAAAATACATTAATTCATTTAATGACTACAGATGGATTATACTATTAAAATATAAATTGGGCACTAGAGAAATTTTCATTAATTCCGTATTATGATGTTGTTTAAATGATATTTTCAATTTTTATTCGATACCTCATCGAATTGATGTTTGCTCATCGATCATCGTCATGGATTGTACGCGGTGCAGGACTCGCGTCCATCTATGCAAGAGCACAACCGCTTTGCTCTCTCGCGTTATTTTTAATTTTACGATCGGCGCGACGTGGCTGGCGTGTTGGCGATTTTTATCGGGCGATTAACACGACGGTTACACGTGTCGCGCCGACGTTTACGCCTCGTTGAGGGACAGAGAGAGAGAGTGAGAGAGAGAGAGGGCGGGTGCGAGCTTGCTCGCCCCCGTCGACGTTTAAAGGCAAAGAATATCTCGTGACCCCTGGTTCGCGCGAGCTGACTTCCCCCGCTCCCGCCCGGCCGGTTAACGCCACGCGAACGGGTTCGCAGTCGACGGAAATCGCGAGCGATTGCGCGTGACAAATTTCTCGCAATCTCGGAATCTTCTTGAAAATTGAGAAAAAAAGAAATCATCCGACGATCGCCCGTCAGTCTAGTTAAAATATCAATTGAAGTTTACAAAAAAACGAATTATAAATTTCATCGATTCTCATTGAAACATCATTGATTATTATTGATCATTATAAACATTCAGGGTTTTTCATTACCGTTAGTGATTGAATACATCATGCACTATCGTACAAATAATTTTGATGATTATCAATAATTTATCATTGTTTTAATGATATTCTGGTCAATGAATATTCTTATCATTTTTTTATGTCATTCACTTTTGAATGGTTTTTTTTTAGGAAATAGCGTCAATAAATGGGAGGATAATTAAGGTAGTAGTCTGGTAACTTGAACCGATTTTCATGTCTTTTTTGGAGGGCGTTTTTTTGTAGGAAAATAAAAATGAATCGTTTTGGATATTTAAGATGTTTTTATTTACATATTAAAGATACAAAAAAAAATTTGTTTGAAAAAATTTAATAGTTTATTATTCCTCGAAAAAAAAGCGCGTGGGTGGCCCCGGTATTTTGGCTCTTGATGTTATCTGAAATAGAAAATTCTCGATAATTCTTAATCTATAGACATGTCATTCTGGTCGGAACTACTGATGTTAAATTTCAATTACTGAAGTTAACAAAATGGCGGACTTTGGAAAAAAAAACTTTTTTTTCCAAAGTCCGCCATTTTGTTATTTATCCATGAAATTTAACTTCAGTAATAATAATAATAAACTATTAAATTTTTTCAAAAAATTTTTTTTTTGTATCCTTAATATGTAAATAAAAACATCTTAAATATCCAAAACGATTCATTTTTATTTTCCTACAAAAAAGCGCCCTCCAAAAAAGACAGGAAAATCGGCTTAAGTTACCAGACTACTACCTCAAAGTTGAGCAAAATTCACACCATATTTAATGTACTCTTGAAAAACGTGAAAAATTTTTTTTTTGTTTTTTCACAAGTAGAGTAACCAGAAATTGTTTTGAGGATCCTCGAAAGCCGTTCTCGTCGCAGGAACGTCCGAGCATTCTCATTAACGCGTATCCGGAAATGGGATGCTTGCGGTGCAGAACGGATGGGGGGACGGTTGGAGATGGAGTGTGGGCGAAAAGCTCGACCGTCCGGCCAGTGGTTTTTCCTCGTTTCGTATAACCGCGCTTGGCCGCAATCATTGTGGTTTTTCACGCCCGCTCGCCACACGCACACACAGACACACACACGGGAGTGTCTCTATTTCTTTTTCTCTCTCGGTGGTCTCTGATGGATAACCGACGCCGCAAAGTCGATTCAGTGATCAGGCGGCACAGTGTTTGTCATCGTTCACGCACATGCAACAAACGACACGGTGCACTACCAATTTGGGATAGAGTAACCAAACGGTAAAAAAAAAATCTTGCAAGTTCTTTAACGTTATTCGAACACTTGGGCATGACAATATTATCGAAGAGCAACGGAGGACTGATTATTTTTTCAAACGTAAAAATCCAACGTCACTTCTCTTTCTCTCTCGTCAATTATCGCAGTTTCTATTTTGATTTGGTTGAAATCGAGCAAAAAGCGATATACAGAACGAAGAGAGAGTAACGAGAGAAATATATAGAATAATCGAGAGTTGGAAGGGAGTAAATCCGGCCGCAAAATCCGGAAGCGTTTAACATAATTAGGTATCGGGTGTCGAAGCGGCGGACCGGTCGTGGCCAGCCTGGCTGTCGTTCACGGGCGTTGGTGTGGTAGCCACGAGTGTACGAGCACTCGCTCTGGGGAGTCCCCTCACTCACTCCACACGCCATCGGTACAACGTCGAGCAGTGGAGCGCGTGGCCTTAACCACTGTATATATATATCGACTGTTAGCCAATGAAAGGACGTAACTTGAACGGTTTAACGCGTAAATTGATGTTTAAGAACGACTTTTTGCTTGCTAGTAATCGAGAAAGGCCGTATGTCCGTGTACGAGCGGCCGCTACTACTTTGGCTGCTCGGAATTCACAGTTTCTATATCCACTTGTCGCTGCTGTTGCATACATTGCCTTACACATACATTGCGGAGTATCATGCGATTGGGGCTTGTCGTATCAGTAAATAATGCGAGCGGTGAACAAAAAAATAACAATAATAATAATAATTCTACAATTCAAAATACTTCGTAATTGTAAATTTTTTATCAAAAGTTGTATTGAAATTAATTACAAAAGTAATTACACGCCGCATTGTAATTAAAACTTTTACCAGACGCTTTATACTTTATATATATAAATTTTCATTACAATTTATAAAAATTATTACAATAATGACAATTGTTCTTATAGAATTATCGGATTAGTTAGCAATTTATGTAATCGAATTAAAAAAATTATTATTCTACACTTAAGGTAGTAGTCTGGTAACTTAAGCCGATTTTCATGTCTTTTTTGGAGGGCGTTTTTTTGTAGGAAAATGAAAATGAATCGTTTTGGATATTTAGGATGTTTTTATTTACATATTAGAGATACAAAAAAAAATTAGTTTGAAAAAATTTAATAGTTTATTATTATTATTATTATGGATCGAAGTTGGTACCTCGAAGTTGGCAGCCCGGGTCCTAACTTTTTTTCTACCCAACCGATTGCTTTCAAATTTTAACAGACTACCCTACACGCTTATAGTTCTCGTCGGAACCACCGAGAAATTTTTTCATCCCTAACTTTTTATTTTACAACCCCTTCTTTGCTAGAATAAAAGGACTTTAGCAAAGAAGGGGTTGTAAAATAAAAAGTTAGGGGTGAAAAAATTTCCCGATGATTCCGACGAGAACTATAAGTGTGTAGAGTAGCCTGTTAAAATTTGAAAGCAATCGGTTCGGTAGAAAAAAAGTTAGGACCCGGGCTGCCAACTTCGAGGTGCCTACTTCGATCAATAATAATAATAATAAAGTATTAAATTTTTTCAAAAAAATTTTTTTTTGTATCTTTAATATATAAATAAAAACATCCTAAATATCCAAAACGATTCATTTTTATTTTCCTACAAAAAAACGCCCTCCAAAAAAGACATGAAAATCGGCTTAAGGGTGAACACCACTGTGACCCCCTGTTTTTTTTCACATTTTTCAAGAATTCTCTTTTGTGGGAAAAAAAAGAGATATTCGAAAAATTTTTTTGGGTTTTGTTCCTTGTTTATTAATGTATCAAAAAACATTTTTTTCACATTTTTCACCCCGCATGGTGGCGCTGGGGAAGCTCTCGCGTCAGGTGCTGTCATCTCCGCGGCACGCAGCAGAACTCTCTTCAACGTCGATCTGAAAAAAAATACCGAGTGTTTTCGTTAATAATATGATATTTTGAAGAGAAGTACATAGGGATTTGGAAAAATATTGTTTTAAAAAAAATAGGCACGCCTTTGAAATTAAAGTTATTTTCAAAGGCGTGCCTATTTTTTTTAAAACAATATTTTTCCAAATCCCTATGTACTTCTCTTCAAAATATCATATTATTAACGAAAACACTCGGTATTTTTTTTCAGATCGACGTTGAAGAGAGTTCTGCTGCGTGCCGTGGAGATGACAGCACCTGACGCGAGAACTTCTCCAGCGCCACCATGCGGCGTGAAAATGTGAAAAAAATGTTTTTTGATACATCAATAGACAAGGAAAAAAACCCAAAAAAATTTTTCGAATATCTCTTTTTTTTCCCACAAAATAAAAATTCTTGAAAAATGTGAAAAAAAACAGGGGGTCACAGGGGTGTTCACCCTTAAGTTACCAGACTACTACTCTTAAAAGGTCAAGATAATCGCTCGTAAGTACCTTCAATATTTTCACATTCAATTATTGAAGCATTGTTATAAAAAATGTGTAATTTGTCGTTTGAACGCTCGTTCAATTCAACGTATGCCCTCGTCCCGACATTAAACTCGGTGAAATTCATTATGGGTATATCTCGTCATCGGTGGGTCAATCGTTGCCAAGGTTTTTCCCGGTCGACCCACGTTCTGGCGTTTCAAACGAGCCGATACGCCAGAGTTTGGGAATTCCCCTCGCCGCAAGCTTTTCGATGCTCCGCTGCATATCACTCTCGTGTCAATAAATTCCGTGTAAAATACTCGGTTATTGAAAGTTTCGATGCGTGGTGCGAAAGATTGCAATATATGCTATTACGAAAATTATATTAGCTATATAATTATATGGATATTATTTGAGATTTAATGACGTTCTAAATATTCAAACATCCTTAAGCATCAAAAAGTCCGAAATAATAAATATTGTCGGGACATTTGATCGAGCATAACCAATAAAACTTCACCGCATAATCTCTATTTGTCCGTCGCACACATTCACTCGGGCTTTAGCATTTTTTTTTTCACCGTTGAGCGGGTTAAACACCAAAAAAAAATCCACTTCGACCACTTTATATGTTTCAACGAGAGTCTGTCGAGGCGAGGCTCGATACGCGTTCAACGCTATCGAATCGATCGTGTTGTGTTCCACCCTCCAAAACACCCTTTAGTGGTTCGAGAGAGAGAGCGTCGAAATAAATAAATAAATACAGCAAAAATTGACCAACGCGTTCCAGCGTTCCTACCCCTCGAACGTTTCTACCCCCTCGAAAAGCGATGTGCGGAATAACGATGCTCGTTCGCTTCACTTTTGGGGGTGCACTATTTTACTATCTTTTTTTTCCACTGTCCTTTCCGCATGCACTCGTTCTCATTTCACCTCTTTGGCCTCCCCCTCCCTCTTTCTCACTCCAACCAACTCTCTCTTTCTCGCTCTCTCTTTTTTTCATAAAGCGTGAAATAAAATAAAAAGTTTATCGTCCAGCTTTAATCCGGCCGTTTTAGCGGATGCATCGTTCGAAACGATGAAATACGACGGCACGGGCTGGTTTTGGTGCACCGTGAAAATACCAGCTACGCTAGGGCTCCGAGGGTGAGAGGGTTTGGGGAACGAGAATAAGGGTGAGATACACGCATAGCCGTATACCATTTTGTGTGTCTGCGAAATAAAAGGGCGAGAGGGAAAGAGAGAGAGGATCGATTGTGAGCGTTTCATATATGGATTCATCTCGATTTCGATAGGCTCCATTGGGAATCGATATATTTCCACAATTTTCCATCTTTTACTTTATTTTTTATTTCGCTTTTGTCCCTACTCCCTCAGGGAGTTAGGGTAAAAGTGTACATAGGCGTAGGGCTCTGCTAGAAAATAAACAAACTGACATTATTCATGAAATTGAGGAATTTAAAATAAAAAATAAATCAAATAAATCTGAGAATTAATGTAGTAGTCTGGTAACTTAAGCCGATTTTCATGTCGTTTTGGGAGGGCGTTTTTTTGTAGGAAAATAAAAATGAATCGTTTTGGATATTTAGGATGTTTTTATTTACATATTAAAGATACAAAAAAAAAATATTTTGAAAAAATGTAATAGTTTATTATTATTACTGTTATTATTATTATTGATCGAAGTTGGCATCTCGAAAAAAAGCGCGTGAGTGGCCCCGGTGATTTTGGCTCTTGATGTTATCTGAAATAAAAAATTCTTGATAATTCTTAATCTATAGACATGTCATTCTGGTCGGAACTACTGAAGTTAAATTTCATTGATAAATAACAAAATGGCGGACTTTGGAAAAAAAAGTACTTTCATTTTGCCCGCCATTTTGTTATTTATCCATGAAATTTAACTTCATTAGTTCCGACCAGAATGACATGTCTATAGATTAAGAATTATCAAGAATTTTTTATTTCAGATAACATCGAGAGCCAAAATCACCGGGGCCACCCACGCGCTTTTTTTTCGAGGTGCCAACTTCGATCAATAATAGAAATAATAATAAACTATTAAATTAAAAAAAAAAAAATTTTTTTTGTATCTTTAATATGTGAATAAAAACATCTTAAATATCCAAAACGATTCATTTTTATTTTCCTACAAAAAAACGCCCTCCAAAAAAGACATGAAAATCGGCTTAAGTTACCAGACTACTACGTTAATTTTCCCATTTCTATCTTTCGAAGCAACTAAAAAACTTCGTTGTCAACAATTTATCTATATATTGTGGTTAAGTCGGAAGTATTTCGCTATTGACAATAGCGCACCCTTAACAACGGGAGCTCTGTATCTCGGTCTCGTTTCTGGGATACATGAGAGTACCAACCCCGCGGGCGGATCTCGAGTGACTTCCTGGGTCTCGGTTATTACCAACCCGATATTATTATCCCGGTGGGACAATGACAACCAACTACCGAATCATACTGACAATGCATTCTAGCTCTACGTTACCGCGGTTGGACCAGGGGTATGTTTTCCCTCCTCCATTCACTTGCACACATCCCTTGCCTACCGCAACTAAAACCCTACCCTTTGTTCGACCCTGGATGCAAGCTCGCGGAGAGGCTTGCATTCGCTCTCCTCCATCTTGCTTCAGCCTCTCCATCGCCAACGTTCGTCGCCACACACACACGCTCGCATACAAAACGCTTGCACATGGATAGATGGTCCTACGAGCCTCGCACAACAGATCTGTCTCATTAACAACTTATAATGGGAACCAATGAATCTATCGGGCTTGCATCTGCCTACGTACCATTGTTCTCCGTCTATTTTCACACTATTTCATTGGGAAACATTTCGTATTACACTCCATGGTTTGTTAAACATGACGCAGGTAATACAGAAATTCACGTTCAAACGAAAGAATCGCACAGAAAAAAAAACTACCGAAAGACAGAACGAATGTTTGTGCCGTATCATTCTTGAATTCTCTTTCACGTTGTCTCATTTTGTTCGTTTCAAACATACCGCCGTCATTATTCCGGATTTGTTCTTTAGTAACGTTTTTTTCCTTGTTCACATATTCTTGCGTTTTTTTATTCTTGCATATTGTTGTCACGTTTTACAGTTTTTTTTTTAATCTTATTAAATTTCTCAACATTATTCCCACAGATATAATAATTCATTTCATTATAATTCCGCGTTATCAACCAAATCTGTCTTGATTTGTTGCTTACAATTTTTCTTGTTCACGTATTCTTGCGTTTTTTTAATTCTTGCATACTGCCGTCACGTTTTGCAGTTTTTTTTTTAGTCTTATTAAATTTCCCCACCATTATTTCGACAGATATAATAATTCATTCTATTATAACTCGGCATTATCAACCAACTCTGTTTTTAATTATTGTTTATATTCGTTATTATTTCACGAAATCATTTATAAATCTCTGATAAGTACTATTTTTTTTTTCCGTTCGTCTCTTTGCTAACCACAATTTTCCAGCGCCATCTATGTAGCTACAGCTCCGCAATAGCATGCTTCATCGGACATTGCATGCCGATCTATCTTTCTAAAGTCCACATAAAACCACGGATCCCTCTCGACACACCATATATAGTGTATATATCCAGTTCTACGTTCTTTATTTCGACCCCTGATGTTCTTCCTTGGTCGCAACCTTTTACCAATGACTGCGGTGGATATTTGACAAAGATAGGAAAATGTTTCTCCTATCACGATGCATCTGTATCGCCGCTGGCTTCGATACGAGGCCAACAAATGTAACGCCCTCTCTTCCCTCCTCTCTCACTCACTCTGTCTCTCTCTTTCGTTCGAACGGGAACTTTGAAATGTTACGGACGCTTTCTGATTTTCTGCCACTGTTTGTGCCACTCGGTATGCTTGCTTTGCTCCGTAATGCTTTAGCTATATATTCATGTGTATGTATATATATATATATACATATATATATATGTGACTCTCCACCTCTTCTCTCCTATATCTCGGCATTGTATCCGGCCCATTGAAACGTCGAAACAATGCGTCGATGCCTCGTTTTGTCCCGTGACTTATCGCCCGTTTCACGGCAAGACAGGAAGGGAAGAGAGAGAAAGAGAGAAACAGTCAGTGAGAGAGAAACACGAAGAGATGTTCGGATGATAAGAGAGGCTAGGGGATGCCCCATACTCGACTGTATACGGGAGAGAAAAGAGTTGGGCAAGGGTTGGAAATGGAGGTACCTGTAATCGAAGGGAAACGCAACGAAGGGAGTGGGTGGTAGCAGTTCCATGTGAGGTTGTTAATTAACCCCTTGTCAGATGATTTTTGTTTTTTTGTTTTGTGAGAGAATGAAGACACGTGAGAGACGTGTTTTTAGGCTGTCAAAAAGGAATCGAGTCTTTACATGTCGAGGGTTAATTAAACCCCTATCAAATGTGGAAAGGAAAAATTTATTTCGAATTATTGGAAATAATCTCTCGAAGTCATTATATAAGAGTAAATAATTGCTAATTCAAGAAAATTCATAGCGAATCTCACGGAATGTGAAATTGACAAAAATTAAAACAAGTAAAAAATCATGAATGCTTTCACGAGTAGGAAATGCTTACTTGTTTTAGTATTTTTCCACACTTTGCTCAATTTAATTAAAAAAATGAGTCGGGGCCAATACCGATAAAACGTTTCTTTCCTGCAAATATCCAATATTTTATCGAATCCTCGGAACCAAGAAGAGTGGTCGATTAAAATAACCGATTCAAGCTACATGCAAGAATAAATGGAACAAAAAATTCACAAATCAAAATAGGTATACCGAACGCTGCGCTCTTCGTTCGTCTTCATGAGACATGAAAAAATTTGCACATGAAAGTGAGTCGGGATCTCCCGCAGCCTGGCAACTTAATCAGCATAATAAAGATTGATAACGAAGAGTATGGAGAGAGAAAGACAGAGAGAGGACAGTGCGATATATCAAATTTGTTGAATAGAAATGTTTAAGATGCACGTAAGTTCGTGCTTGACGTTAACGACGTAACACACACATTTATATTATATATATATATATATATATATATATATATATATATATATATATATTATGGTTGGTAGTTAGTTACCTTATTCTCGGATTATGCATATACATATAAAACATCGGAATGAGCTAACACTGTGTATGTATATATATTTGATAGCCTCCACCACTGTTGGACGTTGTCGTGAATATATAGAAGCCTCGAAAGGATAGAGCCCGAGTACACCGACGCCCACGTGACTGTATATTAACCGGACGCGTTTCTGGCCCCGAGTCTTGGCCAACTAAGGGTTGCTGGCTTTTGCCTTTTGCCTTTTGCCCTCGGCTCTCTCTCTCTCTCTCTCTCTCTCTCTCTCTCTCTCTCTCTCTCTCTCTCTCTCTCTCTTTCTCTCTTGTCCTGCCATTTTACTATACCTTTTGCCACTGGAATCGCTTTGCATACCATTTCGCGCGCTCCGCCAATCTCCGAGATCTTAATATCGACGGTAATTTAGCAGGGAGAACGGTCGAATCCGCGTTCTGGCGCGTGTGGGAGTCACAACTATACGAAGCAAGGTCGTTTTCGACTTATATACTAAAAATTATTCGGAAGACTTGTAAATATATACGTCCTTATGTATTGTGGCTTGAATGTTGAATTCTTACGTTGAATAACTCGGTCAGAAACTTCAATAAGTTCAATCAATAAAATACATTTTTTTACATATATTTACAACTTCTTGTTAAACCTCAAATAAATGTTCTGATTTGAACTGGAAATAATAAAATAATTGTTTGTTTCAGGTAAGTCGGAACTTTCAATAACGACTATGATCGAGCATCGCGAAACTGACGCAAGTATTATGTAAAAATATATTTAGAGAAATCTTTTTTATCTCTTAAGGTAGTAGTCTGGTAACTTGAGCTGATTTTCATGTCTTTTTTGGAGGGCGTTTTTTTGTAGGAAAATAAAAATGAATCGTTTTGGATATTTAGGATGTTTTTATTTACATACTAGGAGGGCTCTGCCCCCCTGCGCGCTTCGCGCGCCAACCCCCCCTCGGACCATTCCATTCGGCGTACCCCCCCCCTGGGGCTATTCCATTCGGCGTACCCCCCAGGTGGGGGGGGGGGTACGGTGAAGGGAAAGACCACCTCAACTCGTGTACACGGCGGCGGCGGCGGCGGCGGCGGCGGCGGCGAAATATTTACATAATATAGAGAGATTAAAGATACAAAAGAAAATTTTTTGAAAAAATTTAATAGTTTATTATTATTATTATTGATCGAAGTTGGCACCTCGAAAAAAAAGCGCGTCGGTGGCCCCGGTGATTTTGGCTGTTGATGTTATCTGAAATCAAAAGTTCTTGATAAGTCTTAATCTATAGATATGTCATTCTGGTCGGAACTACTGAAGTTAAATTTCATGGATAAATAATAAAAAGGCGGACTTTGGAAAAAAAAACTTTTTTCCAGTTTTTTTCCAAAGTCCGCTATTTTGTTATTTATCCATGAAATTTAACATTTTTTTCCACAATATCCACAATTTTTTACCTAGAACTATAAAAAAATTCTCGCTAATCCACATCAGAATACCTAGAGAAGTACGTACGGAATTTGAATAATATTGTTTTATTCGAATATTGTAGGCATTTGAACTTAAAGGGTGAATTTTCAGTGAACATTTTCAGTGAACAAGTTTTTAATTAATCAGAAATTACGTACGTACTTCTCTGCGAAATGCAATTGGAAACATAAATGAAAAATTTGAAGTCAATCGGGTAAAAATTGTCGAAGATATTTATCACGCGACGCGCTCGGGTACTCGATGGCCGTGCCAAAGGTACGCTTATGTTATACGCTGAAAGTCAGTGAAAAGTAACTTACGAATAGTAATTAACGATTAGTAACTTATTTTTATGATGCTAAAGCATCGTTTAAGCAAAAAAACATCGATTTTTTGAAAATTCTACAGTGGCCAAACCCCTTAAATAATGGTCCTGAAACGATATATTTATGACTGTATAAAAATGAAAAAGGTTTTTTGAAGGACTTGATAAATTTCGGGGATTCTGAATAAGTGATATCGGACTCTAAACTTTCGAACCGACGAATATCACCACCCGATACATATATTATATACAGAATATCCTGTTTAGCGGAGCTTTCGGCTCAGAAATCTCGACTCTTGACTCTTAACCCGTTTCGGGACGTCGCGGGGTGTGCGCGAATCACGAATGCATATTATACATACAGATATTATATATGTATGTATATAGGAGAGGAGAGAACATACCGGCTGGCAATACCACTCGAAGAAACGAAGTGGCTCTCTCGCGAGGCTTTAGACCTTTACTACGTGAACGTGGCGCTAGTAGTTGTAGCGATGCTAGTAGTAATGATCAGCCACCGGTCCGCCACACTGATTTTCGACATAACTCACAGGAGATCGCGAACTGAAGAGGAAAAAAAAAGCTACAGACATTAAATTCATAAAGTGTGTAACACATTTTTTCATCTCGTTAATGAAAAATATAAAAAATTGATAAACTAATCAGGACTAACAATTTATTATATCGATTACCTGTATCGCGTAAACAGTTACTTACGAGTAACATTTTTCATTCATGAAATAGTACATTTCGCTAATTACGTTTTTCTGTACTCAAACATTGAGAAAATGTAATTTTTTGATTAGTTTTCTTTTTTCTTTTTAATTGTTATTTTTTCTCCTCAGTATGTCACTTTTTTTTAACTTTTTACCTCGCTTCTTACTCCTCACCCTCTTCTTACCGCGGGGGTAGAAACAGCGAAAAGCAAGACTCTCTTGTTCGCGTTAGAGTACTACGTATGACACGCATATATATATATATATATATGTATGTATATATATATATATATGTGTGTGTATACGGGAGCAAGAGAGGCGTATGCAATCGGGCATTTACATCAAGAGACTCCGAGACGATGATAATTAGTATATAAGGGGCTGGTTGAAACATACGAAACCCCTACAGTTCGCCGTGCCGACTTTTGTAGACCACTGGAGTTTCTACCTCTCTCTCTCTCTCTCTTCATCCCCTCGTGAAGACGTCATATACCACCCCCTTTTCCACTTGCCCGTACGCCCCCTTGTAGCAAGTGTCACAGAGTCGTGCCGCACAAGCCGCAAATAAAAAAAAAAAGACACGTCGATCCGACGCACCCCTGTGACCTCTTCCACCCACTTGTGCACTCTTCAACCCTCTTTTTTTTCTTCTCTTTCCCCTTTACGCTTTCTCACAATTTGGCTGTCTTTCTCATTGATGCATCATAAATATCTTATATTCTATACCGCTATCACTTCTCAGGAGAGACAATGTAGGTAGCGGGGCGCGAGGGAGGGGGAAGCAAAGAAGACAGCTATATTCACCTTTCCCGCCATTTTTCTTTTTCTTTCCCTGGTCTCTTCATTGCGAAACTAACAGGAAAATAATACCCGGTTGATTGGCAATTTAATGTCGAGATTGCACCGAAGACACCTCCTCCATCTTCCTCTTCTTATCCTCCTTCTTCTTCTTCGTATTCTTCGCTCGCGCCGTTCTCATCGTCGTCGAGCGAAAAAAAGGACTTCGGGCTGGAATATAAAGATTGAAAACTTTCATTTCCTCTCCTCATCAAAGACGAACGTGACCGTGACACGATTACTTTTTTTGTCTTCTGATTCTTTTAATTACACATTGTTCAAAATTTTATAATCAAAATATGTCCGCTTCTGATCGTTCGGTATCGAGAATATTTGACGAAGATTTGCAATCGGATGAGCTTTCTGCCACACGTTCCCTCATCCCTTTTTCTACAACACTTCCCCTCCCTTGCCCCAACGAGTCCCGATGAAAAACGGTAGCCGATAAATTTTGACAGTGTTCTGTCCATTGCATTGCAATAATACTGGACCATATATTAGAGGTATATACCGGTTGGGGGGGGGGGGGGGGGGTAGAAAAAGGGGTTGGTGTATCGAATGGCGACCTCGCGGGGGGCGGAGGGGCAGGCGCACCAGCGCCACCAGTGCTTTCGTACAGTTTGTACGGTAACATATTACGAATTAATACCAACTGCTACGGTGAAATATTACTGCAAAATACTGACCGTTATTTCGTTCTCCACCGCCTACCCCTCCTGGCAATGTGAAAATTGTTATTATACGTACGCGTTATACTTCTTGCGAATTTATATTCGCTATGCCCTCCCCCCTACCCTGCAACCCCCACTCGCACTCCCCACCAGACGGTGAAAAATCGTTTATGAGAAATAATAACAAATGAAACATTAAAAAATGGAAAATTAGTGCGTGGTGAATCTCATTTCTGGAAAATAATTGCTATTGGATCCCTTCCGTTGGGATTAAAAATTTTATTTCACCATTTGTCTCAATTTCTCATTATGATTATTTTTTTTTTGCGGAAGTCATGATTCACTTTTGTTCTTGTTAACGAAATATTGCTATGAAAAATAAATATTAAGTCATGAAAATTAAAATTCGATAATGCCGATGGCATTTTTATAATACAGGATTTTTTTATCGGTCAGTATCGCTATTACTTTATTAATTGACGATTTCTCTCGAATGTCTAATTTTTATCGCTCATTTTTTTTCCACTTTCGTAAAAGTATATATTTGTAAAAATATACGCGAAACACAAGCGTGCACAAGTTATAATGATTATGGGGGTACAAAGCGTATGGTCACGTGGTTCTCTTATTAAGAATGCTTTTAGCGCGGCACTCGCGGCTTTTTGGTCGAAACCAACCGCACGTATATATACACACACACACGCCCGCACACACACACACACACATATGCATATATATAAAAAGCCGCAAAGCTCGCACTCTTTTGTTTATGAATTCATAATCGTGTGTACCACCACATATCTCACTGCACGACAATGAACCACACGAATCATTTGTCCAAAGTGTTGAACGGTATTTTTCCCCAACGCCCTTTTATCGCGGCCATATTTATTCTTCAAACGAATTTTCTAACTGTGTTTCGTGGGTACTGGGTGAATTCAAATTCTAAAGAAAAAGGAAAACCAACTCTTCTTTTGTTCAAAATGTAAAAGAAATCAACTTTTTACAGTTGTTTGAGCAGGCTGTATAGTTTTTAGTGATTTTTTTTCACTATGGTTTGTTTACGTTTTTATACAATTTTCATTTGTCCGAGGGTGAAGATTAATGATTAACATACCGCTGCGCCCGCTGAAAACCGAGTAAATTTGAAAAATTGTTATAAATGCTATAAGGTGGATAATAAATAAATTGTTGATTTTACTTTTGTTGTTAACATTTCAACTATAAGAAAAAAAATAAAAATAAAATCCTTTTAAATATTAACATAATTTTTTACGAGTATGAATGGACTACTGATGAAAACCACTGAACCGCTGAAAACCGAGTAAATTTTAAAAAATTATTATAAATGCTATATGGTGGAAAATAAATAAATTGTCGATTTTACATTTGTTATTAATATTTCAACTATAAGAAAAAAAATAAGAATAAAATCCTTTTAAATATTAACATAATTTTTACGAGCATAAATGGACTACTGATGAAAACCATGGCACTTCCTTGTCAACATCATAACTTCACCAAAAATTATTCAATTTGCAAAAATAAAAAAGAATCTAGTGAAATAATGTAGTAGACTAGTCTGACGGAGGGATTTTTTTTTTCAAAATAAAGAAATTACAGTATTTCAAACTTTAGTATGGAATTTAAAAAAACAAATTAATGTTTTATAATGTATAAAAAATTGTCCAACCAAAAAATTAAAAAGAGAAAATGATTATCAAGATTAAAAAAAAAAGTTAAAAAAATATACAAAATTGACTGAGTTATCGTAGCTGACGACACTGTCTGAAAATATAGTTTCGAGAAAAACGCGTTTAAAGTCTCTGGTGGGTAGCCACCTCAACCGATGTCCGGTCACATTTATTGCTATAACTTTCTAACAGAGTGGAATTTTCTTAAAAGTTCCTTTTTGAAAAATTCTTAAAAGTATAAAGAATAAAAATCTGTAAAAAAAATCGATTTTTTGAAAATTTCAGGGGAACGTGAGCCCTTAACCCTTACTGAATATCTCGCCTGGCATTTAAATTATTTACTGGTGATAGAAGAAGAAAAAACGGGTAAAACTTTAGTTTGAAATTAACACGGTTAAATTCAGGGATCGGTAAATCATCTATAAATTATATTCAGCGTGAAATTTGACGCTCGGCCGAAATAACATCGGTGGTAGCAGTGGGGAAAAGCGTGTGTGGTGCGCCGATATTCACACGCGTATCGTATACAACACCACCGCGCGGCTCGTTCATTATTATCTCTATCAAGCTGATTAGCCGGTGAGCTCTCGAACGGCGAGGGAAAAGCACAAAGGTTTCTGGCAGCACGCAGATACAGAGACTCACTATCGCAGTGAAATAGAATCGTGAGTGAGAGAAAGAGATCGGTGAAACTTTAATTTTATATCGCACGACCACACGGACATGAATAGCACTTTCCCACGATCAAACGGACCATCATGGTACTTTTCCGGATCACGATAAATCACTAACATTAAATAATGGTCACTGGCTGTGAGCGTGTCATCTGCCAATTATTTCGGACAACTAGTCCGCGCACTGGCAAAACAGTGACAGAAAAGAACTGAAGAATGATACAATAAAGATTTTAAATCAATTTTTTTTGACTTCTCTATATTGTTTTTGAAACTTATTTCTTATATAATCGCCGTTATTTTTACCAGTATTCATGCAAGTCTAGCGAAACATAAATCTTATTAAACAATATAAAATGCTATTTAAGGTAGTAGTCTGGTAACTTAAGCCGATTTTCATGTCTTTTTTGGAGGGCGTTTTTTTGTAGGAAAATAAAAATGAATCGTTTCGGATATTTAGGATGTTTTTATTTACATATTAAAAATACAAAAAAAAATTGTTTGAAAAAATTTAATAGTTTATATTGTTATTATTATTGATCGAAGTTGGCACCTCGAAAAAAAGCGCGTGGGTGGCCCTGATGATTTTGGCTCTTGATGTTATCTGAAATAAAAAATTCTTGGTAATTCTTAATCTATCGACATGTCATTCTGGTCGGAATTACCGAAGTTAAATTTTATGGATAAATAACAAAATGGCGGACTTTGGAAAAAAAAGTCCTTTTATTTTAGCAAAGAAGGGGTTGTAAAATAAAGATAAATTTAACTTCAGTAGTTTCGACCAGAATGACATGTCTATAGATTAAGAATTATCAAGAATTTTTTATTTCAGATAACATCAAGAGCCAAAATCACCGGGGCCAGCCACGCGCTTTTTTTTCGAGGTGCTAACTTCGATCAATAATAATAATAATAATAATAAACTATTACATTTTTTCAAACAATTTTTTTTTTGTATCTATAATCTCTCTATATTATATAAATATTTCGCCGCCGCCGCCGCCGCCGTGTACAAGAGTTGAGGAGAGCGAGCGGGATCGAGTAGGCTGGGTGAGCGGATCGAGCGGGGGTGGGGGACGCGCGGGTGGGGGCGTGGGCGGGGGGGGGCACGAAGCGCGCAGGGGGGCAGAGCCCCCCTAGTTTGTAAATAAAAACATCCTAAATATCCAAAACGATTCATTTTCATTTTCCTACAAAAAAACGCCCTCCAAAAAAGACATGAAAATCGGCTTACGTTATCAGACTACTACCTTAAACATGCGTCGACACACTATCAAGCACGAACGATTGATTTTCAATGGAAAATTTACTTTTTTCGTACAAAATGATCGTTATTCTCAACGGCCACAGTAAAAGCGGAAGTGATAAATAAAAGTGAATTCTTCCCACGCCTTACCACATTTCTCGTTCCCGAGCTCGTCGCGGACCTGCGAAGAAGTACTCTGCGAATAAAAATTGATTCAACGAACGATCCCATGCATTCGTAATACAAGCGCCGAGCACTTTTGGGAGTTCCCGTCGAGTTAAACGGGACCCAAACCACTTTGTGGCGTTCCAGCGGTACGTATATTTGAAGCTACGTGGCACCCCTCTCCCCCCCCCCCCCGCGGCTGTTTCGTTCGCTTTTTTCGCGTATGCATATATAGTATTGGTATCCTACAAAAATTTTGCTGCGCTTTTTCGTTTTTCATTTATATTTTATTTCCGCCCCCTTTTCACCGTCGCTCAATTCATCGGGCCAGCGGCGAGAATGAGCCAATTGATTGTTTCAATTAATCGTGAAATTTCAGCGTTTTTTATTTAAACTCTCACTCGCACAGCCATATATCCATATGTAATTTGCAAAACATTTGAATCAGCGACATTTTCACTGAATACATTTGATTATTCTCTTCGAATACTCAATTAATACAAATTTTCTAAATTATTATTTGAAAATGTTTAAATAATCAAAAGCATTTATTTTTGCATTTCTCCGAAAAAAAAATTACGTTACGTCCAGTGGTTGGTAGTACATACATTTCACATGAAATTCCAACATACCTCTCGTCAATTTCCAATGGCATATTTACCAGTTTGTAAAATACTGTGGCAGCAATGGTGGACATTTTTTTGTTTTTTTACTTCGCACTCTTTAATTATTAGCTCTCTCATCAAGCCGATCGAGCCTCTCGTCGCGATGCTAATTCGTGACGGCCTATGGGATGAAGGGAGGGGAACATTGGAAACGGCGAAAAAACGAAATCATCCCGAAGCGAAACGTGTTTACCGATTTTTTTATTTTCGCCCATCGGCCACAGTCCCACCGCGTATGGATATTGGTAATTACAGGAAAGCGCACAGTAGCAAAATTCGTTTGGCTCTCGTCGATTTTTATGCGACATTTCGACGACAATTTTTGTCGTTTTTAATTTCGTACTAAATGAAGCGCGTTCACCCCCACTTCTCAGTCCCCCCCCCCCCCCCCCCCCTCCGTACAATGCTCGGCCGAATCGCGCTGTTGATATTCGTTATTAATTTTTAATCGCTATTTCGTTCACTGCACGCCCACTTTTTTTCTTCATTTTTTTACTTACAAATTCGAAATAATATGTAGATCGTCGAAAAACATTTTCATGACCTAAAAAAAACGTATAAATATAATATATATTTTCACCGCGATCACAGTTTTAACGATCACCGTTGGGTGCTAAGTAAAAAACGATAGGGATGACCCAATCGGTATGAATTAATTATTTTAGAAAATCGATAAATTCCAAACCATTCTTTGCTCTTCAATTTATTTACATTTTTTCAACTAGTTCAGTGGGGGCGTCTTTTGCCGGTCAAAAATTCGTCAAATAGTAAAGAAAAAATCGTCACCTCAAAATATAGCGATCGATAGCGGCAAAATATAGCGGCATTTTCTACGATGTTTAAAAACAATCTTACTACTATAATAAAGCTGAAGAGTTTGTGCGTTTGTTCGAACGCGCTAATCTCAGGAAATACCTAATCCGATTTGAAAAATTCTTCTTGTATTAGATAGCCCGTTTATTCGGGAAGGCTCTGCGCCATATACGAGGGGGGGCCCAAAAAAATGGGAATTGCGCTGCGGCGGGGAGGGAGAGTGGGGGAACCCATTGCTCGACCAGGTGTCCGTTGGGGACACGTCTCCTGAGTTAGTGTGCGAAGTTCTGTCGCCGTGAGTGCTTCGGTTCGCCCGTGGGAATTTTTGTAGTGAAACAACTCTTTCTATTTCGGCAAAAACGTGATGGTCGATTGTCGAGAGCAACGCGCGGCTGTCAAATTTTGTTTCCTGTTGGGGAAATCGGCCGCGGAAACTACTGTAATGCTTAAGACTGCTTATGGAGATGCTGCCCTAAGTAAAACCAGAGTCTACGAGTGGTTTTCACGTTTTCAAAATGGAAAAATGTCAATTGAAGACCAACCCTGTTCGGGACGCCCCTCAACGTCAAGAAGTGACGAAAACGTCGACAAAATCAATGCTCTCATTCATGAACACCGTCGCCGAACCATTGATCAACTCCGTGAGATGTCTGGGATATCATGGAGTTCAATTCAAAGGATTTTATCCAAAGATTTGCACATGAGCAGAGTTGCAGCCCAATCTGTCCCTCGCCTTCTCACAGACGAGCAAAGGGAGCGTCGACTTCAGGCATGTTTTGAACTTCAAAACCAGCTCGAAGAGGACCCTGAACTTTTTTCCAAGGTGATTACTGGTGATGAATCGTGGTGCTATGGATACGACCCCGAAACAAAGCAGCAATCAAGCGTTTTGCCACTGTGGAGGCGGTAAAACAAAAATCGCTGGAAGGCCTAAAGAATTTAAAAAATATTTTGAACATTGGAAGGATCGTTTGCAGAGGTGCGTTGTGGTCAAAGGAGAATACTTTGAAGGTGATCAAAATTTGGTGTAAAAATATTAAAAAATAAAGAAATTATGACGAAATTCCCGTTTTTTTTGGGTCCCCCCTCGTAACTTCATCCTATGATCCTAAGGAGGGGCGGCTGTGTCAGTTTATTTTTTAGTGATTGGTCCTTTTATTTTTCCACATAATTTCCGCATGGTATTTATAGTTAATGAGATGCACTTGGTTATGTACTCACAATGCGTATGAAACAGATATATAATCCAAACTTAACGCGGGTGAAACCGCGGGGCACAGCTAGTATTTAATATTTCGCAGTGGTCCCCTTTTTTCGTGTTAAAAAAGTGTGAATAAATGAATGAATCGTGCTTTTTTTACACGAAATTTATTTTTGCTTTACATACACTTGCTATACATATACATGTATATGCGCCCGGCGCGATTATTTGTCAACCGAATCAAAACGAAATCAAGCGAGCAAGATAAACGTGCTTTTTTTCACCTCGCTCACCCTTTTTCCGCCGATGCTCTCTCTCTCTCTCTCTCTCTCTCTCTCTTTACTGTCGACTCCATGCATATTAATTTAAGCCCTGAAAAAGCAAGCGTTCCGAGCGCAAACAGTCGCCACAGTATTTGAACCCAACAGAGAGGCTTCGCAGTAGTAACGATAGAAAACGTCGAGGGCGTTCGAGCATTCGACGATTATTTTTCGATCGTCGAGAATCGAATATAAAAACAGACGGGCAATTACAAATTAATGGATCGGTTATAAAAGGTCCCTATATACATATATAGACGTAAAAAATATATCAATATATATTCAGGGATTGGCAGTGCCGAAATAAAAGCACGAAGTAGTCAATCGTCACGTCCCCGTTCCAACGCGTATGATATAACAAAAAACAACGACAACTGAGCGCGAGAGAGAGAGAGACGAGGTGACAGGATTAATCAAAAATTAATGAAAAATAAAAATCCTGAAACTTCAGGAACACAGCGGTAAAAAAATAAATATCGCTTTATTTGAGGGATGAAGCAAACGAAATAAACTAAAATATCGTTACATAAAGTGCATCACTATTATTAATAATTATAGAATAATAATCTATGAACATTATGACAACGTAAAAAAAAAATGCAAATGACTTTTCGACGCAAAGTGCCGTCAACGACCCCGTTTTTTTTTTTTACAGTGACCCACTAAATTTAAGTTTCGAGTATATCCACTTCCGAAATTGGTCGCGAGAGTTACGCAGTGCTCGAACTTCACGTCGGGTTAAAAAAAAACGGGTAAAGGGATGCTGAAGAGTAGTACATAGTTTGACGAGAGAGGATGAAGAGACGACGAGGATGAAGAAAAAACGAGCGATCGCGGTACAAAAAGTGAGAGAGGAAAAATGCAGCCAACAATTTTTACCACCCCCTTGGGGAGAGAGAGAGCGGAGGGGTGGCTGGAAGAGGCATTTTCCGGTGCATGGAAAAAAAAGCCCAATTTCGGTCGACAGCGGACAATACAGCGGAGGTCATCGGTAAAGAGAAAAAACGAAAAAGAGAAATATAAAGCAACAAAGCTATAGGAAAGACGAAAGAGGGTAATAAAAGGAAAGAAGGTTTTAGCGACGAACAGAAAAAGAGAGAGAGAGAGAGAGAGAGAAAGAAGCAGAAAAGGGCGAATCCGAGTAAAAGTGATGAGACGAAGGAGTGAGGAATGGCGAAACGCGCAAGAAAGAGAGAAGGGTGGGATTGGAGAGGGGCAAAGGGTAGCTGAGCGGGCTTGGGGGGATGGAATCTCTCGTAGCTTCAAGTATTTCGGTCTTTGATGTGCGACCCTCCGTCTCACCGAAAACTCTGGCATCCACAAGAAACAGCAGTTTTAGTGGTAGATCTGGCCTCTGCATCCCGCGCAACCCCTTCCAAGTACCGGCATCACCACCACCACCACCGACGACGCTGTCGTCGTCGATGTCGCTTCAAAGAAAGTGCCTGGGGATAGCACGATGCGCAGACGCTTTGCTATATATACATACATGTCGTGAGCGCGCTAACTTTCTTTCGAGGGGGTGAAAAGACACGGAGGGTTGCGAGAACCGGGAACTTGGAGCGAATGAAGTCAAAAAGGGGATGAAAAGATGCCCACGTGTGATAGAAGGCATACCCTTTCCGAAGTGTTTTTCGACAACCTCGATAAAGTTAATGACAATAATAATGATTTATTATTACCATTTTTTATCGATAAAAAGAATGATTTAAGGTAGTAGTCTGATAACTTAAGCCGATTTTCATGTCTTTTTTGGCGGGCGTTTTTTTGTAAAAAAATAAAAATGAATCGTTTTTGATATTTACTATGTTTTTATTGACATATTAAACATAAAAAAAAAAAAATGTTCAATCAAATTTTTTTTTAATCTTTAATATGTAAATAAAAAACATCCTACATACCCAAAACGATTCATTTTTATTTTCCCACAAAAAAACGCTCTCCAAAAAAAGACATGAAAATCGGCTTAAGTTATCAGACTGCTACCTTAATTAATACGAGCATTTTATCGGACACACACTTTGTAAATTTGTATTTTTAACACAGTTCACTCGTGTTAATTTTTTGTTCATAAAAAAAGAGGCATTTGCGGATAGAATTTTGATACAGCAGTGGCACCATCTATATCGCACTATTCTCCATACAATTTCGCGTTTAATGCCCGAGATAACACGACTTCCTGTGAGCGGTGCTTTACCATACACGCAGTATACAGTCATACACCTGCGGCGATCGTGCCCGCAATCGTATATACGAATGTAAACGCGCGTCACGGCTTTATCGTTCGATCGACGGTGAAATTCGTTTACCGAACATCTACTCCAACGATGTTTAACGGGAAATAGTCGTTACGCGACATTGCGTACCATTTTTGGATGTTTTTTTTTCCGTTCGCGGACAAATCTCTCAATTCATATTTCGTCAATTATTTCTAACACAAAACAGAATCGTTGTCATTATATCAACGTCAAATTACATTTGAATAGATTATGATTATTATTTTTGTTATTATTTGCTAATTACACGAAAATTTTTCGAAAAACTTAAAATTATTCTTTCCTCATATTCCTAGTCGACTGTTTCACTTATCGAAAAGTGTTTGCTTAGGGGTGACAGATAAAGGCGATAGTGGGGGAAAAAGGGCGAGCTTTGGAGAAAGGGGCTGTAATGCTTTTTCTGTTTATGAGAGACTTTGTGAAGTTACTAATACGAGAAAAGTCGAGAAATCTAAGTTGAATTAACCCACGGTCCTTTTATTGAGATGGCCGTTTGATTTCAAATAATATATGTACCGTGAGCCAAACGGATTGTCTGAGATAAATAAAGAAAGTAACAATATCATGCAAATGATCGCGGGGACACGAATGTTCGCGATATGAGACATTAGGGCAAAGATAATGTTATGGGGATGGGAGACTCGAATAGCACAAAGAGGGAGCGCGACAAAGAAACAGACAAAAAGGGTACAATAATATGCACTACGCGGTATATTTCTTGGTAGTCAATTTACAATTAGTAATGTAGAGAGACAAATATATCATAGGAATCACATTTAGAACGTGAATTGATCACAGGTATCGTTCTGTTATTGTAGCTATACGCGGATAATATCCTATACACATACACATATACACATATGCATACATACAACGGATATTTTATCTCTCTCCTTCTCCTTTATCGGAGTGTACTGAATTCTGTACACACAGGTACACGTCTATCGTCGAGATGAGAAAATACAAAGATATACGAGGTCTGTTGAAAAAGTATCGCGAATTTTGAATTTCCGCGGGCTACGTATATTCGATTTTCGATTTTTTGTGGCGTTAGGTTGGTACTCGTGTCCCTCACTTATGCTGAAAAAATCGGCCATTTCGAATGTTTAGTTAATTGTTGACAGCTGTTTTCGTTAGACGTCTTTTGGCTTGTCTTCGATTTTTGCCTATTCCAAAAAATGGATCAGAGAATCTGTATCAAATTTTGTGTGAAAAACAAAACTAAGTGCGCGGACGCATTCCGAATGTTCACTGTGGCATATGGTGAAGCTACCTTGGACCAAAGCAACGTTTATCGGTGGTACAAAATGGTCTCAGAGGGCCGAGAAGATGCGAACCACGAAATGCGTTCCGGACGCCCGAGCACATCAACAACAGACGAAAACATTGATGAAGTGAAGAAAATAATATTGGCCAATCGTCGAATCACCGTTAGAGAAGTTGCTGAGGAACTAAACATATCGATTGGCTCGTGCTATTCGATTTTTACCAATGATTTGGGCATGAGACGGGTCGCCGCGAAATTTGTGCCAAAATTACTCAATTTCGAACAAAAACAGTGTCGCGTTAACATTGCTAAGGAGCTGTTGGACTCGGTCCGCGACGACTCAAATTTGCTCCAGAGGGTCATAACTGGTGACGAATCATGGGTTTATGGTTATGACGTGGAAACCAAAGCTCAATCATCGCAATGGAAGCTGCTTGTTTGGAATAGGCAAAAATCGAAGACAAGCCAAAACACGTCTAAACAAAACAGCTGTCAACAATTAACTAAACATTCAAAATGGCCGATTTTTTCAGCATAAGTGAGGGTCATGAGTACCAACCTAACGCCACAAAAAAATTGAAAATCGAATATACGTAGCCCGCGGAAATTCAAGATTCGCGATACCTTTTTAACAGACCTCGTATATAGATTTAACGTCCAAGAAACAGGCCACGCAACTTTTACGTGATGCTATGATATAAAAATTACAATTAAAGATCTTGTACTTATCATCTGTTTAATCGTAGCGAGCGTCCTCGGAATACAGCGCTGGATTGACTCGTAGATGATACAGATGATGATGAATCCCGACACGTCGTTTTGGGAGGATAGTACAAATCGTGTACGTCGGATATAATAATACGGCAAGCTTGTTACGCGGACGACGATCGGGACGAGAGTGTCTAGTGTGAATGGCTCGAGAGCGTTCAGAGACCAAAATCTGAGTTTCTTGATTATTTTATTGTTCCACCGTTCCAGACATTCACGCGGTATATTTCGAAAATATCGTTTCATTACAGGGCATCTTGCGCGATCGATGTAGCGGGGGTGTCTGACAATGTCACTTAGTTATCGTCTGACTTTCCCTTCTTTCTTCTCTTTTTCATGGTTGCACAGATATACATGTATATATATATGTCTTTATATATGCGTATATAATTCATTCGCTCTCGTACCTTTTCCAGAGACGGATTTCACTGCCCTCCAGCGTATATTTCACAGAGCTTGACGACTCATCATTGAACTCGAATCATTTCGTGTCACAGAATAAAGCACTGTTTGTGAAAAGGAAAAGAATTAAAGCGCAGTGAATAAAGAAAAACTTGAACATCCTATCGCGTTTAGAAATTTATATTTGACAAGTCTGTTACAACGAACACGAACCTTCGCGTCATTTTTATCCCTTCGTTTTTTATTCATGAAAAATAGAAAAAGCGTTTAGCTAGCCGAAAGACTCATTTCCTCTTTATCCAATCAGAAATTCTCCTATACTTCTTCGCGTCTCATCCGTCGATGATCCGTTGGTTTTCAAGATTTTCGATGAACATACCCTCCGCTCGTTTCTCTACCCTGTCAGGCTTTCCAATTAAGGTAGTTCTAACACAAGAAATAGGAGGGGATAGAAGGAGCGGTGTGCGAGGCGGGCAGCCACGTCGCGCAGCGACGTTGTCATGCTCACGAGTTCTTCTAGCCTCAAAACAATATTTTTTCAATAATCCATACTTTTTTACTGTATGGTCGAAAATTTACTGTAAACTATATGTTATTCTTCATCTACTAAACTACTTTCGTGCCAAATTTCAAGAATTTTTCATTACTCCTTCGTACATTTTGGTGACTAAATATCCGGAAAGTGCTCATTTCGTACGGTATAGGTATACGTTCGTATGCAAATTTTGCAATTTTTGATAAACGATATCTTTAAAACGGTACGGTGAAACAGTCTTAAATTTCGCACAAGTATTCTTCAGTACTTTTTCTAGGTTTTCCCAAAAATTCATCAAATTTGCTTTACTCTTCATTTGCGTTAGAACTACCTTAAACGGAAGATTTCTGTTCAACGGCAAATTCTGACACCACGACTTTCCGAAAGTTTCCGACGTCACTCCGTATCCGTTTATTATTACCGGCTCCATTATTACACGGCCTCATTCGGTTTAAACGAATCAATTATTAATCATTCGTTTCCGATTCACTTAACAAGGTGAAGTCGTGCTTCAACGACAGGGTTATTTTGGCCGCGAACTTGCGTTATTTAAGGACGCGACAAACGCGTCTCGCTCGGAAATATCGAACTGCTTTTAACGCGGGAGAGACCCGCGGTACACAAAGTTTGTATTATCGATTTCTTTGATTCGATAACAAAAATATGCCAGCTAATTTGTTAAATTTTTTATATAGAAAAAATTCTATTGTGAAAATTGTGTACGTATTTTTCCAATAAATCACAGTCGATTTATTGATCGATAATTTTTTAAAAGAAATATTCACATAATCGTAACAAAGTAACTCAACAGTTAATATTCGTTCGGTCCTCCATGGAGGATCGTTTATTATTGCGAAAAAAAATTGCCAAACCATATCTAATAATTTTCGATGTTACGATATTATTTCGGTTCAAATATCTCGTCGTTGAGGCCGAGTACACGAACTCCATGAATCCCTGGTCCAAGCATCCATGGTAAAACCGGGCATCCATATATGTACGTATATATGACATCGTGACGCCCCAGGCTGTCCCGGTTAGGTGATGCTGCATGCTGTGCTAAGCAGCCCTTTGAGGCCTACCTTTCGCGTATTACCAAAGGGCCCCGGGAGCCCTGTTCGCCGATTACATCGTCCGAGGTGTGCTTCGCTATATATCTTCCAACTCATCCCTCCAACTCTATCTCTTTCCTCTCTCTCTCTCTCTCTGCACCCTTTCTATACGGCTCTTCTTCCCTCTTTCCTCTGCAGGTGGATATTCGGAGTTAGATCGAAGCCCTCGACGAGGACGGAGGGTGTCTAGCATGTATCTAACGATACCTATACGAATTATACGCAGACACATACGCTCACCGATGCATATTCACAGAGAGCGAAAGAGAGACGGAGATAGATAGATAGATAGCGAGAGGGGGGGGGGGGGGGGGGGGGGATGACATCGGTGTGTGTACATCGGTGTTGGTGACGTCGAGGCCGATCAGCTCGTTCCGCTTTCCTCCTAGCCTGGCCAGCACAGATACTGCACGCTAATGCGCCGGAATAGATTAATTCTGACCAATAGGCGAACCCCGATCGAACTGGGAGGGGGGGAGAGGAAGGACTCGGAGCACATTACTCAATTATTTACGGTTCATTAAGTATATATCCAATGCCACCGAGTGTGTACTAGCTGCAACGCTCGCGCTGCCTCTGCTCAGGGAACACACTGCACGATGTGCGGGAGTATGAGGCTGGCGAGGCTTTCGCGAAGAGGGGAACCGTGTATGTTCCTACCTTTCCTGTCCCTCTCTCTCTCTCTCTCTCTCTCTTCATCCTCCTTCTCCGCAAGTTGTATCCCTCTCGCCTAGCGTCGTATACACGTATGTACATCGGGAAACTCGGTACATAATGTATGGCGAGCATGTTGGGGTAAGCGACCAACCACCCCACCCTCGAAAAACCACCCCCTGGCTACTCTCGGTCCAACCTTCACGGGGAGGGGAGCTAAACGGGGTTTGTGGGGATGAGTGCGGGGGGGGAAGGAGGGAGTGGGTCTAACTTAATTATTCGAGAAATTCAGCGATCCATTCCTGCAAACCCTCTCCCAACCCCAATATCGCTCATGCCCCCCCCCCCCCCCCCCCCCAGCCCTGCTTGCTTCGCTGACTCCTATCGTGCTATACCTGCACTTATATATATATATCTATATATACAATAAATATATGTATACGTCTAGCTACACTTATATACATACAATAAATATATGTATACGTATACGTGTATACGAGGTTGGGGATGTATATGCCTCAGCTTCCGAAGCTACTTCAGTGAGGAGGGCCTTCCGCCCATCGACTCTCTATAACGTGAATTCAACCCCTTCGCCTACACACCCCTCCACCTCTCAATGGCTAACCCACCCTTATTTCTGGAACGAGAGAGACGAGAGAATCGATTTCCACTGGACTCTGTCTTTGTCGTGCAAAATGACCATTCTACATTTGTACATTGTCATTTCGATGATAAGATTTTGACTTGTGTTTGTACGAATTTGGAATTTGTCATAAAATCGTCCCAATTAACGTCGATTGATCGCTTGAAATTATATTTTAAAAAATAAAACCACTTTTCCATGACATTCCTTTCGTGTAGTGAATCGTTACAAATCCACAACATAAGTCATGACCTTCAAATTAGTATTATTTGTTAATGAATTTTTATAATTCTATAATTATGCAATAGTTTTCGTTCGGACAAATTTTTCGATGAAAAAAATTATCAATCGATTTTTTTTGTTCGAATTCTGAAAAAATAAAATAAACATTACTCTTTTTAATGATATACCTGCGTATATGATAAATCGTCTCAAACACGGAGCATTAATATTCATGAGCCTCGAATTAATTGCTTCACCGATCGAATCCAAGAGAGGTGGTAAATATAATAGTATCTAAATGATCGATCATCCAGTCTGTACGGCAGTAGCAGCTCCAAGATCTGGCGAGAGAGAGAGAAACGATTAAAAAAAGAAACAACGAAAAGAATGATCGTGAAAAAGACGAGGAGTAGAATCAGCGGAGAAACGCGTGTGAATGTGTGTGTGTGTGTGTGCGTGTGTATGCAACGCCCAGAATGAAGCATATAGATGGGCCCATTGCGATATCACCTCCCCCGTCTCTTCAGGTGGACTTTAATTATCATCGCGTACGGAATTGTTTTATATGCCAGGAAGCACTTAAATAATATTTCACCGAGTCGAATATACATTCCCATACTGCCACGGTGATGGGAACGTACATTTTATCTATACACATGCACATTAATATACCATATATTTATATTTGGTGCTTTCTGTGCGCTCGACTCATCAACCTGCGAATCTCGCCATTTTAAATTTCATACATAATTGTTCATCCAACCGAGTAGAGGATAGAGAATTTATTTATTTTTTGATTTTTTTTCTCTAAAACATTTTCGAAACGTTGACTTTTATACCTTGGAAATATAAAGTACAAAAATTATCGCAGTTGAAGCCGATTAAAGTAGTAGTCTGGTAACTTAAGCCGATTTTCATGTCTTTTTTGGAGGGCGTTTTTTTGTAGGGAAATACAAATGAATCGTTTTGGATATTTAGGATATTTTTATTTACATATTAAAGATACAAAAAAAAATTTTTTTGAAAAAAATTAATAGTTTATTATTGTTATTATTATTGATCGAAGTTGGCACCTCGAAAAGAAAGCGCGTGGCTGGCCCCGGTGATTTTGGCTCTTGATGTTATCTGAAATAAAAAATTCTTGATAATTCTTAATCTATAGACATGTCATTCTGGTCGGAACTACTGAAGTTAAATTTCTTTTTATTTCACAACCCCTTCTTTGCTAAAATAAAAGGACGTTTTTTCCACAGTCCGCCATTTTGTTATTTATCCATGAAATTTAACTTCAGTAGGTCCGACCAGAATGACGTGTCTATAGATTAAGAATTATCAAGAATTTTTGATTTCAGATAACATCAAGAGCCAAAATCACCGGGGCCACCCACGCGCTTTTTTTCGAGGTGCCAACTTCGATCAATAATAATAATAATAATAAACTATTAAATTTTTTCAAAAAAGTTTTTTTTTGTATCTTTAATATGTAAATAAAAACATCCTAAATATCCAAAACGATGCATTTTTATTTTCCTACAAAAAAACGCCCTCCAAAAAAGACATGAAAATCGGCTTAAGTACCAGACTACTACCTTAACATGACGTGATAATATGTTCAGTTCCCATTTACAATTTCTGATATATCAATTGATGCAAAAAAAAATGTATCTCACAAAAGATTAAGAGAGGAAATAGGTTTTAGACTACGGTTTTTTTTAGTGACTTTCATGAATTGTATTGATAAGAAAGAAATGCATATAATTGATTGAAACTTTGAGAACATTTTATACATATATTCAGATAAATATCGTCATTTTCTTGAAGTATTTTCACGGCAAATATGGAAGATATCAGCTCGGAGGTCACAATCAGACGTAGCTGTTTATGTACATTCTGGAGTTCAGAGTTTTCATCTGAAATCAATAGGGTTTTAAATTTACTTTAAGGACATGTCTTTCTTCTATATGAACCTAACTAACCCTCAAAAGAATTGAAAATTGCATTTTTTACCGGTGTTTCAACAAAAGAGCATCATTTAAAAAATGATGTCTTCTATGCGGTACAGAAATGTAGTCCTAAACCTATCGCCCGACCCACCCCCCCCCCCCCCCCTGCAATGTATCGGAATATGAAAAATTATCGAGTAGAGAATGATGATTGTTAGAAATCTCCAACATTTGTTTACTCGATCCATAATTTTTTTCTGCACGATCAATCGATCCAGCTGACACTGAATGTCCCATACGCGTATAAGTCAATTTATTTCCATATACAGATATATATGTATAAATATGTAATGGTATTTTTTTATTATATATAAAATATGTGCATACATAGTATATGTGAAGTTTGTAAAAGTTGGCGATACGAGTGGCGTTCGCGGGGGCAAAACTGGAGAGGGGACCTCGGCGTACACACGATCGACTCGTCCGATAAGAGAACTCGACGGGCTCTTAGATGGGCGGAATTCGTTTATAGTATATATCGCGAGCCCGGAAGGCTTGAAACAATATGTGCTGACGGTGAAATGCTAAGGATATAACGAAATTGCCGGTGCGTTACGCCATACACGATGAGGATTTATAGCACCGCGGAGGGATCTAACGATCCAGCGTGATATCATCCAACCGTCGATTCTCCGCACTTGCATATATTCACACCGATTTTAATATATATGTGTGGGTAAACACGCGTACAAAGTATAAATATATATAAAATCGCATGGATGCGTGCGTGTGTGTACATTTTGTTCTGTAATATCGATGTGAGACTGAATAATAACGTGTTAATTATTCGCGAATTAATTTTTGAGTGATTAATTAAAAATTACGTGGCACGAAGGTGTTGAAATTTATCCAGTGAAACTGACGTTTTATCGTAAATTCTCGGTAGCCTCTTGAATAAACGTGAATATCTAACATAATTACACATAGATTTAATTATAACATTATATTCGCGTATTATTCGTAAAATTTTACGTTAATTAGCCACAAGTAATAAAAATATTATTTCTTTAACGAGATACATATATATATATATATATATATATATATATATGTGTGTGTGTGTGTGTGTGTGTGTGTATATATATATTAGGGTGTGCCATTTCAGGGCAACTTTTTTTTCCGGGGAACAGGTTGTATACTTCCGGGAAGGTGAAAAAAGAAGCCTGTTAAAATTTGAGCTGTTAATATTAATATTTAGATGCGCCTCATCGCGAATTTCTATTTCCCATTTAAATAGCATGAGAAAAAATTTTTTTAATATTTGGAATTTTGTACTTCGGCAATGGCATATTGTTCGATGACGCGCATGACATATTTTATAGAGAATTGAACGTTCTACAAAAAAGATATCTTGCAGTTTTTCGATAAACGTAGCCATTCCGATGATATCCGAGTTCAAAGTTCAAAATGAACACTCGGATATCATCGGAATGGCAACGTTTATTGAAAAACTGCAAGATATCTTTTTTGTAGAGCGTTCAATTCTCTATAAAACATGTCATGCGCGTCATCGAACAATATGCCATTGCCGAAGTACAAAATTTCAAATATCAAAAAAATTTTTTCCCATGTTATTTGAAAGGGAAATAGAAATTCGCGATGAGGCGCATCTAAATATTAATATTAACAGCTCAAATTTGAACGGGCTTCTCTTTTCACCTTCCCGGAAGTATACAACCTGGTCCCCGGAGACAAAAAAAAGTTGCCCTGAAATGGCACACCCTAATATATATATATATTTGCATGCATGAATTCTTATTTACGCAACTTATTTATGAACGCGGAGACCTCGGAGTGGATGAAGGAAAAATATGTGACTTCAGGATATAATTTCGCTAAACAAACTTTGCCAAAAAAAAATCATTATTCATATTTATCCTCGGAAATAATTATCTTCGAAGGTACCATTATTCAATAATTATATATTCCTTTTGTTCGTGCAGAAATGCACTACCGGTGGATAGAGAAGGAATGATGTATGATGACTCGAGGAGACTCCTTGAATTATTTCGAGAACTATAGTCGCGCGGATAATTTTGATAAAAGAATGAATAGAAGAAGAAGAAAAAGGAGAATAAAACGAGGAAACAAAAGAGCGAGGCTGAAGTTATGATTCTTGGATACGTGGGAGGATAGCGTGAAGATCTCTCGATGAAAAGGAAATGAACGATTAGGAGAACGATCGAGCCATCTCCTTCGCTCTGCCGTCTCGGGGTGATAATTATCTTTATCTCGATCCAACAGATCGTGGAGTTTGAGCGTTACAGTATACTGATCCGGTATCTTATATTTATTAGAGTTACGAGTATAAGTCTTTTTTTCTTTTACGGAAGAATTTTTATTTCTTCTAATCCTTTAGTTTGTTTATCTTTATCGATTTTTTCTTAAATTGAATAATTTAATTATATAGATTTATGGAAATGATGTGTTTGTATAAATTTCATGAGAAAAAAAATCGGACGGTACGTGAAAAATTTTGTCGAGCAGACTTTTCCACGCCGTGAAGATGAATAAATTCAAGACAGGGGGGCGACTACAACTCGTGGCTCGGCGAAACCTCTCGCGGGGTCTTTGCTCGCTAATTTCGTCGGTAGACTAAACAGAGCGCAATTAAAATAATTCATCTCGAACTGGCCGAGTTACCAGGCCGTCAGTTTCTCTCTCATCTTTTCGCCTCTCTCTTTCTATTTCTCTCGCTCTCGCGCGCGCGCACCCCCTCTATCTGCTTCTTTTTCGTTCTGTTGTACATATTTAAAAAGGAAATCCCTTAAAAATTAATTCACTTCAGACGTGATGGAGAATTTGAAAATTAATTAATTTTAATTCAAACTGACACTGACAAAACTTTAAGGCGCCTTAAAATTAATTGTTAATTATATGGTTATCGTTTGATAATGATCGATATAATAAATTCGCAAATCATAGAAATTAGAAAACGAATGTTTAATATCCATTACGATTTAATTCATTTTATTAGACATTTTGTTCGTTTGCTCCTTAATTTTTCTTTTCGTTTCGGTCGCAATTGATATAAGACACTCCAGATGTAAGACAAGGATAAAGACGACTAAGGGACAACGATGTTGTATGAAAAGAGAAAGAGAAAGAGAGAGAGAGAGAGAGGGAGAGGGACGGAACCTCAGCACACACTATCACGCCATTGACAGGCCCGCTACGAGGCCTGCAATATTAATGCGGATCATGTGGGGTTTATTGACTCGGCAACCGTGGCTGATGCCTCGAGACACTCCCCGCTTTTTCACGATTTATTGAAACTCCTGCCGAGTTCAATAAACTATCGCGAAAAATTGTATCGGACCACTATAGTCCCGATACAGAACCCGAACCGTTTCAATCAATATATCATTGCACTGTGCGTGAAAACAAAAAAAATCGTACAATTATAACGAAGAAACGAAGAAAAAAAAACGCGACATTTCTGTTTTTAACAAAAATCTTCAAATGTCCCGAAAAAAATTGAATATTTTTTTCCAGCCGAGAGACTTTCAATCGCTTTTTTCCGACGATAAAAGCCTCGCATATAACGGAAGCGAAAACTCCTTTCTTTTCATTTTTTTTTCAAACTAAACCTCGTTGCTTGCATTCGCTCTTTTTTATTATTATTATTTTTTATTCTTTTTACTGTGTGCGCGCGCGTGCTCCTCGAATCAAAGGCCTCCGCGAACGAGACAATTGCTGGTATTCGAACGAAATCCAATAAAATATAGAAAGCGCGGGGCGGGGAGGGGGGTTATATGGTGGTTATATGTCGGAGGGTCGAAAACGTCGAGCCTGTTGGCACGTCGAGAGAGTACAGACATCCACGAGGAAAAAGTGAGAGAGAGAGAAAGCGGAATCGAGGAGTGAGATAGAAAAAGGGCGAGAAGGGCATGACCGAGTACCCAACTGGTGGAAAACTTTTGATTGGGAAACTCGTCAAACGGGCAACCACGAGCCTTTATGGACGATAGAATTTTTATTTTTTTTGTCTTTTATCAGCATATATACTGTATCTATATCTATATCCTTCTGTGCGGAAGTCCCTCGGTACGTTTTCATGTCTGCGAAACGATTTCTTTGTTTTTTTTGTTTTTTTTTTTCCTTTTTTTTTTGTTTTTTCCCCTTTTTTTCGCCCCAACTTCGTTTTTTCAACGACGAATCGCCGTTATCAAAAAAACCTGTCGTTTGCAAAGAGGCGAAATGAAAACAAGGAATAAATGATTTGCGTGGAATTAAAAAGACCCTCGTGCTCGTAATAATCCAATGAAATAAATAATTATTCAGTTAAGGGGTAGTTGCAGCACGATTCAATTTGTCGACAAAAAAAAATCATGCAATTATTATTTTATTTTATTTTTTCCAACTCGATCGGGACGAATTACGTCCGACGTGTGTTTATAACGGGGCGCCGGCGTCGCGACGACGATGATCATAAAATGTTTAGTTATTGCGTACGAGGGGGAATTATATTCGCCGGATTGTTATATAGAGTGTACGGCTTGCAAAGACGAAGAAAACGGGGCGGGCGGGGACACAAGAGGGAGGGAGAAGTTTTCGCGTGGCCACGCCGAACACACACGCGGTCTCGGACAGAAATAATCCGTGAGTAATTTCACAATCGCGGCTTTTCCCTCTTAATAATAATAGCGAGAGTGAGCAATCACCAACGAGAGGAGTTATTATACAGAATTTCGAACGGAATCGCGACGTTAAAGATTTAATTAGGAAATAATCGAGATTATATCGTTTTTTTAAACGTTATTTAAACATCAATGTTAGAAAAATGTCAACAAGGTCAATAATTTAAGGAGGGAAATAGGGTTAGACGGTTAAAAAAATCGATTTTTTTTTATTTCACAAATTGTTAGTAAAACTATTGAAAAATATGTTCCCAAAATTTTAAATGAAAATTCCAACTCTTTCTATTGTTATAAGCCATTAAGGGGAGAAATAGGGTTAGGACAGCGTTTTCTCAATGATTTTCATGAATTTTTTTAAAGTATAAAAAATGAATATAATTTATTGAAACTTTGAGAATATTTTATACACATATTTAAGTATATACTATAAAATGTTTATACATATATTTAAGTATATACTATAAAATATTAGCGACCCCATATTGCTCGTATTTCTTGGTACTATTTTTTCAAACGCTCTTTTCTGAAACCGACTTTTTTTTAACTTGCGTACACGCTAGTTTGAAAAGTTTTCAACCGATCGTTTTGAAAATTGGCTGTTACTTTCTTCATAGTATTGCGCTCTATATGAACCTAGAATCGGAATATTATCATTATTTAAAATAATTTTTTTTTTGCAAATAAAGTTGTAAAAAATGGCAAAAAAATCATGCTTTTTTGTTTTGACCCCTGTAAAAAATTCAATTTTCAATTTTTTTGATAGCATTTAGGTTCATATAGAGGAGAGACATATAATAATAGTAAATTCCAGCCTCGTTTGATTTTAGATGAAAATTGCGGCTTCCAGAATGTACGCAAAAGGCTGAGTCTGATTGCGACCTGCAATATGGGGTCACTAATATTTTATAGTGTATACTTAAATATATGTATAAAATATTCTCAAAGTTTCAATAAATTATATTCATTTTTTATACTATAAAAAAAGTCATGAAAATCATTGAGAAAACGCTGTCCTAACCCTATTTCCCTCCTTAAGAGTTTAACAATTTTTACATTTTTTTCCTGATTTTTTTTTTTTCTCCAAACACGCACTTACAATGAACGCGAAGGCCTAAAACTCAAGGCTATTTTTCTTCGTTGTTGAAAAAACAAAAAAAATTATGAAAAAAATCGTGACTCACGTAGTACAATAAATAATATTTCTCTGTGTACGTCATACCAATAGCAAAAGTTTTGTACATATATATGACTACTATTATATATTTTTAGTGCACAGGTGCGCGAGTACACCCTCAAGTATTTTCTTCCTCGAAGTCGGCGCGAAAAAGAGAGAGAGAGAGAGAAGGAGATCGGGAACGATATTTCATTCGATATTGCACCCCAGCATTATTTCTCTATTTCGGTCCAGGCACAGCCTCTCTCTTTCTCTCTTTTCCTCTCGTGGTGTACATTATCTTTCCATTTTCTTTCTCGCTCGCTCTATCCTTCGCCCCCCCCCCCCCCCCCCCCACTACCTCCACCTCGGCGTTTCTTTCATTCACCCCTTTCTCTCCCAGCGTACCGAGAATAAATTGTTTAATTTATATTAAAAATAAATATAGCCGGGCGGGATCTCGAGAGCTGCTCGCCGACGGCACTAGAAATATTACTTTTAATATTAGCATTCGCTCTTCCCCTCCGTTCTTTCCATCCTTTTCTTTTTTTTAATTTTTTTTCTCGCAATTTTCCCCCCTTTGGACTAACACAACTACGAGTGCGTGTATTTTTAATATATGTATATTTTTTTTCCACTGACGAAACGAGACGAGAGAGAGAGCGGAGAAATGGGAAACGGGAACAGGGAAAAGAGATTCATAGCACGGAAACGTCGGCGACGAGAAATTAGATGAATCGTGGCAATTTATGGCGGTAGAAACAAAAAAGAAGATATCCAAACATTCCTTCGGCTCGAGAGAAGAGAACGAATATTAATTGGGTAGCCGGATCAAATTTAGAATTGGCAAATTTTTTAAAGATGTGTGAAGAATGTCGAATCTAATTTCACTTAATTTATATTCATTCATTAGTCAACTATAATAAATGAATTCGTAATTTGAAAAATCATCGTGACATCGTTCGGAATAAACGTTAATTCGTCACTTTTATTAAATTTTTTTAAGAGGAATTTCTGTTTCGATCGCTCAAGCAAAATTGTATCTACGCATTATCATGAAAGTTACTGATGCGGACAAATATTTCTGGCTCCATAATTCGAGTAAACTCTCTCTCTCCCTCAGTCTCCTCGTATGCACGAAATGCACGCTTAATAAATCGTGAAAGACGTTTGAAATCTTCAACGTAAAATGTGGGTTAATACCCCCGTCTGGCGTGTGCATTTCCCGGTACATATACGCTCCGCTAGGTGGCGCGTTGTAAAACGGTGTTACTCCGCTCTTTGCTGGCAATCGCCCCGGCATGCACTTCTCTCTCGCGGGGCCGGTGCACCCTGCTTTTATATAATGTAAGTCGAGGAGCGAGAGAGAAAAGAGAGAGAGAGATGGCGAGAGAAACGAAGAAGAAGAAGAAGCGAGCGAGGAAATTACGTAGAGTGAGGAAGACGCCCCATAGAGTTAGAGAGTACGAGAAAGGGACGGTAAAGGGGGTGAGTTTGGACGAGGGACGATAGCGAGCTAGATGAATGGCAAGCCGTCCACGAATATTTCACGAGACGTATTAATATTGCAGCGTCTCATCTCATGGATGTATCGAGGTAACATAATGCTGTACTATAGATAGCTCCTTATTAAACCAACGGTCTGTACCCCGTCGTTGAGCAACGCCCGATTCTTCCCTATATATATATAGTGAATGTAGTGATGGTTGAAGTGCAGTGGTAGGACTATAGTATGTATCTCATGTAAGGTGCAGTGTAGGGTGCAGCTTGCATTTCATCTATATACCATAGCATATGGAGTATAGTATGCATATTTCCAGGTACAACGTAGACGACGACGAACTCGTAGCGGACGATTTTTCATCGCTCTCAAAAAATATGGGTTCGGGCGTTCAAAGCAAAACGACTTTTTTGTTATATTGACTTCTTCGACGAATTCATTGTACCCTATAATAAGAAAAAAAACACTTACTGTCGCAAAAAGAGAAGACGGCGAAAAAATATTTGCCACTGCCTCGTCGATTACTTTTAAAAAAGTCGCTAAAACGCATTTTTCAGGGACAATTGTATGATTTGAGTTGGTGCTCATCGCGTTACTTGTCTCTGAACGCGGAATAATGGATTTTGACATAACTTGGGACACGTGCGCGAATATTTAAGGTAGTAGTCTGGTAACTTAAGCCGATTTTCATGTCTTTTTTGGAGGGCGTTTTTTTGTAGGAAAATAAAAATGAATCGTTTTGGATATTTAGGATGTTTTTATTTACATATTAAAAATACAAAAAAAAATTGTTTGAAAAAATTTAATAGTTTATTATTATTATTATTATTGATCGAAGTTGGCACCTCGAAAAAAAGCGCGTGGGTGGCCCCGGTGATTTTGGCTCTTGATGTTATCTGAAATCAAAAATTCTTGATAATTATTAATGTATAGACATGTCATTCTGGTCGGAACTACTGAAATTAAATTTTATGGATAAATAACAAAATGACGGAAATTTAACTTCAGTACTTCCGACCAGAATGAGATGTCTATAGATTAAGAATTATCAAGAATTTTTTATTTCAGATAACATCAAGAGCCAAAATCACCGGGGCCACCCACGCGCTTTTTTTCGAGGTGCCAACTTCGATCAATAATAGTAATAATAATAAACTATTCAATTTAAAAAAAAATTTTTTTTTTTGTATCTTTAATATGTAAATAAAAACATCCTAAATATCCAAAACGATTCATTTTTATTTTCCTACAAAAAAACGCCCTCCAAAAAAGACATGAAAATGAGCTTAAGTTACCAGACTACTACTTTAAGTTACCAGACTACCTTAATACTGCCTCACTGATGTTCAAATTTTGTATATCACCGAGAATATGAATTGTAAAAAAACTTATAATATACAAGAAAAATTGTTTCTAATATCTTTAGTATTTTTGTGCCTAACAAATGTTTCACGTAGTACGACCAGTATTGTGGTATAACAAAAAATTTTTTCCATTTCTTATATCAGAAAACAACAATATTAAATGCCTTTATCGGTATTCCTAATTGAAGACAAATAAAAAAAAGAATTTCGTCGGTTAATTTATTGATTAAGAATCAAATTGAATGGATAAATTGCTCGATATTTTACATATATTTAAGTTCATGTGTGAACGAAAACTGCATAATATAACGCGACTGGTACATGGTTAGTGGTTCATTGATTGAATCCGTTCGGATAAATGCGATTAATCAGTATTTTAATAAAAATACTTTATCGTATCTCGGTCCCCTTGACTCCGTCGTTCTTTTTTCTCGTCTCTCTCTCTCTCTCTCTTTCTTTCTCCTCTTGGCGTTATCGTGTTATACTGTCTTCGGGATATCGGTTTTCCTTCTTCGCTCCTTTACTTCATGCATTTATCGGTGTCTGTATGTGTGGTGCTTGGCCTACTTATACATTCAGATGTAACATCCTTGTCTTACAAAAATAATTCGTGACCATTTATATATGTCCGAAATTGCCGTATATATGCGGATATATTCCAATATCGAAGACCAGTAATATCTGACACATTAATACTGAAAAAACTCCTTTTATACGAACGTCACCGCGTAGCCACCGCTTATGACGATATAGAATATTCAAAATCATATACTAATATTGAATTTAATTTATGTACTTCCAATGATGTTCTGTAGCTCGCTCTAATTCGTATTTTTAGTTATATATCAGACTAAATTCGAAAACCTTGGTCACGCGACAATTTTCATTAAATATATATATTATTCATTATTTCGAAATATCAATTGTGAACTGACGTTTATTTTATTTTTTAATAATCAATGAACGATGCAAAGTTTCCATCTAAAATATATAATTTACAAGTGAAGTAGATTTTCGCGCAGCCTGCCCTTCTGACGATATACAGCGCTGGGCATTTAAAGTGGAATGCGGTTATCTTCGTCGATTTACGCGAAAATTTAACGAATTTGAAAATTTCAAAAGAGTACATTCAAGAAAATTTGATAATCTTTCGAACGAAACGGGTCCCATTCAGATTGGTGAACAAATGCGCACGCGCACAACGAAAATGTGGCGCGTGGATTTCGGGGAATCCGTCGACCTCATGATTTAAGGGTTGCGGATGCGAGAGCAGAAATTTGTTCCGGCTGGCCTGATATAGGATCACGCCCAGATCAGGAGCGGATCATATTCTGATACGGCGTGAATTATCAGGCTAGCCTTACGTAACATATATCAGGATCGGATCAGGTGCGGCTAAGGCGTCCGTGACAAACCCTGATCAGACTAACCGGATCGCGCCCGGATCAGGGGCGGATCATATTGATACGTCGTGAATTATCAGTGTAACCTCAGATGTAGGCAATGAACTTGTGTTAACACAAGATGAAGTTTTACATTAAAATGAGTATCTTTCGACGATTTATTGTAATAGGATAATCGGAGGATACTCATTTGGTAAATCTCTGTGTAAATCGCTTCTTGAGACATTCGATTGACATTTAGATAATATTAATGATAATAATAAAAACAATAATAATAATACCAATAACAATAATAACAATAATCATAAGATTGACAGCAACGGACGGGCGGTCGGTTCGCGGCTTTGATAGTCTACTATGTTAAGTAGTATTCCCCGCACCCAGGACCGACTGCGGGGAATACTGGGATAGGTGACCGCTTAGCCGTTTAATGGCTTGTCTACCCTTTTTCTGAGTTTTTCGAACAACCGAAAAATATACGTTGAAAATATTAATAAAGAAACAAAATTAAAATATTGTAGTTATGGTACTATCATTACCATTATTATTATTACTACATCAATTTTTCAATCGAGAACCTACGCCACCTTAAAATTAAATCTAGTACGAAGACAATTTTTATTATAATCCACCATCTTCGATTCTGGTGGTTGGACTGCATATAAGATATTCGTAAAAGTAATTCACAAGGGCTCGATAGAGTAGTGGTTCGAGCGTTAGTTCAGTTAGGTCGTTAGATAGACAGATAAGTAGGTTCATAACACAACTCCCGGGTTCACAATTAATTTCAAACGACAGTAATTATCGTTTAAACAACAAAAAACGTCTAAAAAATGACCGTTAGTACAATAACATTTTTTTATGTGAATCATCTTTACGCGCGTTGGGAGTAAATCGGTCGATAGGGTACGTCGATGGCACGTCGTGGTGACGCTCCCCTCCAATCAACTCTGCGCACGGGTTGATTGCGCATGCAGAGGCGCGATTCTGAATCAGATGTAATATCATAGCGTCTGGCGCTAGCGAGCAACAGCCAATTGCAGGGAAGATTCCAACGGAACGACGCGACTCTCATAGGCTATCGCTCGCTAACGACACCGCGTCTACGGTCGTTGCAAGAAGAAATCATTTCCCATTGATACCTGGATGTGCTATGACTATCCATAAGTCTCAAGGGTCTTACAGCGAGATTGTTTATGAATATACCAAAACTCATTCTATACAATTATTATGCGTAGCCCTATCGCGAGTAACAAGTATTGAAGGCTTATACATATATACACGTAATAATGATCTAAAATTCTACCACGGTAGACGAATCGATCCATCAGTTGTAGAGTTGCATGAAGAATTTGGAAGATTATCGCTTAATAGACTCGAAACACTCCAAGGATTACTCTCAAAATTCATAACATCAAGAAAGGGATTGTCGTTATTCACGCTAAATTGTCAAAGTCTCAGATAGCATGTCCCAGATCTACAAGATTCGATCGTAAAAAATAGTAATTTCTTATTATTGAGTGAAACATGGCTTGGTAATGAAGAAAACGTCGACATCCTCAACTTTGATTGTATTGTCCACTTCAAACGCAATAACGTTAGAGCTGGTGGTGCAGCTATTTATCAGAATAGAGATTCATTTGATGTTATTACATCTCGCATAATCGTTAGGTTTAGAAATGTAACGGGACTTGGTTTTGGTCAAGACGATATTAGCGATTTATGTGCGGCACAAATTGTTATAGAGGATGGAAGGGAATTGGTCATGATCTTTGTATATATTTCTCGAAACCAAAAAATTCACAATATTATACGATTTTTACACGATTTTTACTCAAATATAGTTCAGCCGGTTCAATGCTATTAGGAGCAAATTTACATCAACCTCCATTAACTTTAGCAGGGGATTTCAATGTTGATTTTGCCAAAGCTGAATCATCGCCACTCATACATTTTCTCCAAAATGAATTTCAGTTGATCATGAACAACCACGCAAATGAGCCTACTACAAGGTATGGCACGACTATAGATGCAGTGTTCCGTAGATATCTTGAAAACATGACATCTAAAACATTCATTTCATACTTCAGCTATCATCGACAGATTGTTAGTTTCATCGAATCAAACGTAGCAACGAGTGCTACTATAACCGAAGTAACAGATGAAGCAACCAAATAAAAATTTTAGAAGAAAATCAAAAGCTACTTTTCTTGTTTTTTTTTAAATTCTCCACGCCACATATCCCACACGGTATGCTCAAAATGTTGGATGTTTCACATTTACCAGGCGTCCCATAACGGCTCCATTTTTCAATATTTTTCGGTCCAATCTGAGAATGAAGGCTAGTGAGAGAGGTTGCAGGTTCGAACTCCGGCGTAGGCCGCTATTTGTTTTTGTCAAAGATTGTTATATAGGCCAGCTAACAACATAGCCTATAACCCAAGTTTCGGAGGATAAATAGATTTTATTCGGATCCGCAAGTCCGTTACATGCCGGATGTGGGCCTGATACGGTTCCTGATCGGGGCCGTGTCAGGCTGATAGGGCAACCTGACATGGGCCGAATTTAAGCCGGACGAAATTTCTGCTCAGGGTAAATATGGTATCCAACTAATGGGTTACGAACAAGGATGAAAACCACTCCAGGAGCAATTGGATGTGCAACCTTCTGTGGCAAGGGAGGGGGTTAAATTGGAAATCTTTTGTCGGGGCTAGTGCGAAAACTGTTGGACCGATTGGGCTCATTTTTACCGTGGATATATCATTCACGAGGACATATGAACTTGTGAAAAGAATTTGGCATCATCGTTCCCCGAAAACGGTGGAGAGGTGAATCGTCAAAGTGCAATTTTCAAATTTTTGCGAAAATCGGCGATCCGCATTCCACTTCAAATGTCCAGCACTGTAGCATATTCAAAATCGTATACTAGTATTTAATTGAATTTATGTACTTCCAAACACGTTCTGTGACTCGTTCTAAATTGTATTTTTAGTTATATATCAGACTAAATTAGATAACCTTGGTCACGCGACATTTTTTATTAAATATATATATTATTCATTATTTCAAAATATCAATTATTAACCGACGTTTATTTTATTTTTTAATAATTAAGTGAATGCTGCAAAGTTTCCTCACAACATTTATAATTTACAATTGAAGTAGATTTTTTCGTCTTTAACAATTAATTCATTTATTATAAACTCGCAAACGTATTTATGAGGATTGTCGATTAATTCGTCTTATTTTTTATTATAATTTTACGACGTGCCTACCGCACCCTCGTTTCAACCAACACACCCTACATCTTTCATCTAAATACGTATATCTATATATATGTATACCTATATAAACTAATGTACGAAACAGGTCTCTTCTAACACACGATTTTCTCCGCGGAAACTTGACTAGAGATCTATATGTGCAAGAAACACGCCCCTTGCTTAAATATTGACATTGCCTTTGAGAGAAGATAACTAACCTTCCGGGACGAAACTGGTCCTGAAACTGTCGGCCATTCCCGTTCTAGTTAACCTTCGTTTCCTCCCTTTTACTACACTCAAATCCATATAATTCCCTTTGTCATTTCCGTCATTCTTATGTTACACATCCCTTAGCCTATCGAAGGATCACGAATTTACGATAAATGCTGATTGAACTTTTGTGCACGATAAAAATGAAAATGCAATTTAATTCGTGTTCGAATAGTTCGGGAAGTTGTCGCGTCCGTTAATAGCGAGCGTAGCAATTGACGATTATTACGAAAAACTTATCTCGATCTCTCAGTACTGTGATGTGGTGTCGTCGAAAAACAGAGGATTCCGTACTCTTTTCGTCGATGCGCCAAGGGGGCATAACGTGTCCGTCTAGGCATTAACTTTTCAAGTAGTACCGATCCAATTCTCGACACACAGCGTCAGCAGCCACCCTCTTTTCCCATACACATACATTTGCGATCTCACCCAACACATTTACAACAGTCGATGTACCTTGATACGTACATTTATAGAACCGTGTTGTATCTACCTATGTATTCTGCATTTCATCTGTACAGGGAGTATCAAATCTCACAGATATGCAATTACTCGATCAATTATTTTATTTTCTCATTGACGTTTAATCTAAAAAAAAAGAAGGTTTTTCCCGAAGAAAACTTTTTTCCCCCTCTAACCGATGTTTCATGGAAGTTTGTCAAACTGTATTCGATATCTCAATGCCTTTCGTTAATTGAACCAATTATTGGGGGTACAAGTAAGTTTTAAAGGATTTACAAGAGATGGCGTTACTGGTATGAAATAGCATCAGACCATAACCTAACCACCTTCATGTTAAAAGCGTCATCAGTAGCCTTTAGTTTTCAGGATGTGTCATTTTGTCAAAGTGTAAAGGACATAGTTCTTATCGAACTCCAAATATGTCAACTTTTGCGTCAACGGAACCCAATTTACCGGCACGCTTTACTTTTCTACTTCCATTTGAAGAAAAAAGCAGCTGAAGGTCATCGATTGTTGTGTGACGCTCATGGGGACCATGCTCCATCAATTTCAACTTGTGAGCACTGGTTTAGACGGTTCAAAAGTAGTAATTTTGACGCGGATGATATGGGACGTTAAGGAAGGCCAGAAACGTTTGAAGATGCCGAATTGGAGGCATTATTGAAACGAAAACTCCAATTGTTACCAGACTCCATAGTTACCTCAATTTGTTGCCATTTTTCTACAATAAAGCCCCAATTTTCACAAAAAATCCTTTAACACTAAACGTACCAAGCGGAGTCAAAGGACCCCTTTCAAAATTTACTTTAAAATCGTAAATTCTTTCTGTAAATTTGTTTGATTATTTTATTATAAATCAGAAGTTATGTTGCGAATTATTTCCTTTAATAAATTAAGAATTTCTTTCTAAAAATCAACGTTTATTTCATAAGGGGTCAAATGACCCCTTATGGTAAGGATAGGTATATGTAAAATGCTGGTAAGTTCAGTGTTAAAACTTGTACCCCCAATATAAATCAATCTTTCGCAAAAAATAAAAATCAAATTAATCAAAAAATCGTACCTGAATCGTAATTTATTCGAAATGATTCCCAATGATTTTGAGATGACGAACACAGAAGTTCGGAACAAATTGATCAATTTTTAAATAGTAACTACATTTTTTTAAACATCCTCTACATCATCAAGTGTGTGTGTGTGTCGCTGTGTATTTAATGCAGGTATATAGTGAGAATGTGTGAGTTTCGTAACACCAAAACACTTTCGTGCGCATGAAATACATCAACGGACTCACACCAACTACCACCGGCATATTACGTACCGGGAATGAAAGCGCAAGAGGGGATAGACGTAGGTTGTTCGTATCGAGAGCGATTAATAATGGACGTACAAATAATTTTAGATCGATTCTCGAGGCACGCCCACGATGCTGCCCTCCTTTAACAAGAATATATATATATATGGATATATATATATATATATATAGTACATATAGAATGCATATATAAAGTATACATATACGTAGCCAGACGAGAGAAATTTATGCTACGAATTTGGACTAATAATACTATAGACCACGCTATAATGGCGAACGTTTAAACATTGTTACTGTGTAACTCAACGGCGCAGAGGCAGAGATCGATGCACAACTATAACAATTATCTATCTTCGATTTATTATCAACTCTTGTATTCTATATATAATAGACCCTTGTTTCAACATATATATATATATGTACAGCGGTGATTAATTCCTCGCTCTAATTATCGCTCGATTATATCGAATCCCATTCACCGCACCCATCGTCAATTACATTGATAATAACGCGGGTCGCTCGCTGAAAATTGGCTAAATTTGTTATCTTAACACGAGAAAGCTTGTATCGATATTTCGTTTCGTTCAATTTTGTGATACCACTTATTGACTATCGGACTTTGGTCAAAGTTTTTTTGTTTTCATTAATCTTCCGACGATATAACTCCTTAGCAGAGTGGAGCCATTTCATTCTCGTTATATTATTTCGTTGCCGGGATTTTATTTTTATTTTTTAAACATGTGATACCTTCGTTGATGACGCATTTGACTATAAACGTTCGGGAGAGTTATTTTTGTTGAAAGTAAAAGTTTTTTTTTTTTTGTAATGCTCCGTATCGAATTTAATGTTACTGATGCATCGGTAAAACATTTCACATTTGATCCAATATTTGTTTTACCATAGGCGGATTTTACCGCCACGATTATGCGCATAAAAACGTTATGAATGGCCATTTTTAAAAATAATTCGTATATTTCTTGGATCGATTGTTTATTTCCTGAGATGCTGATTTCTTGCGATCTCACAAACGCGATTAGACTTTCTTGGACGTTGTTTCTTGACGGCAACTTTTGCTGCCGCAATACCAGACTACATTACTCCTGTCCCCCCCCCCCCCCCCCCCCGCCCTCCGCGGCTTCTTCTTTGCTTGATTTCTCGAACAAGAGAGTCGAGAGAGCGCACAGTAATCGGGACGGCTTCCGCATGGATTGGATTAGAATAATTCCGCGGTCCAAAGTCGACGGATCGAATTAATTTTCATCGAATTAATACATCCGCGCATTAATCCAATCGATTCCTCCACCCTTCCCGCCGCCGTTCTCTCGCCTATCTCTGTTTCCCTTTCTGGCGTAGCTCAATCGATTTCGATTCAATCGCGTGCTCTACTCCACCAACCAGCCCGATTTAAATTAAATCGTCCTTCCTCCATCCCGCCGCCCTTCCTCACCCTCTCGCGACCAAATTAACCCTCTGTCCCCCACCATCAACGACTGTTTCTCGCTTTCCCCTTTTTTTCCATTCTTACTTTCTCTCTTTTTTTCCATTCTTACTTTCCCTCTTTTTTATTTCCCTTCGTCCATTTTTTTTACATTTAATTATTAAGAGTTTTTCGATCGATATGGAAGATGCGGGAGAGTCGGATGAGAAATAAAAATTAGTTTCCTTTTTTTTTCTTGTTTTTACACATTTCAGTCTCTCAATTCAATGTTCATATTTCTTTAAGGTAGTAGTCTAGTAACTTAAGCCGATTTTCATGTCTTTTTTGGAGGGCGTTTTTTTGTAGAAAAATAAAAATGAATCGTTTTGGATATTTAGGATGTTTTTATTTACATATTAAAGATACAAAAAAAAATTTTGTTGAAAAAATTTCATAGTTTATTATTATTATTATTATTATTATTATTATTGATCGAAGTTGGCACCTCGAAAAAAAAGCGCGTGGGTGGCCCCGGTGATTTTGGCTCTTGATGTTATCTGAAATCAAAAATTTTTGATAATTTTTAATCTATAGACATGTCATTCTGGTCGGAACTACTGAATTTAAATTTCATGAATAAATAACAAAATGGAAAAGGACGTTTTTTTACGAAGTCCGCCATTTAGTTATTTATCCATGAAATTTAACTTCAGTAGTTCAGACCAGAATGACATGTCTATAGATTAAGAATTATCAAGAATTTTTTATTTCAGATAACATCAAGAGCCAAAATCACCGGGGCCACCCACGCGCTTTTTTGTCGAGGTGCCAACTTCGATCAATAACAATAATAATAATAAACTATTAAATTCTTTCAAACAAATTTTTTTTTGTATCTGTAATATATAAATAAAAACATCCTAAATATCCAAAACGATTCATTTTTATTTTCCTACAAAAAAACGCCCTCCAAAAAAGACACGAAAATCGGCTTAAGTTACCAGACTACTACCTTAAAGTAAAAAAAAGAAGTTAGAGGGAAGCTTTACGTACGAAAATCTCATTGTTTCGGAAAACACCACCTCAATGAGGCTTGTAGATTTTTTTTTAATTCACGAATAATTTAAATGTTACATGAAAACTCAATAATTTTCATTAACATTTTTTCCTAACACCTCTTTCCAATTGACCTCTTATTGGGCTTTTTCCTCATCGATTTTTGTATTATCCAATTTCGTAAAATTCAAACGAGAGAGGCAAATGTTTAATCGTATAAGGGATAAGTCACGCAAAGTCTGTTTAATTATTGCTAATGATTTCCCGAATGTGATCACTCTCTATACAGTGGAGAGATTCACGATGACTCATCGGTGAGGATATGTCGAATCGTTTTTCCCCCGAAATAGCCACGTTGAAATAGTGACATAAGGGTGAAGGGAGAGAGGCGACGCGTCAAGGGTGAGAAGAGAATGGGGCAACGAGAGGCCCACGTTTGTTAAATTATCTCGAGTTTAAATATATGCCCGGATGTTTGGGCGTTGTACATCACTTCGTAAAATTGACTTTACGACTCACTTATTTTCTCGCTTTATCTTTACTCAAATTCTCTTTTTCCCTTGCTCGCTGCACCATACCACTGTCTTTGCACTCTGTCTCATTGTGTAAATTCCTTTCAACAACGAACGTTAAGGGGTCATACGCAGTCAGGATTTATAAAAAAAAAAATTTGATATATCTTATTTTCATAATGCACATACATATATTGAATTATTAAATTTCATTTCAATCCGACAAATATTCTCGAAGTTACACGCGAATTTGTAAAGACGTCTCGGAGCGTTTGAAAGTAGATTTTGAAAGTTTGAATGCGTTTTTCTCAAAACTGTGTGTTTTAATGTCGGTGAGTGAGATTCCTCTGAAACGGTTAAACCGATCAGTCTCAAATTTTTACACAAACTTTATAAATATGTTTTTTTAGTGATTAATCAAAGGTTTCTGCTATAGCAGCTTTAAAAATCATTATTATTACAAATAAAAAATATGAAAATAACGTTAAAAGTTACCACAATATGTATATAAATATGTAACTTTACTTTAATAAATAGAAAACTCCTCCCAGGAAAAATTCTTGAAAAACTGCGTATAATTAAGGGGCGAAATGGGGTTAGGACAGCGTTTTCTCAATGATTTTCATGAATTTTTTTATAGTATAAAAAAGGAATATAATTTATTGAAACTTTGAGAATATTTTATACATATATTTAAGTATATACTATAAAATATTAGCGACCCCATATTGCAGGTCACAATCAGACTCAGCATTTTGCGTACATTCCGGAAGCCGCAATTTTCATCTGAAATCAAACGAGGTTGGAATTTACTTTTATTATATGTCTCTCTTCTATATGAACTTAAATGCTATCAAAAAAATAGAAAATTGAATTTTTTACAGGGGTCAAAACAAAGAAGCATGATTTTTTGCCATTTTTTACAACTTTATTTGCAAAAAAAAAATTATTTTAAATAATGATAATATTCCGATTTTAGGTTCAAATAGAGCGCAATACTATGAAGAAAGTAACTGCCAATTTTCAAAACGATTGGTTGAAAACTTTTCAAACTAGCGTGTATGCAAGTTCAAAAAAAGTCGTTTTCAGAAAAACGCGTTTGAAAAATAGCAAAATGATGAGTCTGATTATGACCTGCAATATCTGCGGTGTTTTTCAAGGAAATTCTTCAAAAATTTTATAGTATATACTCAAATATATGTATAAAATATTCTCAAAGTTTCAATAAATTATATTCATTCTTTATACTATAAAAAAATTCATGAAAATCATTGAGAAAACGCTGTCCTAACCCTATTTCCCCCCTTAATGGCTTATAACAATAGAACGAGTCGGAATTTTCATTTAAAATTTTGGGAACATTTTTCAATAGTTTTACTGACAATTTATGAAATAAAAAAAAATCGATTTTTTGAACCGTGTAACCCTATTTCCCCCGTTAAGAAAAACTAACCGAATTCATCACAGTTTTGCGGCCCCTAATCGTAACGATATTTAAATAGATAATAAATGATTAATTAAATTAATTGAATCAATTAAGTAAGCACGTGATTTTAAAATCTATAGTTTAATTCTGGATCGAATACCGGTTGTACGGAATTCCGTAGTTGTCCACCCCTATAGCAAATCTTGCGCAAATCCTCTCTTCCCTTTATATCTCTCATTCCCTCAGTATATATGCTATATGTGCATTTATATACATATATATGGGAAGAAACACGATCCTAATACATAGTTCAGTACTCTATCTACATACGTGCGAGCTAACACCGTACTACCTCTCCCCCTCTCCCCAGACTAAGTCCACAGACTGACTAACCCTCTCACTTCTCGAAAACCGCCCTCTGGTTTTCGGCTCTTGCCAACCTCTATCCGTCGCGACGAAAACACGTCCCGGCTAGATCGTGCGTGCACCCGACATCTACGCTACCATCCAACGCTCTCCTCGTCCCAACCAGTGCACTGCACTCCATACTATACTATAATACAGTATTATATATACATCTATATAATATATACTGACCAATAATATATTACACTGCAATGTACAAACCACAACCACTAGACATGATTATATATATATATATATATATATATATATATATATACTAGGGGGGCTTCGCCCCCCTGCGCGCCAACCCCCCGTCCGAAAATGACCGCTAATGCACCCCCTGCATTTGCGGTCATTTTCGGTCATTTTCGGTCCTGAACTCTTGTACACGGCGGCGGCGGCGGCGGCAGCGACGGCGGCGGCGAAATATTTATATAATATAGAGATATATATATATATATATATATATATATATATATATATATATATATATATGTGCAGTGGGCCTGAATTTTGTCAACCATCCAATGCCAGAGCATTTCAAACACGATAGTCAATCCAATAGTTGCGAAAATTGAGTTTCAAGAGTTACAAGTAAAAAATTAATGATTCGAAATTCAATCCACCTGAATTTTATTCAAAGTAAATTCTCGGTCGCCGTAGCTAAAAATTTAACGAAATAAAGGTTTATTAAAATCGAGTAAATTGTTTTGCTTTTTTGGTTAAAAAATTCGATAGGATATTGGCAAAAAATGATTAAACTTAGTTCACGTTCCGGCCATAAACAAAAGAAAGATGAAATAATAATAAATGTTGGTTCGAATCGATTTATTTTATTCCATTAAAAATTCTTCCGCATATATGTATATTGGATTAATCACGAGACTCGGCGGTGTCTCGACGGCAAGTGATTAAATTTATAATCAACGCGAAGGTGTTTATTTATGTATATCACGCAGATACGGAAAATGAGAATTATCAATTATTCCCTGATACATTAGTGATGCTGCTTAGAGTATATATACAAGCTGCCGTTACTCCCTCTATACATCTCCTTGTTATCTATAAATGTATGTACGTGTACGTGTGCGTTTCAAGAGCGTTACTCTCAGCCCTAAAACGTAGACGCGCAAAACATTATTCAGGAGATAATCCGCGTTGGTTATATTACGTTGAGAAAGTACAGGGGGCGACATATTAAAATGAACAAGGGAGAGAGAGAGAGAGAGACCGAGAGATAGAGATGGATATGGAGGGACAAACATTTTTACTATAAAAAAATATATATTAAGGGATTATACGCAGTCAGGATTTAAAAAAATAAAAAATTTCATTCCATTTTCGTTATGTACATATATTTAAGTAGATACACAGAAAATTTCATTTCAATCCGACAAATATTCTTGAAGTGACACGCACATTTGTAAAGACGCGTCGGAGCGTTTGAAAGTAGCGTCGTAAGTTTGTAGCGTTTTTCTCAATACTGTGTTTTCAAAATCGGTGACCAAGATTCCTCGGAAATGGCTAAACCAATCAGACTCAATTCTTTACTCAAGCTTTATAAATGAAATCGAATTATTTTTTTGATAAGCCGCGAGTTTGTTAAAAATTAATATATTCCTTATTCCGTCGACTAAATAGTAGATAGTACCTTATATTAAGATAGCAGTCTGGTAACTTAAGCCGATTTTCATGTCTTTTTTGAAGGGCGCTTTTTTGTAGGAAAATAAAAATGAATCGTTTTGGATATTTAGGATGTTTTTATTTACATATTAAAGATACAAAAAAAAAATTTGTTGACAAAATTTAATAGTTTATTATTATTATTATTGATCGAAGTTGGCACCTCGAAAAAAAAGCGCGTGGGTGGCCCCGGTGATTTTGGTTCTTGATGTTATCTGAAATAAGAAATTCTTGATAATTCTTAATCTATAGACATGTCATTCTGGTCGGAACTACTGAAGTTAAATTTCATGGATAAATAACAAAATGGCGGACTTTGGAAAAAAAAACTTTTTTCCAGCGGACTTTGGAAAAACACACTTTTTTCCGAATTCCGCCATTTTGTTATTTATCCATGAAATTTAACTTCAGTAGTTCCGACCAGAATGACATGTCTATAGATTAAGAATTATCAAGAATTTTTCATTTCAGATAACATCAAGAGCCAAAATCACCGGGGCCACCCACGCGCTTTTTTTTCGAGGTGCCAACTTCGATCAATAATAATAATAATAATAAACTATTAAATATTTTCCAACAAATTTTTTTTTGTATCTTTAATATGTAAATAAAAACATCCTAAATATCCAAAACGATTTATTTTTATTTTCCTACAAAAAAACGCCCTCCAAAAAAGACATGAAAATCGGCTTAAGTTACCAGACTACTACCTTAACGAAATCTTTTTTGTTTTTTTTTTTCATTTTAAATGATCCAATCCAGAGATATCGTGCTCACCGCAAGACTCTTTTTTTTAACGGAGCTCCCGGTGACCGGCTATGGCAGCTTTAAAAATCATTATTTTTAAAAATAAAAAATGTGGAAATAATGTTAAAAGTTACCACAATATGTATATAAATTTCTACGTTTATAAATAAAAATGTCTTTCAAGGAAAAATTCTTGAAAAATCGCTTTTTTCGGTCTTCTGACTGCCTATAACCCCGTTAAAAAAACATTTTTTAAAGTCTACTGCCAAAGTACATATTTCACTTTTATTCGACACAATGAATTTGTAAAATGATGTTTTTGTTCCTTCGAATAACGGAACATCCTTATCTGTGGCACAGACTCGAGCTTATAATTTTTTTCTTTCCCGAAATTCCAATTTAAATTACCTTATATATTTTTCGTCGGATCTCGTGTTCTCTTTCGCGCGTTTGCACGAGTTTCGATCTCCCTAAGCGTTTATCTCGTCGACTCTGGAATAATACACAAAACGAGAGAGTATTCGTGCCGAAAAGCTGTTGTTTCATGAGTATGTTGAGCCTTTGTGCGTATACATATATTTGTAAGACGTTTCGAAGAGCGAAAAGAGCACGATGTAGAATCGCAAAGATCTGCTTAGAGTAAACGACCAAAGAGATGGGGACCTCTCTTTCGGTTAAATCCATGCGATGCACAAATACACGAAGATTTCAAAGCGTTTTTGGCTATCCTTGTCTTTTACTTTCTCTTCGGAAGTTTCCGCCGAGACCGTATATATGGAGAAAGAAAAATTAACAATAACAATTCTAAAACAAATATTATTGTGCGCTAAATAATACGAATGAGGCTTTAGCAACAATGATGCAACTAATGTAGGGAATAACGAGATATACGAAAATTGGAAAATGTATATAAACAATTAACGGATATTAAGGGTTAACACCACTCTAGCGGCAGAAAAAAGGCCTAACTTTGACGATTTATTTTGGGAGTATGAAAAAAGGAATAGGATTTCTTTTCAGAGGGGTTATTTAAATTATCATTTTAAAACAAAATGGCGGCGACAGATCCCATCTTGATAATCGTCTTTTTTTAAGATTTTATAATCAATATACTATTAGTTACGGCACTACGTAGCGATTTTTTTTAATTAAATTTTGTAGAAATGGTGGACTTTTGAAAAAATGAATCGATTTTTTGCCAAAAAAGAAGCAGTAAATTGTTTATAAAAAAAAATGTAAAGTAAATAAAAAAAAGACTACATACTCCGATAGACAATGTAGTTGTGAAGCTACTATTAAAATTTCAAATCGATCGGTGTTCAAGTAATACGTCCTCCCCCAGTTATGAAAAAGACGATTTTCAAGATGGGCTCTGTCGCTGCCATTTTTTATCAAAATGATAATAAAAGATTTTTTTCATACTTCAATATGTGTTAAATAAACCCTCTGGAAAAAAAATCCTATTCCGTTTTTTCATACTCCCAAAATAGATTGTCAAAGTTAGGCCTGTTTTCCACCGCTAGAGTGGTGTGACCCCTTAAGGGGGGAAATAGGGTTAGGACAGTGTTTTCTCAATAATTTTCATGAATTTTTTTATAGTATAAAAAATGAATATAATTTATTGATACTTTGAGAATATTTTATACATATATTTAAGTATATACTATAAAATTTTTATACATATATTTAAGTATATACTATAGAATATTAGCGACCCCATATTGCAGGTCACAATCAGGCTCAGCATTTTGCGTACATTCTAGAAGCCGCGATTTTCATCTGAAATCAAACGAGGTTGGAATTTACTTTTATTATATGTCTCTCTTCTGTATGCACTTAAATGCTATCAAAAAAATAGAAGATTGAATTTTTTACAGGGGTCAAAACAAAAAAGCATGATTTTTTGCCATTTTTTACAACTTTATTTGCGAAAAAAAAACTTTTTAAAATAATAATAATATTCCGATTTTAGGTTCATATAGAGTGCAATACTATGAAGAAAGTAACTGCCAATTTTCAAAACGATTGGTTGAAAACTTTTCAAACTAGCGTGTACGCGCAAGTTCAAAAAAAGTCGTTTTCAGAAAAACGCGTTTGAAAAAATAGTACCAAAAAAAACAAGCAATATAGGGTCGCTAATATTTTATAGTATATACCTAAATATATGTATAAAAATTTTATAGCATATACTTAAATATATGTATAAAATATTCTCTAAGTTTCAATAAATTATATTCATTTTTTATACTATAAAAAAATTCATGAAAATCATTGAGAAAACGCTGTCCTAACCCTATTTCCCCCCTTAATGGCTTATAACAATAGAAGGAGTCGGAATTTTCATTTAAAATTTTGGGAACATATTTTTCAATAGTTTTACTAACAATTTATGAAATTAAAAAAAAATCGATTTTTTGAACCGTCTAACCCTATTTCCCCCCTTAATTAGTCAGATCATTCTGTTCAAAGACTGTATCACATTCATATTTACCACATATCAGTGCGTTGAAAACACGAATAAACCGGCAACGGAAAATAAAAGACGAAAGCTAAAGAAAAAATATAAAATACTCCCAGCAACGATAATACCGATGGAAAATTGCAGTAAACCAAAACAAAAAAAGAAACAACAAATGAAGTACGGAAACAATAATTATAAAACTCAACGAACATGAAAATCGTGCGGTACGAACGAAAGTCGAACACCCTTGAGCTTTTCCAGAGTACATATTACGAGATTTTTTTCTCCTCCCTTTTTTGCCCTCCTCGTCGTACGCTTAGAGCGTGAGTTCTACTCGAAATTCCACGAGGCTGACTGAACGCGAACGAAACTCTGTAATAAATGCAACAAAAAGAATGAGGAAAATAAAAAAGGAGACACGCGGTATAGATATATCTGGATTTTTAGCAACGTTCGCAAAATAAGTACTTTCAATTGGTAATAAAGTGCAGCAGACGTAAAGAGGGAGAGAGAGAAAAAAATCATTTCTAGCACTCGAATATGTACACTCGATACGCGCATGAGAATATCGAGAAGCAAAAATGCGTTTATTATGTATATATAACTAACTCGAGTCCCACCATTCCAAAACCAAAGAAAGCTCTTGAACTCGTTCGATTCAACCTGGAATTTGGTTATAATACAAATTGAAATAACGTAAAAATGTTAACTAATTGTTAATTATCAATTTTTCACGTTAAAAAGTTAATGTTCAGCAAATTTGATAATATTATTATCATTTTTTTAAGTGAAATTATATTCCGACGAGTGTAAATATTGCGACAAACAGGAAATGGAGTAAAGGAGTGTCAGGGACGATTCGTTAAGCGATAATGACGAGCCAATAACGGAAAACGTCAACATAGTAGAGTGCGTATACCCCTTTATACATATATATTTTAAATACATATGCAAGCTCGGGGAAACTGTGCAAACGCGAAACAATCCGATCTCGGGACCGGCCCGTCAGGCAGTTCGTCGACGAGAGAGAGAGAAGCAACGTTATCGTCATATAGCCGTGTATGCACTATATAGGTATCACATGTCTATTTTGCAATTTCGTGCGTACATATGGGCCACTTCATCCCTTAATTTTTACGAAATTTTTACCACCAAACCAAAATTCTCGCGAGTGCAAATGTGAACCGAGCTAAAACTACACTCGATTGGTACTTTTCTACGAATTTTTATTGACACTACTTTTCGTTTAGATTTCTTTATCATAATGATTTCTTGAATTGAAAAAAAACTAGGTATTTGGACGGTTTTTAATAAATCTTTGATTTACATTTATGTAGATAACCTTTTTTCAAATTATTAACAAAAACTTTTTTCAAGATTTCGTGAAAGAGTTCAGAGTCAGTCGAATATGCTTCTGGTGACTTGAAGCCAGGGAATAGATTGAGGAAGAATAAACCAGGAATGCTCGTACAGTTGACTATTCAAATACAGATATTTTTACCCAAATTGTAATTCCTAATACGATTTATTATTTGTAAAGTGATCAAGTCAAATTTAAGTAGAATGAAAAAATTCTGAAAAATTATAACTCTGAAACGCAAAGCATAATAAAAATGTTGAAAAATAATCGGTATACACTCTAATTTATTTTTGTGAGAAATATAAAAAATTATTGTATCTATATGTGATATTCGGATGAAATGGCCCATATAAGGTACCTATATGGGGCTGGATGTCGACCAGCGGCAAAACCACCAACACGCTGCCACCGCGTGGGGCATCAATTTACCGTAAATAAATAAATCTATTTATACAAGCTTTCCGTCTCTCTCTCTCTTTCCTGGACATGGGTTGGCTCTCGCACATTGGGATATCCACCGTATCAACGTAATAGTTTAAACATCAAGCAGTTGAATAAAATATTGAGTTTACCAGAACGAACGGAGGTGTGTGCATTCCTCAACGACACGAAATTTCCGTTAGTTTTCCGATCGTCGACGTCGACCTCGTTGGTAAAGCAATTTTTGTAACGATAATAACGATATTTTATTTTATCATTTTTAATTATTTGAGAATGCTCGTAGGTACCTTTTTTTCTTGATTATGGGTTTTAAGGAGTACGAGGTCTGTTCAAAAAGTATCGCAAAGTTTGAATTTTCGCGGGCTACGTATATTCCATTTTCGATTTTTTTGTGGCGATAGGTTGGTACTCGTGTGCCTCAGTTATGCTGAAAAAATCGGTCATTTTGATTGTTTAGTTAATTGTTGACAGCTGTTTTGGTTAGACGTGTTTTGGCTTGTCTTCGATTTTTGCCTATTCCAAAAAAGCAGCTCCCATTGCGACGATTGAGCTTTGGTTTCCACGTCATAATCATAAACCCATAATTCGTTACCAGTTATGACCTTCCGGAGCAAATTTGGGTGGTCGCGGACCGAGTCCAACAGCTCCTTAGCAATGTTAACGCTGTTTTTGTTCGAAATTGAGCAATTTTGGCACGAATTTCGCGGCGACCCGGCTCATGCCCAAATCATTGGTAAAAATCGAATAGCACGGGCAAATCGATATGTTTAGTTCCTCAGCAACTTCTCTAACGGTGATTCGACGATTGGCCAATATTATTTTCTTCACTTCATCAATGTTTTCGTCTGTTGTTGATGTGCTCGGGCGTCCGGAACGCATTTCGTTGTTCGCATCTTCTCGGCCCTCTGAGAACATTTTGTACCACCGATAAACGTTGCTTTGGTCCAAGGTAGCTTCACCATATGCCACAGTCAACATTCGGAATGCGTCCGCGCACTTAATTTTGTTTTCACACAAAATTTTATACAGATTCTTTGATCCATTTTTTGGAATAGGCAAAAATCGAAGACAAGCCAAAACACGTCTAACCAAAACAGCTGTCAACAATTAACTAAACATTCAAAATGGCCGATTTTTTCAGCATAAGTGAGGGACATGAGTATCAACCTAACGCCACAAAAAAATCGAAAATCGAACATACGTAGCCCGCGGAAATTCGAAATTTCCCGATACTTTTTTAACAGAACACCACTCTAGCGGCAGAAAAAAAAGGCCTAACTTTGACGATTTATTTTGGGAGTAGGAAAAAAGGAATAGGATTTCTTTTCAGAGGGTTTATTTAACACATATTGAAGTATGAAAAAACATTTTTTTATTATCATTTTGATACAAAATGGCGGTGACAGAGCCCATCTTGAAAATCGTCTCTTTCAAACTGGGAGGACGTATTACTTGAACACCGTTGCTTGGCTCGATTTTAAATTTTAATAGTGACTTCACAATGACATTCTCTATCGAAATACATAGCCGTTTTTTGGATGTATGTAAACTTTCTTTTTATGAACAATTTACTGCTTTTTTGGTAAAAAATTGATTCGGTTTTTCGAAAGTGCACCATTTCTACAAAATTTGTTTAAAAAGAAACCCCGACGTAGTCCCATAGCCAATAGTATATATAGATTATAAACAATTTTGGTTTTATATTCCAAGTCTTATACTTTACGAGAAAACCGTCCTCCCGCGAAGATGATTTAAAAAAAAGACGATTTTCAAAATGGGCTCTGTCGCCGCCATTTTGTATCAAAATGATAATAACATTTTTTTTTTTCGTACTTCAATATGTGTTAAATAAACCCTCTGAAAAAAAATCCTATTCCTTTTTTCATACTCCCAAAATGAATCGTCAAAGTTACGCCATTTTATCTATCACTGGAGTGGTGATATCCCTTAAAAGAAAATTGAACGGGAAATGAATGAATTTTTCATTAATTTTATTAAATTTTCAGTAATTAAATTTTTGTTTTCACTATGTCATAAAATAACGCGTCAGTTTGATCTGCCTGCTCTAAAGACACACTATCAATATTGATTAATTAAAATCAGCTTCGAACTTCGAATTTACACTTTTGATATTCACGATTCGTCGCTTTCTCCCCCGCACGAAGGTCGTCTTTCACCCGCCTACTGGACCCGCATCAGAATGATCTCGTGGGGGTGGCGCAGGAGTTTACGAGGGTGCCGGTTGCTCTCTCTCTGTCTTTTCGAGACCAACGGACGTTAATTTAGACGAATTTCATTAGAACAAACGAACTCTCGACTAATCCACGGTAATCCGATTAGAAATTTTCTCCCGCAGTCACCAGCAGAGAGTCTAAGTATATATATAACGGTGGAAAGGCAAGAAGAAGGGGCGGTTGCCAAAGAGGAGAAAATCGAAGTGAGAAGGAAGCTTTTGAGTTTGCAATCGTGGACGAGAGAGAAAACCACGAATCCCCTTCTCCTGAATTCTCCTTAACCCTCTCTTCACCCCTGACCAATCCTTAAACAGCGCTTCAACTTCCGTTGTGAAGCTTTTGCTCCACTCTCGCAACTAGGAGACTCTCTCTCGTGTTTACGGAAATTCACGGAGCCTAATATCTCGTCGGTGCTTTCTCTCTCTCTCTCTCTCGCGGCTCTGTGCTGGCAAATATTTGCCGGAATTAGCAGTCAGACTATTCTTGGGGCGGTAAATTCATCGAGCATATGGATTTTGTAGTGATATATTCATCGTAGCTTTCAAACGTCATACTATATTACCCGGGATTGTCATTAATTTCTGTCAATATTGTAGAGCAATTAATTAATAATGGAATTATTGGATGAATCGATTGATTATGTTCCAAATAATTCAGAAATTAATCCTCTTGTACGTTGAAATTTGCTCATTTTTTTCAGTACTATTTAATCGAGTTTTAAATAGTATTATTAAAATTGATTCGCTCGATGAAAATTCCGTTCGTTTTTAATCGCACATAGGTTTGAAAATAAATTCCTCACAAGCAGTGCCCCTCTCCCCCAGTGTTGTATTTCACGCTATACTCATATTTTTCCCTATCCCAATTTCAGCCTCGTCAACGATTTCTCGCTTCGACTTTCGGTTTTATACTCGTTAGCGTGAAAGCCTCGTTTTCTCAACCCTCTCCTTCGCTCCTCGCCCACCTCTCCCTCGGCCCCCCAAACTTAACGATCCGAAATAAGTAATTTCCCGTCTTGCACACCAGGGCACTAAGCCAGGTAGTAGAAGCTCCTACGTACGTAGTGACCATACTATATACCGTCTATAACGAAAATCAACGTTTCATTATCAACGTCATTTATATGAAAAATTAAATAATCGCGGTTAAGGGAGGAAATAGGGTTAGGATAGCGTTTTCTCAATGATTTTCATGAATTTTTTTATATTATAAAAAAAGAATATAATTTATTGAAACTTTGAGAATATTTTATACATATATTTAAGTATATACTATAAAATTTTTGAAGAATTTCCGTGAAAAACACCGAAAATATTAGCGACCGCATATTGCGGGTCACAATCGGACTCAGCATTTTGCGTACATTCTGAAAGCCGCAATTTTCATCTGAAATCAAACGAGGTTGGAATTTACTTTTATTATATGTCTTTCTTCTATATGAACCTAAATGCTATCAAAAAAATAGAAAATTGAATTTTTTACAGGGGTTAAAACAAAAAAGCATGATTTTTTGCCATTTTGACAACTTTATTTGCAAAAAAAATTATTTAAAATAATGGTAATATTCCGATTTTAGGTTCATATAGAGCGCAATACTATGAAGAAAGTAACTGCCAATTTTCAAAACGATTGATGAAAACTTTTCAAACTAGCGTGTACGCAAGTTCAAAAAAAGTCGTTTTCAGAAAAACGCGTTTGAAAAAATAGTACGCTCGGTTATACACGTGGCACACTCGGGGCCTGAAGGAGAGCTACTCACTTTAATGGCTTATAACAGTAGAACGAGTCGGAATTTTCATTTAAAATTTTGGGAACATATTTTTCAATAGTTTTACTAACAATTTATTAAATAAAAAAAAATCGATTTTTTGAACCGTCTAACCCTATTTCCTCCCTTAACGATTGAAGGGTAACGCCACTCTAGGGGCAGAAAAAAAAGCCTAACTTTGACGATTTATTTTGGGAGTATAAAAAAAGGAATAGGATTTCTTTTTACAGGGTTTATTTAACACATATTGAAGTATGAAAAAAAATTTGCTATTACCATTTTGAAACAAAATCGCGGCGACAGTGGCCATCTCGAAAATCGTGTTTTTTTAAAACACCTTCACGGGAGGATGATTTTCTCGTAAAGTATAAGACCTGGAACGAAGAAAGCAAAAAGTTTTATAATCTCTATACTATTGGCTATGGGACTACGTAGGGGTTTTATTTTTTAGCAAATTTGTAGAAATAGTGCACTTTTGAAAAAAATAATCGTTCTTTTGCCAAAAAAAGCAGTAAATTGTTTTTAAAAATAAAAGTTTACATCAAATCAAAAAACGGCTACGTACTCCGATAGAGAATGTGAAGTTACTATCAAAATTTCAAATCGATTCATGCAACGGTGTTCAAGTGATACGTCCTCGCAGTTTGAAAACGACGATTTTCAAGATGGGCTTTGTCGCCGCTATTTTGTATCAAAATGATAATAAATTTTTTTTTTCTTACTTCTATATGTGTTCAATAAACCCTCTGAAAATAAATTCTATTCCTTTTTTCATACTCCCATAATAAATCGCCAAAGTTAGGCGTTTATTTTGCCGCTAGAGTGGTGTTATCCCTTAAGGTAGTAGTCTGGTAACTTAAGCCGATTTTCATGTCTTTTTTGGAGGCCGTTTTTTTTAGGAAAATAAAAATGAATCGTTTTGGATATTTAGGATGTTGTTCTTTACATATTAAAGACACAAAAAAAAAAATTTCTGACAAAATTTAATAGTTTATTATTATTATTATTATTATTATTGATCGAAGTTGGCACCTCGAAAAAAAGCACGTAGGTGGCCCCGGTGATTTTGGCTCTTGATGTTATCTGAAATCAAAAATTCTTCATAATTCTTAATCTATAGACATGTCATTCTGGTCGGAACTACTGAAGTTAAATTTCATGGATAAATAACAAAATGGCGGACCCCTTCTTTGCTAAAATAAAAGGACTTTTTCTTCCAAAGTCCGCCATTTTGTTATTTATTCATGAAATTTAACTTCAGTAGTTCCGACCAGAATGACATGTCTATAGATTAAGAATTATGAAGAATTTTTTATTTCAGATAACATCAAGAGCCAAAATCACCGGGGCCACCCACGCGCTTTTTTTTCGAGGTGCCAACTTCGATGAATAATAATAATAATAATAATAAACTATTAAATTTTTTCAAACAAATTTTTTTTTGTATCTTTAATATGTAAATAAAAACATCCTAAATATCCAATACGATTCATTTGTATTTTCCTACAAAAAAACGCCCTCCAAAAAAGACATGAAAATTGGCTTAAGTTACCAGACTACTACCTTAAATCTACTGAAATGGCAATCCGAGGGCGCGGAAAACCTTTTGAGAAGATGTTGTTTTAGAAATTTTAGAAATTTCACTGACAAAATCGTTAATGCATCAAATTTTTTTTAATCACAACCCCTATATCAGATTCGGTGGTAACGCTTGACATTTTCTAACTCGCGTTTCACAAATCCAACGGGCAGAAGAACACAGGACGTTGAGGAGTTGTATCGCCGAGACTCGCTCCAGCAGTCTTTCTCATATTTAATTCAAAACCTATCCTTTCGCTCTCTCGGCGGTCCATATATCCACGGCAAAGAGAGAGCGTCGCGTCTCTCTCTCTCTTATGCGCTATCGTCGGTGTCTGCCACACCGAGAATTTCATCCAAAACGTGTTGCACACGCGCTCGCGAGAATACAACCCTCTCACCAAGAACGAAGCTCATTTCCATTAGCCGCATGCATCATACACGCGTGTATATACCGCTATAGTAACACCGCGTGAAACTGCTGTTTGGCACGTCCAAGCGGATCGAGAAACATCGCTATATATTCCCGAAACTCCTGTTGTAACGTAACTAGAAACTCTGAGAGAGAGAGAGAGAGATTCCCATCTGATGATGATACTCGGTAACATTTCTGATCCAGAACCAGGTATCTTGCCTTGCATTTTGGTTGTTGCCGGGCACTCGCAGAATATTGCATATAGCGATCCTCGCAAATTTTGATTCGTCAAAACCTTCAGCGTGACTTCGCGGACGTATCCTCGTTCTGTTTTTTTTTCTGTCTGACTAACGCAAAGAATTATTTAACGATCGATGGTTTGTTCCCGTATTCTAGAACAATAAGACTTATTTCGAGTCTGAGAGAGAAAGTAACTCAAAGTGGAAGGATGAAAAAAGCTACTGCATGGTTGTACATAATATGCGGTAGAACGGTAGCAATAAAAAAAACGAAGTCAGAGTAGGCGCACATATATGGTATGTACGTATAGTTTCAATGTGCATAATACATGCTTCACGTCTGACGCAAAAATGTGTACGGCGAAGGCGCGTTGCGTGCATTTTTCATTGTCTCGTGTTTCCAAAGTCTACGTATATCCTACACCGGGAGAAAATAATGCAATACAGTCAGTTCGAACCAATGTATCTATTCTCGTTTACGTTTATAACGCGTATTAAGATAAAATTGGTACAAATACGTACGACGTCGTCTAGCCTTCTCCTATCCTTTTATTTTGTTTTCTTCCTCTAATATAAAAGAGAATAAAATAAAAATTGAAGTAACTTAGGACTTTGGACTAACGGACGTCAGACTCCGGACGTCGGAATTAGGACTCAGTAACTTAATAACTTAGTACTAGTTAGGATACTTATATTGTTAATAAAAATTCAGAATATAGGCTGGTTTAAATAATAAAATTAACAACTCTGCAAACCATTAAAATTGGAGAAAGATGGAATTATTAAAATAAAAATTGATATTAGTAAGTCGACTGCACCGCCGAGTTTATTGGAAAGTGACCAAAGAATTGTGTAAGCAAAGAGAAAACATCATACAGTTTGAATATGGGGGGTCGATGTACGAAAAATGTACACATTTCGCATTATTTTCTAACGAAATTCTTACCCCTTGAAACTTTGCGTTACTTTTTCATCGCAATCACAAAAAATCTCTTCTCTCTCTCTCTCTCTCTCTCTCTTGTCTCTTGTCTCTATATATTTTTGCTTGGAAAAATCGGAGTATATGCTTTATACGTGATGTAGGAGGGAAGGCCCTTGAAAATTCATTTGCCACAAAAGTCCTGGAAAAGGCCTCGAAAAGCGCGAGACGACGACGACGATGACGACGACGATGACGACGTGGAGAGAGATATATGAGAAGTGAGGATACGAGACGAGAGATTTTTCGTTGGTATATATGCAACCATTCGAGTGAAACCTCTTCAGGGAAAATAAGCGAAACCTTCACCAAGCCTTACCGTAAAAATCCAAAAGGTTCATGAATCTTTTTTTTTCTGTGGTTTCAAGCTTCGCTGTACTTGCTTATTGTGCCACGAGCATATATATATATATATATATATATATATATATATATATATATAGATACATATAGGGGTATTTAACGCACTTTCGGAAAATAAAAAATTGTATCAACCCCCGGGAGGCTTACATGCCGAAACTTTTCAAATGAGCCAACTTTTAGTATGTCTTTCGCCGTTTTTTTTTCCCATCCGATGCCCCGAGATCCTTCCAACTTTTTTTTATTTTTCGGCGGTCAGAAAAGTGTGTTCTCTATTCACATATTAGCAAAGTTGTTGCGCCTGCAGTTGCAGACTTTTGAGATTGTGCCTTGAGGACAGGGACGAGTAGGTAATAAATTCTGGGATGCAAGATATATATGCGCTTATCGCGTTGCAACTCTTTTTAATCTCTTCAAAAGCGAGCTCTCGCGTCTTGAGATGATACGAGGACCTCGAGAATCGTGGGAAATATATGCGCATATATAGTCTTGAAGAGAACGCGCCATTTGTTTAATGGCAAAAGCTTTTTTTTTTCATTCGTAAATATTTAATGATTTAATTATGTAAAATGTCGAGCTGTGATTTTGTTTATACAAGAGGTAAATATGGAGCAAAGGGGACCCACTTCCGATTGACTTGAATTTAATATATGTTGTGTAGGGAACCTTCCTGAACAACTTTTTCCTCTGACACAATTGGCGGTCGTTATTTATCAAAAAGTTATTAACAAATAAAGTTAATAATTCATATAGCTATTTTCCTTATACCAGCCAGTCCTAATCATCTTGTCCTTCACATTTGTTTGTTTATTGGGTTTGGGTTTTTGGTTTGGGTTTGTTTTGGATTTGTTTGTTGGGTTTGTTCGTTTGGGTTTTGGGTTTGTTTGTTTGTTTGTTGGGTTTGTCTGTTTGTTTCTTTAGGTTACTGGGGTTGTTTTGGGTTGTTTTGGTTTGTCTATGGGCTGGTATGCGGCGGGGGCAGGGGGGCGGCAGCCCCTCCGGTCATACGTGTACTAGCCACCATGCAAGTATTTCATATTCTATTTATGAATTTTCTTTTGTTAATAACTTTTTAACAAACAATGAGGACGGATAAAACTTTTGGTATGTTACCCAGGGGGGTATTCTTAACAACACATGTGAAGGACAAGATGATTGGGACGGGCTGCTATAAGGAAAATTGCTATATGAATTATTAACTTTATTTGTTAATAACTTTTTAATAAATAACGACCCCCAATTGTGTCAGAGGAAAAAGTTGTTCAGAAAGGGTCCCTAGACAACATATATTAAGGTAGTAGTCTGGTAACTTAAGCCGATTTTCATGTCTTTTTTGGAGGGCGTTTTTTTTAGGAAAATAAAAATGAATCGTTTTGGATATTTAGGATGTTTTTATTTACATATTAAAGATACAAAAAAAAAATTGTTGATAAAATTTAATAGTTTATTATTATTATTATTATTGATCGAAGTTGGCACCTCGAAAAAAAAGCGCGTGGGTGGCCCCGGTGATTTTGGCTCTTGATGTTATCTGAAATCAAAAATTCTTGATAATTCTTAATCTATAGATATGTCATTCTGGTCGGAACTACTGAAGTTAAATTTTATGGATAAATAACAAAATGGCGGACTTTGGAAAAAAGTTTTTTCTTCCAAAGTCCGCCATTTTGTTATTTATCCATGAAATTTAACTTCAGTAGTTCCGACCAGAATGACATGTCTATAGGTTAAGAATTATCAAGAATTTTTTATTTCAGATAACATCAAGAGCACGACATAACAAAATGGCAGACTTTGGAAAAAAGTTATTTTCTCCAGTCTGCTATTTTGTTATTTATCCATGAAATTTAACTTCAGTAGTTCCGACCAGAATGACATGTCTATAGATTAAGAATTATCAAGAATTTTTTATTTCAGATAACATCAAGAGCCAAAATCACCGGGGCCAACCACGCGCTTTTTTTCGAGATGCCAACTTCAATCAATAATAATAATAATAATAATAATAAACTATTAAATTTTTTCAAACAATTTTTTTTTGTATCTTTAATATGTATATAAAAACATCCTAAATATCCAAAACGATTCATTTTTATTTTCCTAAAAAAAACGCCCTCCAAAAAAGACATGAAAATCGGCTTAAGTTACCAGATTACTACCTTAAAGGCAAATCAATCGGAAGTGGGTATCCTTTGCTCCATATTTACCATACAAGATTTTGAGGGAGGTTTTCAATTCGAATTACTTAGACAATACCGAAAATCAATATGGAAGTGTACAATTGGCAAAGAATTTTATGTATTCTCGTTTTAATCAAAATACCCTTACACCAATGGTGATGTTATGCGTTATTATTAATGATCATTTCTCATAAACATGATTATTGAATCATACGCATTGAAATTGTCGCTGTAGTCGTGTTGGTGTTCGTAATATAACTTAATAAAAAAATATGTGTACATGAATTTAAAGATTTTAATGTCAATACCATTTATAATAACAAATTGCGTGTTTTTTTTTCTGTTACAGGCCAAGTTGTTGGAATCTTCCCACGCTTGGCTCGGTGCCTCTACCTCCAATATATCAGGTGAGTCTCGATTAATCTTAAAAGATTTCTATCCTTGTCCTATTTTTATTCGTATAATTTTATTTATTTTTTCGTCGATCATCGCTACGGAATATTCCACGATTCATTTCGCTCCGTACCCACCATATTGCAATATAACTCTCGACGATATTTTGCAAACTCGAGCCCCTCATGACCTTTTGATATAATCCTATTAAAACATCGTAATCGGTGTGTCCCCTCTCGTGTTCTAATGCAACAATATCTATACGTGTATGTATATATATATATGTATACATATATATATACGTGTATATTGTCAATATAGTCACCGGTTGTCGTCTCGAGAATAGATTTCTTCATTGAAACGTTATTACACGTAATTTCTCGATGACGAGAAAGACATTATTGCAAACGGAATGAACAAACGACGAGACAATTTACCCGCTGTCACGAGATGTGATCGATAATGGAATTGCTAAAGAAATTCTATTTCCTTCTAACGGTCCCTAAAGTTAGATAGTCAAAAATTAGATTTGGATAAATATTATTTGAACTCAATTGTTCTACCTATCTTACATATCGTGAATATGTTGCAATTTATTATTTTATTACGATGTGGCAAATCAAAATTTTAGATACGACTACTCTCGCAATGAGCATCCGCAAATTGCCAATTTATAGACTTTTTATTTTCGCGAAACTAAAGAATGAAAATTCACGTATTTGACACTAGTAGGTATTTCACTTTTTGACCACTATTCAGATAATCTATTGTGATCCTATTACATCTTTTTTTTTCATAAATTTATTGTTCACTCCTGATATATTGTGAAAAATTTGCTAAACAATACTATCAATCACTCGGGGCTCGATGCACCGTGAAAACGACATATCGTTACGAGAGTAGAAATCGTTTCGTCGTTTTTATCGTCTTGGCATATACCTCTCTATATTATATAAATATATCGCCGCCGCCGCCGCCACCGCCGTGTACAAGAGTTGCGGTTGGCGGGGGGGGGGGGGGGGGGATATGGAACGGGGGGGGGGTTGGCGCGCAGGGGGGCAAAGCCCCCCAGTATATATATATAGATATTAAATTATAGCATAGGTAAGAGAGTTTACAAACGCCAAGAGACTTTATCGTGCGACCGAGGTATATGAGAAAAGGTTGGAAGCAAGAGGGGAAAGAACAAGTTGACGACATTTGCCGATGGGGGTGTAAGCGAGGTGTAAGGCATATATATAGCCGCGTTTCGGTTCAACAGGGGATAAGTGAAACGTGGCTGGGGTTGGGAAGGGGAACGCGTTTCAGAGTAGGAGACGCGTGCGCCATTACCCGGTGCAATAATAAAGCGCGGAAATGCATTTTGCTTTAATATAGAAAGCAATTTAGATAGACGCCGAGGCACTCGAGCTCTCACTCCCTACCGTTTCGCGCCACCCTCTGGTTTATAATAGCGTCGATAACATACCCTCCGAGATTTATCCTCGGTCTCTATATTCTTCCGTTACACCTTCGATAATTTCCCCCCCCCCCCCCCCACCGTTTGGGCTCGTTTCGGCCTGAAATTAATGAAATTCGATCGTTACACTTGGAGAATAAAGAGGCTCCGTTAAAATGATTATTCAAAAAGTAAAAAGAAAAAATATTAACATAGAATCATTAAAATTGAAATCCATAAAGGTTTGATTGACGTTTTTTTAAGCAATTAAAAATGAATAAGTATTGTCCAGCTGTATTTACATCAATACCCGAGCCGAAATAAGCGATAAACGAAAGATTAAAAAATAGTCACTGTGAGTAAATAATTGTGCGATCGAACAATGATAATTGAATGTAAAAAAAAAGCATTTAATTAAAAAATCATAATTAAAAGTAAATAACGAATTTAATTTGAAACATCGTTCAGAAACGTTCGTTTCAATTTTAAAATAAATGTTTTTCCATCAACGTTCGAATAATTGGCTGAGAAAACATTTATTTTCCACCCAGTTTTCTCGACTTCGAAACTCGTTATATATACATTTCCGCAATTGTTACGACTCTCGCGGAGTCGAGATAAAGTTTCGAGACTCGGTGGAAAATACGATGTAACGGAGAGGAGGGAGGAGATAAAAAATAAATATTAAAAGAAAAAAATGAGGAAAAGCCAAGCGGTGTTTGGCTCGCGAGCCCTCAGCTCTACTGCCGTTTCACCCTTCGTCGAGTCCACCGGGTCCCAACAGGTGGGCACGGATATCTCGCTTCCTCCCTCGCTTTTTCTTCGTTTTTTTTTTTTTTCGTACCTTTTTCCCGTCAATTTTTTCTCCCCTTTTATTTATTTTAGTTTTTTATTCTCACCCTCGGGAAAAAAAATTTTCCGCCACGCCAAGTTTTTACTCAAGTAAAAATGAAACGACGACGAGAGTATACATTTGCTCCTCGGGTATATATTTCTTCCTTCCCGCGCTAACCGACCTGCTCGTACACTTCAACACCGAGCCCTTTTATATTCAACCACTTTTCGTTTTTTATCGTGTATATATACACATATATATATATATATATATATATATAAATATTTTCTCATCTTTTCGTCAATTGCCATTTATTTCTCACAATTCGACACTTTTTATTATTACGCTTAAACCGTTAATATTAATGGTCAAGAAATAATTTCTACACCCTCTTGATATTTATTTTGTACACTATTCTGAACTTTTTTAATACTCGAACGTTAAGGTAATAAAATGAACCGTTTTGGATATTTCGGATGTTTTTATTTACATATTAAAGATACAAAAAAACAAAAATTTGTTGAAAAATTTAATAGTTTATTATTATTATTATTATTGATCGAAGTTGGCACCTCGAAGTTGGCAGCCCGGGTCCTAATTTTCTTTCTACCGCACCGATTGCTTTCAAATTTTAACAGGCTACTCTACACACTTATAGTTCTTGTCAAAACCACCGAGAAATTTTTTCACCCCTAACTTTTTATTTTACAACCCCTTCTTTGCTAAAATAAAAGGACTTTAGCAAAGAAGGGGTTGTAAAATAAAAAGTTAGGGGTGAAAAAATTTCTCGATGGTTCCGACGATAACTATAAGTGTGTAGAGTAACCTGTTAAAATTTGAAAGCAATCGGTTCGGTAGAAAAAAAGTTAGGACCCGGCTGCCAACTTCGAGGTGCCAACTTCGATCAATAATAACAATAATAACAAACTATTAAATTTTTTCAAAACATTTTTTTTTGTATCTTTAATATGTAAATAAAAACATCCGAAATATCCAAAACGAATCATTTTTATTTTCCTACAAAAAAACGCCCTCCAAAAAAGACATGAAAATCGGCTTAAGTTACCAGACTACTACCTTAAGGGATAACACCATTCTAGTGACAGAAAAGAGAGGCCTAATTTTGACGATTTATTTTGGGAGTATGAAAAAAGGAATTGGATTTCTTTTCAGAAGGGTTTATTTAACACATATTGAAGTATGAAAAAAACAAATTTTTATTATCATCTCGATATAAAATGGGGCGACACAGCCCATCTTGAAAATCGTCTTTTTTTAAAATACCTTCACGGGTGGACGGTTTTCTCGTAAAGTATAAGACCTGGAAGAAAAAACCAAAAAATGTTATAATATATATACTATTGTCTATGGGACTATATAGGAGTTTTTTTTTATCGAATTTAGAAATGGTGCACTTATGAAAAAATGAATCGATTTTTTGCCAAAAAAAAAAGCAGTCAATTGTTTATAAAAAAAAAAGTTGACATTAAATCAAAAAACAGCTACGTACTCCAAGGGAGAATGTAATTGTACAGTTACTATCAAAATTTCAAATCGATCCATGCAACGGTGTTCAAGTAATGCGTCCTCTCAGTTTGAAAACCACGATTTTCAAGATGGGCTCTGTCGTCGCCATTTTATATAAAATTGTGAAATAAAAAAATTTCTTTTCATACTTTAATATGTATTAAATAAACCCTCTGAAAAGAAATCCTATTCCCTTATTTCATACTCTCGAAATAAATCGTCAAAGTTAGGCCTTTATTTCTGCCGCTAGAGTGCTGTTACCCCTCAATATCCCGAAAGAAATAAAATAAATTACCATTTTTTTTACGATACAGGATTGATTTTTTCGATTTTCGTCATCAATTACCATCTGTATAAAACTCGTAAAAAGTATGAAATCCGTAAAAAAAAAAAATTCCCGCGTTTTCGAATGGAAGAGCTATTACAGACTCGGTATTTGTTGAAAATCCTCGAGCCCGCCACGGGGGTTGGTTTGTCACGTGTATAGAAGGGGAAAGGATCGGTGTTTGGAGGGCGGATCTAGAGGGAGGGGAGTTTGTAGTATGTAGTTGTAAATCGGGCTTCGCGTCGGTCGTTGTAAACCGCACCGAAGCATAAATCCCGGCGTATAAACGGCGTTAATTACAACGTTGGCGGGGGCCACCAAGGGATGATAGGGGATTCTCGGATAGTTGTGTACGTCGATCCGCGGAGATTCTCGCCCCGTTACACCGTTCATTCGAGGGCTCCAAAGAGTTCGCCGAGGACGCGAGATTTACTTCTTTTTTTGTTGTTGCTCAAGTTAGTAACTCGTACAAGCTTCCTCGGCAAAGAGTCGTCAGCGTGATTTATTAATAACTTAGTTCGATTAATTAAAAGTCTATTCTAGTTTTATTCAAGATCACTATTTTCTTTATTGAAATAACGAAAACAAACTTGAGCTCATTAAGGTAGTAGTCTGGTAACTTAAGACGATATTCATGTCTTTTTTGGAGGGCGTTTCTTTGTTGGAAAATAAAAATGAATCGTTTTGGATATTTAGGATGTTTTTATTTACATATTGAACATACAAAAAAAAATGTTTTGAATAAATTTAATAGTTCATTATTATTATTATTACTGATCGAAGTTGGCACCTCGAAAAAAAAGCGCGTGGGTGGCCCCGGTGATTTTGGCTCTTGATGTTATCTGAAATAAAAAATTCTTGATAATTCTTAATCTATAGACTTGTAATTCTGGTCGGAACTACTGAAGTTAAATTTCATGGATAAATAACAAAATGGCAGACTTTGGAAAAAAAAGTCCTTTTATTTTAGCAAAGAAGGGGTTGTAAAATAAAAAGAAATTCAACTTCAGTAGTTCCGACCAGAATGACATGTCTATAGATCAAGAAGTATCAAGAATTTTTTATTTCAGATAACATCAAGAGCCAACATCACCAGGGCCACCCACGCGCTTTTTTTCGAGGTGCCAACTTCGATCAATAATAATAATAATAATAAACTATTAAATATTTTCAAACAATTTTTTTTTGTATTTTTAATATGTAAATAACAACATCCTAAATATCCAAAACGATTCATGTTTATTTTCCTACAAAAAAACGCCCTCCAAAAAAGACATGAAAATCGGCTTAAGTTACCAGACTACTACCTTAAGATGAATTATTTTTTTAACCCTCCACTACAATGTGCGACGAGCGAAAAGTTCGGTCATTTGCTATTTTTTTTTCCTCAAGTTCACATTTCTGGTATTGTGTTTGGAAAAAAAAAACAAGTATCAGGATAGATGTACCGTTTTTCGCCACTGTATCATTTGTGGCCATTTTCACTATTAATATAGTTTTATCATTGTGTTTTCCCGTATTCTCAAAATGCTGCACCGATAATGGTCATACAAATCTACAGAATTGTCTACTCGATGTTCGTTGAATCCGTTTATATTCGGAGTTTTGTGCTTTAGAACGTTGTGACCAAAGTCGAATGAAAACTGGTCACAAATGATACGTCTAACCTATGCATTAAGATTTTCGAAAGTTAAAGGCAAAGACATCGGGATGGCTTGTACACGGAGATGTAAATTGAGGTACAAACAAAAAGAGGAATGAAGTTTAGGATTGAAGTTTATATGAGCTCTTTTATTGAATTATATTGAATAAAAATGTAATTCAATAAATAAACGACTTTATCCATCGAGTTAATACGATTAAGTTCCGGAAGTACGAAAAATTTCGTCGAACGAGTATTATTTGTTTTACAAAATGTTCCCGCTTTGTGAATGACTCGATTTTTAGCCGACTATTCGACCCTGTTGAAGCTGAAGGCTCCAACGTGGACGCGTCACGATCTTCAAGAGGCGATCGAAGCCGTGGTAACGCAAAAAATGCGCTTCACCCAAGCCTCGACCAAGTACGGAATACCAAAAGGCACGTTGTACGACAATATACTCGGAAAGTCAAAGAGGATGATGGTCCTCGAAGAGGCTGCGTTGAATAACGACGAGGAGAGCGCGGTATTGGAATTTTGTTGTGACATAACCGTCAGTCCGTACAACAGACGTACGAAAAAATCGTTAAATGCTATTTTGAATTATGTCGAAAAATTGAGACGGAGGAGAGACCCGGGCTTCGTTTTTACCGGTTTATCGGGTTTTCGTTGGTGGTGGGCATTTTGCAAAAAACACTCGATAGTCTCGTTGTACTTCAACGACGAGAACGATAACGAATGACTGTGGCAAAAGGAATTACGATAATTGGACATTCATAATTGAAGTTCGTTCTTTTTTTTTCTCGACCATAAAATACCATTGATATTGATGTTAATCGATAAACAAATTTCTTTGCATTCGATATGGTTAACTGGAATTGAAACTGAAAAAGGATCGTTTATTTTGTAGTAAAAGTGTTTTATGTGCATTTCTGTTTGTTCTTTTTTTTTTTTTTGTTATTGCTAGAATAATTAAAATTTATGAAGAATATTTCACTGCGAATATAATTAAAATCTATGAAAAATTCTTCGCTGGCGAATATAACGGAATTTTATTATAATTTCTTCAGGCATTTCAGACATTTCAATATAAAAGTCGTACGTAATACGGAAAATTTAACTTTATGAAAAATTCTTCGAGCATTGCAGTCCGAAAATAATGTGAAATACGTACTTCCACTTGACTTTATTAAAAGAAAAAAGTTCTAATGTCCAATCGTCGAAATTCCCAAGCCTTAGGCATTTTTCCGCCGTCCGATAATTATAGTAAAAAAAAATATACGAGAACAAAGATTTTACAAATATTTGAGCATAAGTGCCTTTAATCTTAACGTCTTCCATTACGATTGGCGGTGGGGGGGGGGGGGCACGCCTCTTACATTAGTATAAAAATTGTACATATAAATACGCGAACACAATATCTACAAATTCTGTAATTTTCATGCCATTTGCAAGGTTTTTTCCTTTTTCTTTTTAATTTACTTCCCACGTATCGATTGTTCTTCGTTGATTAATAATGTTAATTTTTATTTAAACGATCGACGATTATTAGAAAAGTAATGAATATTTATCGCCGCTGAGTTGAGATATCGCAATTAGAATGTTGTTCAATTAATGACACGAGAATTTACGTGGAGAATCGAAGAAAACAAATTAGGAGAAGTTAAACTAAATTATTTATTATTTATTTCCATGTCGAATTTGATCGTTTTTCTTTAGTCTCGATAGAGAAACGAACGAATTATAAATCGTATAGATTGAAAAAAGATTCTCGAGACTGTCGACTTGGTTGTTAAAAAAAAAAGTGCACAATAATAGCGACGAATTCGTAGTTCTTCTAAAACCGTTCCAAAACAGTTCTGGGTTCATTTATTTTCTTTCAATCTTACCCAGTTCATCGTTAAAAAAGCAAAAAGACAAAAAATATTTTCACTTAAAAGACTCGTATTACGTTTAGCAGAAAAACGTTGTTATAGCGAATAGTAGCGATAATTTAATAATTAGTAATTTCTGTACCGCCCAGGTGGTAATTTGCTCAAAAAAAAAAGAAAAGAAGACGAAAAAATGACGAGGAGTTTACATTCGTGCAATTGTATTCGTTACTAATAGATATTATATATTTCTTGTTCGCGAAACTTGAAGATTTAGGGACCGAGAGAGAAACAAATGTGTTATTTAAAAATGTTATTCGATACAGAATCTTTTGATTTATAAGACAATCGTGAATATATCACGATGAGGCGGCGTTGATATTCAAAGACTGTGCAAAGGAATCCTTGACAAAATCAATTTGGACACACGAAGCAAAATTAAAGGAGAAAAAAAACGAATACGTTCCTGGCCAATTAGTCAATCGAGTCTCGCTCGTTTCTTCTAGCCTCTAATTCGCTTCGGTCTAAACATAGACCCACGTTGTTCCACGTGCACGGGGCTCGCTTCGTGTGTGCATATATATATACACGTGATTTCCAATTAATTGTATTAATTATTAAATTGGAAAAGAGAGCTTAATTAGAACCAATAAATAAACTATTAAATAATCGTCGTAAATTGAGGTCGTTGTTGTGCACGTGACAATACTGCTGTTCCACTTTTATACTATATATATATAATTCGATTCTTGATAACTTAGGCGTCACAAATATATTTATATATTTTCTGGAGCAGCGTTAATGAATTAAAATGCAAACATGTTCCGTCGATTTATCGACGAAAAATGTACGATGAAAATTGTGAAAATTTCGATAATACAAAAAAAAACACGTTTCATTCCCGAATGAAAGATAAATTTCCAATTATTTTCCAACGTTAGCGCATAAATCTCTCGTTCGCGTGGCTCATTTTATTTTCAGACCGTCGTCGCATCAACAACGTATCGCAAATATTGATTTAAAGAAAAAGAAACGCAAGAAAGAGAAAAGAATATGAAATAAAGCAAAGTTTCTCCGGCGCGAGTCCCAATTCATCGAGAGTTTTACAAATTATTGAGTATAATTTTTATTTCCTTTGAAAAAAAATCTCCAAATATTCTTACGAACAATAGAACAATCAAACTAATCTCGTTTATTTCCTCCCGCTTTCTCTCTCTCTCTCTCTCCCTCTATCTCCGGCGGTGGGGCTGTTCCAGCAGACAGTTATCAGTATCAGCTTCAATCGCTCTGGCAAAAGTGTTGGAACACGAACTCTGGACTGGTGCATAATCTTCGATTTCGGGAGCGCGGACCATTGAAGTCATGGCGACCCGAGACGATGGCAGAAGCGATTTTTAGCGTTCTCAAGGAGGGACTATCGCTCAGTCAAGCAGCTAGGTCAGTACTTTGCGCATTATGCATTCTTTTTTATTTCATTATTATTTTTTTTCAATAAATTCCATTCGAACTATTGGGGATACAAGTAAGTTTTAAAGGATTTACAAGAGAGGGCGTTACTAGCATTAAATCGCATCAGACCATAATCTAACCACCTTCGTGTTAAAGCATCAGTAGGCTTTAGTTTTCGGTATGTGTCATTGTATCAAAGTTTAAGGTAGTAGTCTGGTAACTTAAGCCGATTTTCATGTCTTTTTTGGAGGGCGTTTTTTTGTAGGAAAATAAAAATGAATCGTTTTGGATATTTAGGATGTTTTTATTTAAATATTAAACATACAAAAAATTTTTTGAAAAAATTTAATAGTTTATTATTATTATTATTATTGATCGAAGTTGGCACCTCGAAGTTGGCAGCCCGGGTCCTAAGTTTTTTTCTACCGAACCGATTGCTTTCAAATTTTAACAGGCTACTCTACACACTTATAGTTCTGGTCGGAACTACTGAAGTTAAATTTCATGGATAAATAACAAAATGGCGGACTTTGGAAAAAAAAGTCCTTTTATTTTAGCAAAGAAGGGGTTGTAAAATAAAAAGTTACGTGTGAAAAAATGTCTCGGTAGTTCCGACGAGAACTATAAGTGTGTAGAGTAGCCTGTTAAAATTTGAAAGCAATCGGTTCGGTAGAAAAAAAAATAAGGACCCGAGCTGTGAACTTCGAGGTGCCAACTTCGATCAATAATAATAATAATAATAATAATAAACTATTAAATTTTTTCAACAAAATTTTTTTTTGTATCTTTAATATGTAAATAAAAACATCCTAAATATCCAAAACGATTTATTTTTATTTTCCTACAAAAAAACGCCCTCCAAAAAAGACATGAAAATCGGCTTAAGTTACCAAACTATTACCTTAAAGAACATAGTTTTTTCGAACTCCAAATTTGTCGACTTTTGTGCCAACGAAGCGCAATTTGCGAAAAGTTTTACTTTTCTGCATCCATTTGAAGAAAAAAGCAGCTGAAGGTCATCGATGGTTGTGCGAGCCTTACGGGGACGATGCTCCATCAATTTCAACTTTTGAGCACTGTTTTAGACGGTTCAAAAGTGTTTGACACGGAGGATAACGCGAAGGAAAGCCAAAAACATTTGAAGATGCAGAATTGGAGACATTATTGAACAAAGAGCTCGTGTCGAGCGCCAGAAGAACTTTTGCAGAATCAATTGGTTACCATTTTTGCATAATAAAGGCTCAATTTTGACAAAAAAAATCCTTTATAACTTACCTGTACCACTAATACTTTTTTTGTAATTCGAACTTTTACCATTTGGCTGCTTGTCGCTTATTTCGTTCTGAGAAAAAAAAAAACGAAGAAAATTGTCATAAGTTCGAAATTTAAAAAAACGACCTTATTTTCTTCTTTCAGGAAATACGACATCCCGTATCCGACGTTCGTACTTTACGCTAACCGAGTCCACAACATGCTCGGTCCAAGCTCCGATGGCGGGGCCGGTGAGTGTTAGTTGACATTTTTTTCTATTTTTTTTCCATACATCGACGATCAATCGATTGCGGCAATTTCGCTCGTCCCTTTTCACGCTCATTTCACTCTGAAAATATGATACGAAAGAATTTTTTTTCCTTGTCCCCGAGTTAAATCGTTAATAGTTAATAAACGTAAGAGAGAGAGAGAGAGATTTGTATAAAGAATAATATTTCACGTAATAGTAGCAAGTTAAACCGGTCGCTCGTGGATTTAGTTGCGCTCGTAAAAGCCGCAATTACATCTCGTGCATACAGGGGAGAGTCACGGTAAAGGTGCAGAAGAGGAAGGGGGGTGGTGCGAAAGGAGAGTAAGTTGGGCCCACGAGCTCGCATTTTGTCCCGTCTCCTTTTTCGCGAGGCTCTATCTCGAGCAGTAACGTCGATTTGACGGCCATTGTGTTTACGCCCGGGTCGCTTTAATTCGTTATTTTATTGTTCGCAAACGATCGCAAAGGAGGGCCTCGTGACGGCGCGATGGGAGAGGTGATGTAGAGAAAGAGAGAGGTTGATGGCAAAAGGTGAGAAACGCGTTATCGTTTCTCTCGGTGCGCGACGGAGACGTATTAGTGCCGCGTTAACAGTCTCAACTATCTTTACTTCTTTCGTTAACTCTCTCTCTCTCTCTCTCGTCACTCGTCAAATACCCACCGCATGTACGCGCCTTCCGATCGTCATAACTTAATTTTTTTTAACCCGCTATTCCACGAAACATTAATTTATATACGTAAAATCGTAATACTCGGTGTTCAATATTCTTCATTGTGAACTGTAACGATTAACTCACGAAATTCGTTCGTTCTTTATCGTTGAAAATTGTGTGTTAAAAAAAAACAAACGGGTTTTAATAGTAGTAGTTGTAGTTGTTTATTTCCTTGTATATCCCTGAGGGCATTCGGTGCTGTTCGTGGTACGAAAAGATGGATTTATTAAAAGAATAAGGCGCAGTATTTATTCATACCGAATTACAAAATTAATTAGTAAAAATTAGTTGGCGCGGTGAATGAGTTTGTGACTTGACAGAGAGTCAGTTGAGTTGTTGTCGCGGCGCTTGTTCGTTAGGAACTGCCCTCGTCAACAAGAGAACTCCTGACGGTCTCCTTGTTGACGGAGAGAAAATATCGGAGAGAGGGTAGGAAAGTTTTTGCGAGAAACAAAGTTTTAGAAAATGCAAGAGTGCGTGTGGGCCCTTTTGGCCGCCAGATGAGACTCCCCGTAAAACAGCCTCGTCTCGGGAGAGACTCGACTGGGACCCGCACGCACTCGAGTTTTATGACAGTGAAAACTGAGAGTTGGTTGTTCTATTTTGTAGACGAAGGGATGAAAGGAGTCGAAGAAATAAACGCGTGAGAAAGAATCGAGTCCTTACAAAGAAATGCCTGTTGAGAAGAAAATGCATATTGAAAATGAAATGAAAATGAAATAAAAGTAAATAAAATAAATGCGTGTTCATAGGCGACCAGAGAGTGGTGGTGACGCCGTCACCACATCCCTTTTCGGGTTTTTACAATCCCTTCCCTCACATTTATCCTCTATATCAATATTTCCAGTCTCGTTTCTTCCTCCCATAGATTCCTTTGTTCTTCCTCTCACCTTCCTGATTGTCCATCTATCAACATTTCCCTGTCTGCGATTTTCACTTTTTTCCCCCTCTCTCCTCTACTGTCTTACTCTCTCCGGCGTCTTCCATCTTGCCCTTCTCTCCGTCCCCGTTAGATCTTCCAAACGTATATTTTCACGTTCTCTTTTCCCATTTCACGAGATATTACGTATTTCACCAATTTTTTTTTTTGCAAATCCACGTTTCAAATGTGACCCATGAACGTGATTTTGTTTGTTCTTCATTCCCATCAGCAGAGCGAAATTGCCATTTAACAATTGTTCCTCTCAATATTATAACGAAAACTCATTTGGACGTCTCGACGACTTGGACTTTGCAGATCTTCGGCCGAAGGGTCGCGGAAGACCTCAGAGGATTCTACTAGGTGTATGGCCCGACGAGCACATACGTGGCGTAATAAGAACCGTCGTGTTTCGCGACGGTAACATCAAGGAGGAACCAACACCGATTTATCCGAGTCTGACGAATTACGCTTGCAACGGTCCCGAGGGCGCGGTCAGTCCAGGTGCCGCAGCCGCCGCTGCGGTCGCCGCGGTTGCTCAAGGTAAATTTAATCCGATAACTCTTCTTCTGCCCGCTACCCTCGAGACGGTCAAATTACCGGGGCACGTGCCGGTTTCGTACATTTAACGATTCTGTCATTCGAGAAAAAGCGAAAGAAGGAAAGCACGGAGCGAGAAGAAAAAAGATTTGTAAATTGATACAAGAATTCATCACTAATACGTTAATTTTCGGAATTTCGACAAAGAATTCATTATTATCCCTCGCAGGGACTCAATGGGGCATTTCAATTGACCACAGGCACTTTTATCGACAAATCGATACCATTATCCACATTGAGATTCAAACGATACGAAAACTATCGCACGCTTTTCACGTGGCCGATCGAATCACACGTTAGCGTTGTGAAATTAAAAAAAAAAACCAAAATAATGGCGGGATTAATATTGCCGAACGAAATAAACAATCGTACGAAGGAAATGAAAATTTGAGATTGAAGAGAAACAATATTTTCCGAACGAATGGTACTACGGTACTTGTGTGTTCCTTATAGTACAATCAATAGAGAATATTGTGGCGCATTAAAAAAAAAAGACATTTTTTTTATTTTTTTTATTAGGTTCAGTATCACGTACTGAATGTCAATTAACAAAATGGTTACAAATTAAGGGAGCGGAAGTGCCGCCATTTGGAGGAAAACCGTATTGGCCAATATCTCCGTTACCGTGCACTTTACGCCAAAAATGGTAATAACCTTTCTTGTAGATAATTGAATTTCCCATCTTTTTTTATAAATAATTTTTTTTTATCACTTACCGTTTACGACTTATACGACTGTTAAAATTTATTTATTCACTTTTTCACCTGTATCTCTCCTAATAATTGTTGAAACAATAAAATTCTAATAACTTATCTTTTAAATCCATATATTTTCCACAACTTTTATTTAACACTTTTTTGTCTAAAATTAATATTCTCAAAGTTATAACGCGTTTTTATTAGCCTTGCACCCCCAGTAGCGCAACATTGAACGCGTTATAACTTTGAGAATATTAACTTAGACAAAAAAGTTTTAAATAAAAGTTGTGGAAAATGTATGGATTTAAAAGATAAGTTATTAGCATTTCATTGTTTAAACAATTATTAGGAGAGATACAGGTCAAAAAGTGAATAAATAAATTTTAACAGCCGTATAAGTCGTAAACGGTGGCTGATGCAAAAAAAAAATTTTTCGAAAAAAAGATAGGAAATTCAATTATCTACAAGAAAGGTTATACCATTCTTTGCCTAAAGTGCACGGTAACGGAGATATTGGCCAATACGGTTTTCCTCAAAATGGCGGCACTTGCGCTCCCTTAATTTGTAAGGATTTTGTTTATTTACATTCAGTACGTGGTCGGTTTTTTTTTTCCGAAAAAATACCGATTGTTATCTGGATAAGGGGTTATACGAAGTCTGGATTTTCGAAAGAAAAAAAAAATTTCTTTATTTCATTTTCGTAATGTACATATATTTAAATATATACACAGAAAATTTAATGTCAATCCGGCAAATATTCTCGAAGTTACACACATATTTCTGAAGACGCCTCGGAGCGTTTGAAAGTAGATTTTGAACGTTTGAATACGTTTTTCTCAAAACTGTGTTTTTAAGGTCGGTAATCAAGATTCCTCGGAAACGGCTAAGCCGATCAGTCCCAAATTTTTACACAAGCTTTATAAATACATTTCTTAATGATTAATCGAAGGTTTTTTCTCACCGATAAATATTTCCCATTTTATAAACAATTTAACGCCAAAATTTTATCGAAAATCGAAATTTTATTTGAGAATCCGCCATTTTGTTATAAATTAATATTTCGCTTATTCCGTCGATTATATACTTAATATACTAGATACCTTATACCTTATATTAATGAACTTTTGTTTGTTTTTTAATTTAAAATGTTCCAATCCAGAGTTTATATTCACGATATGTATATAAATTCCCTGGACGTTCTATTAACATAAACGTTAATAAATTAAAATGTCTTGCCAGGAAAAATTCTTGAAAAATCGCTTTTATCGGTCTCCTGATTGCATATGACTCCTTAACGGACAGTAAAACAATCGTATGCCCAAGTTGCTAAGGCTTGTCATTCGTGAATTATTCATTCGTGAATTTGCCATTGAATTCGGAATCTTGTAACGGAATGAAGACGAAAAATCCGAAAGTGAATGGGACGACGTCAGTAAAAGCAAAATACTTTCTTTCAGGTCTTCGGCATCAAATGTGCAGTATGGTGGCAGCTGCACAATCACACCAGCACGACATGATAGCGACCAATTTGTCGGCGAATTTTCAAGCCGCGGTCCAAGTTAGTCAGCATCATCTTAACAACAATAGTCCAGCTAGCAACAATAACAACAACAACAACAACAATAACAACAGAAATTCACCGTTGATGCTGGGCCTGCCGAGTCCCGGTTCGGGTGGACCACCCGAGAGTCCAATGGAGGGTAGTCCATTAGCGAGTCCACTGGCGCCGCTCATGGATCCGGCGCATATACCGAGTAGTGTGGAGGTTGGCATTGGCGTCAGTGGAATGACTTACAAACCGACCAGAAGCTTCATCAGTCCGAGACCGGAGAATATCTTTCAGGATGATATCGCCGATCTCGTGAAGAATTCTCACGCTCACAAGGACAAGGATAAAATTCCGGTGAAACTCGAGCCACTTACGGAATCGCGAAGCGAGCAATAAGAAATTGATGAATGAAAAAAAAAAATAGATCAAAGCTATATTTCCCTCGATTCGAGGGGAGAACAAATCGTTAAATCTGCGGCTGATGGTGAAAAATTTCACGGAAATGAACAATTCGACTTGTCAGACGAACCGTTTCGACGGACAATTTGCTCGCTGTGGTCCTCGTGAAACGAGAATACTTCTTCGAGTTTTTCTTTATTTTTCCTTGTTTTTTTTTTTATTATTTTGTTCTTTTTTTGTTACATTAAATCGAATTTTAACGCAAGAATTCCGAGCGTTCCGACGTACATTCTGTTTCGCTCGTGCGTATTTACCACGATATACATACATAGTACGTAGAGGATAAAATCCACGTATAATAGAAACGAAGGTATATATAGAGAGGGCTCATCGGTGTGATTCCGTGGCTCCGACAAAATGAAAATGAATAAAAGTAAACACACAAATAAAGAGAACAAAAAAGCGTTAGGGACGAATGGCGGAAAATCAAAAACGAAAAATCGAACGTAAGGAGAACGAGTCTCGGCGTCGATCGGTCCAAAGATCGTGCACAGAATTCGAATTTACCTTTTTCATTCAACGATAGTTTTTATGAAAAATGATGCCCGGAAAGAAAAAAAAAACAATTGTTTAACATCACTGTACACTCGTCTCTTGCGGACACGCGCTGTAGTACATGAAAATGCATTCTCTCTCGTAAGCTCCAGCTTTTCTCTTTTTTTCTTTTCGCGTCACAAATATCTCTCAGTTATTTTCTATTTCTGTAACGACGCCGACCGGCCGACACAGAGGAAAAAGTGAGTAGAATGAAAAAAAAAAAAAAAATTAATCGTCGATCATGACTTCACTTTAGAGAGTTGAGTGTCTGGCGATGAGGGAGGGCAGTGGTTGAATAAAGACAAAAAGACAACAAAAAAATTTCACCCGAGAATCTCTGAACAATGATGTAGAAAGCCCAACATATTATATCATTATGCATATAAATATTAGTTGTCGAGAGCGGGACACCGCGAGTAAAAGAATGGGAGATTGAAAGAAAATGACGAAAGATAAATGGAAAATTCACCCGATGATTTAGCACATAATTTATGTATCTACGCAATATGGGAATACTATACGTTAATGCCAAATGTATAATAGTTTAAAGACGAGCGAGTGGGAGAAGAAATAAATAAAAAAACGTGTAGACAAGTAAAAAACAAAAGTGAAAAATCACACGACGTGTAAAAATAGTATAACGAAGAAGGGAAAAGCGAATTTACCACCAGCCCGAAGTCAATGTGGTCGAAATGAGAGAGGGGAGCGCAAAGGAAAAAGAAAGGAGTATGGAGAAAAGTAGAAAAAACATTGTCGTATTATGTAAAAAATTGTACCGTTGTTCTGCGAATATTAGAATGACTCGACGTGGAAATAACAAAAAACGAATTTTCCACCATCCGAGACAATTACAGACACAAACGAAGAATTTTATTGGGTACGCATATATATATATTGTTTATTCGTCTCACCGCATCGTTTTAATCTGCCCTCTCGTTGTTCCGAACAAAGCTCATTGGCTCGCTATTTAAACGATCTCGAGTGAATTTACATTTAAACGGATCGACCATGGTAAACCGAAAGCACAACCGCAATCAGTTATATACTTTTGCATACAATGACGCGCCTATATGAGGAATTTTCATTATGCGCCAATGTTAAAAATGTATATTGCAAGGCAAGTGCGATTTTCTAGTCAATCATCGACGTCCACGAGTATTATTATTTTGTTTTTTTTTCTTTCTCTCTTTCTTACCAACCTCTTTGTTGGCACGTACGATTAAATAAGCACGAACCTCGTCCCAACAACGTTTGAACTACTGAATTTTTTTGTCTCTATCATCGGGAGATGGAGAGAGAGATTGACGAATAAATTTACTATAAAATCATAGATGTTTATCAATTATTTATTTGTATAAAAAATTCTAATCGGTGATATTTCAAATCTAGTTACAATACGTACCGTAGCAAAGAGGAAAAATAAATCGTTGGACGTCCGTTAAAAAAACAAGGTATTGCCGAAAGATTGGTAAAGAAACGAACAATAGAATTGAATTGTAATTCGAGCGTTGAACAGTATGATTCTGTGCTTTATCGAACAATCGCACCGGATGGAGGGTCTCGTTCGCCACTGATACTTAAGTAATAAGAATGCAAAGAAATAAATAACAACATACAAACTGACACACACAGAGGCGAAGTAATGTACAAAATTTCCTCACTGTCTTTTGGATCGACGATGATGAAACAAAGAAAAAGTATATACGAAAAAAAAATCTTGGCGGCGCGGGGAGAGTGAAAAGCGAAGAATTGTAAGAAAAGTTGAATAGCTGGATAGTTCAGGGCCGCACTCTTAACGATGAAAAAAATAAAAGAAAGAATAAAAGTATAACGTTATTAAGTGTAATGATTGCCTTCCTGCCATATTTGGGGTATGCCAAGTATAAAAATTTTAAGGTTTAGGGTATAAAGAGACAAAGAGAACGGAGTCAGAGGATTAAAAAAAAAATGTTATCGGGCGATAGGACGATTCGAATTTTGTCGATTCGGAATTGCAATGACGTACGAATGAAGTTTTCCTTTTTTTTTAGTAAAGACAAATAGATTTTTTTTCCTGTGCGATTGTCGACGTGAGTTTTTCAATCGCGTGCGTCCCACAATTGGTACCACGTGAGAACGTCTGTGTTGCCGTGAAAACGGAATTTTTCATTTTTCGCGAAAGAATATTTTTTCAAAATTATATCGACGAGTTTTTGTGCCGCAGCGCAATTTTTCAATATAATATTCGCTCGAGGGACCCTGGGATCGTGTGCGAGATATTGACTCGTTAAAAGAAAAACAACACGCGAAGACGCGGAAATTCAATCCCTCAACGCGCTGTCGTATGGTGCACCATTCCAGAAAAAGAATTATAATAAACATTTCTCGTAATGTTTAATGAAAAAAAAGAGAACTAATAAAGATAAAGATTTAAAAAAAAACATTTTTAAACATTCGAAGTGGCCTTCGTGAGACAAACAAAATTGTTGTTTTTGCTTTGGACTCGCGGCACGAGCGAGAGATTATAGGACGAGAGAAAAAAAGGTCTTTAAATCGCATTTACGTTTTTGTCTAGGAATTGTATACGATATCGGGAAAAAATAAAATAACATTCTTTCGGCTAATTTTTTCCTCTTTTTTTTAAGAGAGTGTAACGGGGATAAGGAAAGATTGCTTTAATGAAAGTATGTAGGTACGATGATAAATTCGAATTGGTGTTGATTAGCTTTGGGCTACGGTAATTCAAAAAAAAACAAAGATATTCTTGATACAAGCGTTTTTCGTGCAAAAATTACCAAAAAATAAATAAAAAAATGAGATAACAAGAGGAGGAAAATAATGAGACGGAAAAATTTCTTTCATTGTTGTTAACTTTGCTAATGTGTGTGGAAAGAAACGAGAATTGAAGTTAAGAAAAAAAACAGGTGAAATGTCACGGGACTGCGATCCCTGGAGTGTGTAATTAGTCGAAAAATTCTCATTTCCGGCGAGAATACGGAATAATAATTTAAAAAAAAAACAGAGATATTACAAAAAAAAATATTAAACTCGGAAAGTAGAGAACGGTACGCGGATACAGATTTTTTACAATCTAGGCTTAATGTGTTCAAAAAGAATAATTAAAAATAGAAAGAGAATTGATAGAGATCCAAAAATCCACGGTAAAATGCGAGAGAATACGAGGAGAAAACAACAACAGCAAAAGAATCGTTTGCGCGCGTGAAAGATAATTTTGACGAACGTTAGCAAGAGCGACTGTGAGATAAAATTAAATATTGTAAAAAAAAACCAGATAAGAAAAAAAAGTAGTAAGTGCCTTCCAAAAAAAAAAGTTTTAAGAGTCCCGTAGATCGTGACCACTTTCAAACGAATGAGTCCATTCGAAATTTCGTGTTTATGGTGTTGAGGAAAGATGAAAGAAAGAAAAATCGAAATAAAACGTTTCGTGCTTTTTTTTTTGTTCCCTTCGGGATTAATCGCGGACTCGTGTAAAAAAATTATCTTTGAAACGGTTTGCAAAAAAAAACGTGAACATATATGAAATAAACAAAATATATATATATATATATATTTACAGAGCCGCAATTTATTCTCCAAGTCACGTGCGAATGGACGAGCGAATGTCTGTCAAATGGCCGAGTAATAATCTCGCTTGTACGAAAAATACAAATTCGCTAATGCTAATTGTATTTTTTGGACATGATGATAGTTCCGAGGACACGAAAAAAACAAAACAAGAAATGAAAATAAAATCGAAAGAAAAATTCAGTTTTGGATCAATCCACACCGGTAATACCCTGAATGGCAATGTCTCTAGGAAGTTCGTTGTTTCCTTATGAACTTTATATATACTTGATATTTATATATGTATGTATAGACACAAACACAAACACAGATACCCACATACACATACATATACACGTACACACACATATATATATATATATATATATATATATATATATATATATATATATATATATATATTTGTCAATAGTCTTGATAATTTTCAACGAGCAAAAAGAAAAAAGGAAGGATATTTAAAAAAAAGTAACGTGAACGGACACTCTGAGAACCTTCGTTTCCACATTTTGATATGATATCTGTGAAAAGGGGGGAAAATAAACAAAAATAAAACCTATATTACATACCTTAAGATTTAAGTGAACAAAAAAAAAAGAATTAAAGTATGTAGTAACGCTATTATTGATATAGTAAACCACAAAAAAAACATGAATATGTAAAGGATATATATAGAAATTGATATATATATATGTATATCGCGACGCTATGATAAGATGGATGAGTTTTACCCAAAAACAGAGAAGAAGGAAAACGTTACGAGAGTACGCGGAAACAGAACAATCGGCGAGAAAAATTATCCCTTTTTGTCGAAGTCAAACCAAGAAAACGAGGCCGATTGATCTAAAAAAAGATGAAAAAGATGAAAAAGACGGAAATTACGTATCAACGGATACTACGGCATAGATTCGTGGTAGAACTCGAAAACTTGGAGCTAGAATTTTGTTAAATTAATATCCAACTTGCGCGACACGATGGGAACAAGTGTTATGAACGGATATTAAGAATAGTCGAAATTAAGGTAGTAGTCTGGTAACTTGAGCCGATTTTCATGTCTCTTTTAGAGGGCGTTTTTTTGTAAGAAAATAAAAATGAATCGTTTTTGGATATTTAGGATGTTTTTATTTACATATTAAAGATTAAAAAATAATTGTTTTTGAAAAAATTTAATAGTTTATTATTATTATTATTGATCGAAGTTGGCACCTCGGAAAAAAAGCGCGTGGGTGGCCCCGGTGATTTTGGCTTTTGATGTTATCTTAAATAAAAAATTCTTGATAATTCTTAATCCATAGACATGTCATTCTGGTCGGAACTATTGAAGTTAAATTTCATAGATAAATAACAAAATGGCGGACTTTGGAAAAAAAAGTCCTTTTATTTTAGCAAAGAAGGGGTTGTAAAATAAAAAGAAATTTAACTTCAGTAGTTCCGACCAGAATGACATGTCTATAGATTAAAAATTATCAAGAATTTTTTATTTCAGATAACATCAAGAGCCAAAATCACCGGGACCACCCACGCCCTTTTTTTCGAGGCGCCAACTTCGATCAATAATACTAATAATAATAAACTATTGAATTTTTTCAACAAATTTTTTTTTTGTATCTTTAATATGTGAATAAAAACATCCTAAATATCCAAAACGATTCATTTTTATTTCCCTACAAAAAAACGCCCTCCGAAAAAGACATGAAAATCGGCTCAAGTTACCAGACTACTACCTTAAAAGTTGATGGAAATGCGGGAGAAATGAGAAAACGATAAAAGTTGTCATTGAGACAAAGACGAACGAGAGTATTGTGAAAAGCGAACGCGTTTAATAATTATCGACGAATTAACGAAAGGCACAATTATCAATAAATTATTATTTATACCAACGAGAATTAGCGACGCAGCTATTAAGACTCGAGGATCTGTTTCATTGCGACAACTTCAAAGGGAGCCTGACGACGAAGCGTTAACGAGTGATAATGAAAAAGAAAACCGAAAATAAACAATTAAGATAAAAATAATAATGCAAAAAACGCTTCTATCGTTTGTTCCTCCCCGTTGCTAAATAACTACAAGCGTTGGATAGTCCATAGTATAAAACAAACAAACAACAAACAAGCATCCTAGTTTAATTCGAAGGGGTCAGGATCGCATAATATTTCTCCAAAATCCATTTAATTGCACAATCCGTTATGTGGTAAGAAGGTGGAATCTTGTGAAAAGAACAAAGCATACGAAAAATAAATGAAAAATAGTTTATGAAACAAGGTGAAATGAGACTTTTCAGAACGAGACACAGAACGGATATGTGACAAGATTTAAGCGCGTGAGAATGATACAAAAAAAAACGTGAATGCTCGATTATATTGATAATGGAATAAATGCGACTGTAAATAGAAAAAGTGAGAGAAAAAATGAAACGTATCGCACGGCAGGTTCATCATCATCGTATTATTAATATTATTATTATTATCACTAAACGTGTAAAGATATTTATTACGATTTTCACATAATCCTTATAACGTTTATCTTTTCATTTAGTTCCTATAAGATCGATTTACATGTACATTATATTTTTAATTTATTGGAGGCCTCGTAATCGAGGCTCTCGCTATATAATGGCGACGATTGTGAAAAAGATGATTTTTTTTTGTTTGTTTTTTAACACAACCGAAACAAAAGTTTTGTGATTTGTAGAGTTTTGTTTTCTTTGCAAATCGCCAAGTTCGCTAATCGAGCGCGGACCAAAGTGCCACTCGACGAAATTTCATTGTATTTACATGACTATTTTACTTATCGAACATTCAGTGAGAGTAATTCCCGTTGTCAATATATTTTTCCATATTCAGTAGATAGTCAATTTGTTGTATTTAATCACGAGCGTGATTCTCGATGGGAGATTGCAATTGTTAATGTAGCCAGTCTCAATCGCGGTGACGAGATAAAAAAAAACTGAGAAAAATGAAAACGATAATCTAACGGAACGGAGCAACGCGAGTGAGTTAATCTTGCGGAAGAGCGTCGTAAGAATCCTCTGTTGAAATCCATTTTATTTTTCTGTTTTTTTTTTGTTTTTCAATATTATTTATTACGAGATTAGCTCTTAAGAATGACGTTCTACCGAAATATGCTATAATTATAAATACACGACCTATATATAATAATAATGGAGTACAGAAGTACCACGTTACCCCCTTTACATACCTACCTACCTACCGAACTGTGAGCGTTACGAGAGCGAAAAATAATGTTGGAAGCGAGTGAGAATGAGATAAGAGAGAAGAAAAAAAACAACAACAACAAAACAGAATCACGCAATCATACATTTAAGTTGCTACTTGGCACGTCTATCTAAGTAATGTCTTAAACATAAACAATATGCAATAATAATAAATATGAGGAATAAATTGCAGTCGATTGATCAACCGATATAAAAAAATAAAAAAATAATTCTCGTCAAGAGATCTTCCACTGACCCTCATTTCCCATCAAATTTACTTCGTCCACTCGACTAAATTTTTATTTCGTTATTATTAACGACCGTCTATCATCATTATGAATTTATTAGTAGTATAATTGTAGTTTAACACTCGAGTCAAAGCCATATACAGGGTGTCCCAATAACTATTAGCACCTTAGATATCTTCGACACTATAAGGTTCACAGAAATATTTGCTGAATAAAAATTGCACAGTACGAAGGGGGCCATCCAATGATACCAAAGTATTCACCCCCACCCCCACCCCCTGGGCTGGGGGTGGTGCAACTTTGAAATCTTAAATGGGAACCCCCATTTTTTATTGTACATTCGGATTCCCCATAAAAAAATACGTAACTTTAGTTCAAAATTTTCTTTTCGATTCGTGATAGATGTCGCTGTAATCGCAAAGAATCCCCGAAAGTACAGAGAGGTGATAATACCTACAGTTTCGGTAGTAAATAAAATTACTACGTTTACAGTAAGTGTTCGAAATGACGACCATCAGTATCAATGCAATATTGGATTCTTTTTTCGATTGATTGATTTGCAAGTTTTACAGCGTCAGAAGTTATTGATGCACAGGCTGTAATAATTCTTTGTTGCATGTCGTCAAGTGTAGTTGGTACTTCTTTGTACACTTTATCTTTCAGTGTTCCCCACAGAAAGAAGTCTAAAGGTGTTAGGTCTGGGGAACGAGCGGGCCACGATATTGGACCGCCGCGTCCAATCCAACGATTTCGAAATTTTTCGACGAGTTGCCTTCGTACAATCAATGAATAATGTGCTGGACATTCGTCATGTTGATACCACATGGTTTGTCGTGTAAGTAAAGGCAACTCTTCTAGCAAAAGTCCCAATGTATCTTTGATAAAATTACTGTAGATGTTGCCATTCAAATTTCCATTGATAAAAAAAGGACCAATAATTTAGTACCTATGATTCCGCACCATACATTCACAGACCATTGTCTCTGGTGTTCAACCTGCTGCAGCAAATGTGGATTTTCCGTTGCCCATAAATGCATGTTATGCCAATTAACGTTCCCATGATTTGTAAACGTTGCCTCATCAGTAAATAAAACGGTATTAAGAAATGACTCATTGTTTTCGATCTGACGTTGAACCGTTCGACAAAACTCTACGCGATTCATGAAGTCGTTCCCATGCACGAACGCTTACTATAAACGTAGTAATTTTATTTACTACCGAAACTGTAAGTATTATCGCCTCTCTGTACTTTCGGGGATTTTTTGTGATTACAGCGCCATCTATCACGAATCGAAAAAAAAATTTTTAACAAAAGTTACGTATTTTTTCATGGGGAATCCGAATCTACAATAAAAAATGGGGGTTCCCATTTAAGATTTCAAAGTTGCCCCACCCCAGCCCAGGGGGTGGGGGCGGACGTGAGTACTTTGGTATCATTGGATGGCCCCCTTCGTACTGTCCAATTTTGATTCAGCAAATATTTCTGTGAACCTTATAGTTTCGAAGATATCTAAGGTGCTAATAGTTATTGTGACACCCTGTATAGTAAAGAAAATCGGTTGCAGAATCAATATGACCAAAAGCAAAAACAACAAAAAAATGATTCCTTTTGAACAACAAAATAATCCAAGCTGTGACGCGAGACTTTGACGAATTAGTCGTGACAACACATGAATCATTACAAATTTGTTTATTTTGCATTTCGATGAGTGTACAGCTGGAATAAAAAATATCAGCCCTTAATCTCGATTTGATAAAAAAAAACAAACATTAAGCGTTATTAATACCAAAATATTGATTCGAATAAAACAATGGGCCGTTAATAGAAATTCACGAATGAAAAAAAATAATAATTAATAAAATAATAATAATAATAATAATAATCCGGAAAAATGTCATGGCGTAACAATATGAAATATCAAACGTACAAACAAAAAAAGTGAAACTTTACATAAGTGTATACCGCTGTAGCGAGGCAAATTTACTAACGTTATTGCCACGACGAATGTCCGTGGAAATGTCATTCGTATTCTTATTCGGCTCTAAAAAATCATGTTTCTTAAATTTGCACCACGTTAGGCGATAAAACAGGTTGAACGACGTTTCCACCCTTCGGAGCATTTTCCACAATCGCCGAAGCGTTTTGTCCAGTATACTGAGGACCTTGATTTTTCCCAACTGGAATGTTGGCCTGTTGAACAGGCAATTGTCCCTGAACATTTCCTCTTCGTTGGCTATCTTGTTGCGTTTGCAAAACTTGCTGCTGTTGCTGTCCTTGTTGATATTGCGGAGGCGGCGCTTGTCCCTGCGGCGAATGAGCCTGATAGTGCGGTACTTGCTGATACTCTTGATATTGTGGAATATCATTTCGTTGTCCTTGATATTGCGGAATACCATTTTGTTGTCCTTGATATTGCGGAATATCATTTTGTTGTTCTTGATATTGTGGAATATCATTTCGTTGTCCTTGATATTGCGGAATACCATTTTGTTGTCCTTGATATTGCGGAATATCATTTTGTTGTTCTTGATATTGTGGAATATCATTTCGTTGTCCTTGATATTGCGGAATACCATTTTGTTGTCCTTGATATTGCGGAATATCATTTTGTTGTTCTTGATATTGCGGAATATCATTTTGTTGTCCCTGATATTGTGGTTTATGTCCTTGAAATTGTTGCTGATGCGGGGGTATTTGTCCGTGGTACTGTTGTTGTTGATTCGAAGGATGTCTGTCGCCCATTGGCGGTACAAAGTCCTGATGAGGAATACCAGCGTGATTGACCGGAACGTGCTGTGGTGCAAACTGTTAAAATATCGCGGTTAAATTTTTAATTATTGTCAGAATATAAAAAATAAATGTATATATGTTTCTGGTCGTAAATTAAATACTCGCAGGGCAAACAATAATGCAATAGGAAATAAAACTTTAATTGTTCGCTAACTCACCTGCTGTTGGTTTCCAGGATAGAAACTATCGTGGCCTTCTGGCGCCTAACAACGGCAACAAAAAGTGCACAAGCAATGTTAGTTAACCTAATAAACTATTCTTTCTCTCTCTCTCTTTTAAATGAGTCTTTTATGTATTCTCTTTTTTGTTTTTCTCTGTGATGCCGTAGACCGAAAACAGATACTTTTACGAGGCTTTAACGTGCTAACGTGCCATTTTTGACGGTATCACTTGTCTACGTGATATGTTTTGTAAATAATGAATTCCCGTACTGTTCATGACAACTTAAATAAAATTATATTGTTTGCAATCACATGAACATGAATAAAGGACGCAAGCGTTCTTGAAAATAAATAAATGTGCATGCTGACACTGCACAATTTATCATGCCGAATGATGAAATTTAACAACAATTGCGCAAAACATGCTCTTGTAGCTGACATGCTGTTACGGACGTAATCGTTCTATAAATTCGGCACCGGCCATAGGGAACATAACTCAAAATGCACAAATATGCGGTGGAGCGAAATCAATCGCCAGATCCGATACTCACAATACCCTTTGCTATTTGTCTCCCCAATTGTTCTCGTTCATACTTTGCGTATTCCTCGTTTGTGTAGATATCTGTCTCATCCAACGATTTCCAGGCTTCATGTTCCTCAAATTCGCCCTTTTTCGTTTCCGCCAAATATTCATCGTAGCTTCAAGAACATGAAGAAATTGTATCGATAAAAAATTAACGAATTATTTTAATTGATTGATAATAGTTATTCCGTCATTGACTTAATTAATGCAATACTTTGTATCAATTAAATTCTCTCCAAAAATGTCATACCTAATGAGATTATCCTTGTTGAGATCGAACACCCTGAACATGTACTCTCTCATTCGTTCCATTTCCTCAGCGCGCTCGCGTACATCGGTATCAGGACTTCCCTCAGGATAAATCTTCGCCAGTTCTTTTACAAACAATGCTTTTATCTCATACTGATCCCACACAAGGTTTCCATCGAGATCTAGAAGTTTACGTATGTACTATGGAAACTATGAAAATACTATTTTTTCACACCTATTTCGATAAATCTCGACATACCGTGAAGGTGGAAGAACGTTTTAGCATTGAACTCCTGATCTCCCATATGATCCTGTTTTTCCCAAACTTCTTTCAACTGTTGTTTGCTCCCGGGATGATGGAGCTGAAAGTTGAGAAATTAAATTTTTTAATTGTGATGTTTAACGAAAAAGACATTGATAAATGTAAACCGAATGGAGGAAAATACAAAGAAGCATTAAACACTTGCTGGTTCATGATTTTTGTGTTTCTCTTCTAACGCTTTGGCGTTTTCTTCATATTTTTTTTTCTCCTCTGCGTTCATCTCTGTGAGAAAAAAAAATCGTTATAAATATATTTTGCAGGCACGAAAATTGATTGAAATATTATAAATATGGCATTATTTTTCCTCACTCTTTTTCGTTTCTTCCTCTTCGAAATGTTTCTTCATCTCGTATTTCTTAAATTCTTCGTGTCTCTCAACATCAGCTATACTCAAATCTTCGGATATCTATCGCACGTAGTAACACAGAATGATTGTGAACAATGGAAATATCAAATATATTCAGTAGTAAAACAATTATTTGTAAAAAATGGCCCATACCTTTTTGATCAATTTTTTGAGATCAACAATTTCAAATGAATTATGATTCGTATGATCGAGATGTTCATGAATCTTCATATGATCAAGATCAAGACCATGCTCTTTTTCGTATTCTTTAGTCGCCCATTGACGTAATCGTTGAATTTCTGTTCTCTTGACTTCGTCAAGCTGTTTTCTCACTTTGTGCTCGACAAACTCAAGGTCATCAGCTATAGTACCGGACTGTGAAGAGAAAAACATTACAAACATTGATTCCACGAGCGATCAACGAAAATAACAAATTTTCATACCTTTATGGCTTCTGCGTCAGCTTTCTGCAGTTTGGCTCGAAATTGTGGATCACTCTCGAGTAGCTGAAGTACTTCCGTAAGATAATTCTGATAATGGACTTCAAATTGTGGCAGAGACCCTCCGGAGTCATGGTTCTCTTCGGTTAATTCCTCTTTCGTTTTGGTAACAGCAGGCGGTGCAACGCATTGTTGCACAGCCACTATCGCCAGACCGAATATCACTAAAGTATGCATATTCCTGGATAAAAGTGAACATTCATTTATATCTTGAATAATTCCTTTATGTACTTTCAATATTCATTAGTAATTCGATTATACACTGAACACTATTAAATCAAGTGACACGTATTTTTACATTTCATTATTATTATAACGTAAATCGATAGAATAAATAGAAACTTGTGTTAAAAAGGTGTGAAATGATGTTAGCAATATGCTTAATATTGCAACTAGCGTAATACTAAAGTTATAGAAATAAAAACATGATTTTTCGCACAAAACACTACGACAAAATGTTCAATATATGACGCACGAATGATCTAAATAATGTTAAAGTGTATCAATTCTGATGAAGATCAAAGATGAAAACGCTGCAATGGAAATTAGAGGATAAAAAGGTTAAATATGGTTTTGAAAATATCGTGTAATTACTTACTTCTGATGAGAAATAGGCGTATTTGTTGAGAAAAAAAAGGACAAAACACACAAAACCTTTGATCAACACTCGGCGTTGATGATGAATATTTCCTTGCAGTTGTAAAAACTGCTTGAAGATGTGGAGGCGCGTGAAAGTTGCACCACTTAGGTGCACGATGAGTTTTCGTGACGTGTGTTGAACGTATATATACAAGGGAAAAGGAGGAACTAAAGATATATTCTCTACGTCAGGTTAATCGCGTAACAAGAAAATTCGCGCTGGGGGAATCCCAATTCATGAACCATCGCAACTGTTTAGCAAACGATAGAGTATAATTTTTTCATTGTGAATAAAGCCTCAATAAACGACCTGTAGATGGCAAAAAAGCGCTTGCTGTTGATACAATCAGTTAAAATTGCATGTCAATAGAATAACTCATTTTTTATAATTTACATGTTTGTGACAATTCTGTTTCGTAATAAAGTGGAAAAAAACTAAGTTCTCAGAATTGTGACATATGCACAATATGCATTGAAGATTGTGTTGATCACTGACAAATATTCGAGAATGATTTTTCGAGCACAAATAGATATTATGTGTATCTGCTGTGAAAAAAGACAAATTCGGATAAAGCGTTTATGTTATTTTAGCCCGAACGAGTGGACGAGAACGAGTCGTCAACTTTAACTCGATGTAAAAAAAAATAGGTTATATTCGACAATTTCACGCGCAATTACACAGCCAGCGTCAAGCGTATGGAGACTAGCATAGTAAAGCGGAAGAACAATACTCCTAAATACTCTCGAGCGTCTAGAGGCGACTAAAATAAAAATCTTCACCCGGTAACTCAGTTGCTCTAAAAAATGGTCGGTGATAGTGTTTATGTCACAGTCTTGTATCAGGTCTGGAAACTCCGCTGAAAGTGACCTCCTTAACGGAGTCAAGTTTAATTGCTGTAGCAACCACTACAGGCGTTCCGATCTTACTTGCGAACTTATAATGCCAACAGGCATAACCTGAAAACCCCACGATATTGCTATCCTTCCATATTACGTTTATTTCGTTTATATCACGACTATCAGTGATAATTATATTGAAAATGAGATATCAGTGTGTGGTCCCAAATTGCAAAACCGTCAGCAAAAGAAAGAATAAATGTTCTTCATTTCACGTGCCAAAAGCCATTGATATGCGGAAAAAGTGGAATGAGTCTGTTCCAGGCATTGTGAAATGTTGTAAAATTACAAAAGACGGATCGTGTATGTGAACAGCATTTTAATCATGACGACATAGTTCGCGAATGGGTCAAGCTCGCAAGCTCGACGCAAACGGCCGAGTAATTGCACGGGTAAGTTTAATGAAAAGATTTTACACATAGTTTGAGAAGATAGTTACTCGTATCAAGTATTTTTCAATATGTAAGGTCACGTACAAAAGAATGCGACTCAACGAGTTTGCTATGCCAACAAGGTTCAATGACATCTCAATAGAAAAGGAAAATTGTGTGTCAGAGCATGGTTATGCGAAACAAGTTTCGAATTTTTAAATAAAGTATCCAAGCCCTGCTCCGTCCTTTAGAGTCACGAAACCGTCAATTCAAGGAATCAGTACTTGTATCGGTGAGTTTCCTTAACAGAAAGTACCTATTGCATTGTTAGTATATAAAAGCGATGAAATAAAAGTAATTTAAACATACATAAATTTCTTCTATTGATATTTCAGATATCCCTGAAGTTCCATCAAAAATATGAATCCTGTCCAGTGTGTCAAGAAGCCGTGAGATTGAAAACCAGCTGCGGATCTTCAGAGTTGCAACTGGTGCAAATGAAATTATGCGTTGGCCCGATTCACGCAAATCCACATTTCTCTCATCTGATTCGTTATATCGAAGCATCATTTACAAAATATTCCTCTCGAATTGATGTCTTCGATATGACTCTAGATAAAGTACTTGATTCTTACACCATCGCTTATCCCTGTATAGAGCATGGATCTGAAATCCTTTCATATGCGATAATTTACTATGTAAGATTAAAAATGAGGCAATATTTCCAGCAGGAAAATTCAAAACTGAAAAAGAAATTTGTTGTTAAAAAAAAAATGTCTAAATTAACTAATGAATAAATCTTATGTTAAGTTTTTGTAAGTGTTCTAGCTGACAACATCAAGAAAGTATGAATAAAAATAAATTCTTTAATTTTTCTCTTTATTCGAGTACCTGTAATTTTCACGAAAATATAATGAAAAAGGATCAAATTTAATATATGAAACGGTTCGATATATTTCTATTTTCGAAAATGAAAACTTTTGTTTATTATATAGGATTTAATAAAAAATCTATGGAGGATCGATCCATCAAGAGGTAGACAACTATTTCGCCTAATATATGTTCATATGAGATAGATATTTACAAATAGTTTATATTTATCATGCTCGATTAACAGTTGGAATCTTTAAAACCCGATTCAAAGTAAGAGCATATTTATTCAGTATATTCATTGAAGTTGACGGAATTAATAACGCTTTCATAATTGCATATAATAAATATGTGTAATGCGGCAGAAGTCGTTAGTGGGACAGAGACAGACAACCGCGAGAGCTATCGTGGGCTTTTCAGATTATGTCTGTTGGCATATACAAGACCGTGGTTGGCATTATAAGTCGCAACTAAGATCGGAACGCCTCTAGTGGTTGCTACAGAAAGTAAAACGAACTTTTGAGGCAGTCACCCCACACCACCGAAATTTGATGGAGTTTCCAGACCTGTATACAAGACCGTGGTTTATAGAGATCGATAAACATTTGTTTCTCTCATTTACCAATTATCGTCATTTCAGAAACAGCTGTCGGTAATAGAGATGTCTTTACACCTAAATCTAACTCCTGTCTAAGCATGACTTTTATCGCAATAACCTAGGCATATGCTATCTTTGTCTATCTAGTACATGTAAGATCTTTATGATCCTTATGACATTTCCAGAGTAATCTCTTTATCCGATTGCGAGGAGCTTACACGTCACCTCGAGTTGAGAGCGCGGTGTAGGTGTACCCTGGTATACCCCAGTTCCGACATACAACACGTACGCATGCGCAACATTACGTTTTCACTGTTTTTTCACCCTCGCTACTTCCGTTTGTTTCGTCCATTGCTCCATTGTTGCGGAGTCCACAGCAGTACACCACAGCTCGTGCCGGTTCGTATTCTCGTTTTATATTCCATTGTTAATTAATTATTGTTACGATGACGGACAACAAGGAACGTACCTTCATAATGATCAAGCCTGATGGCGTTCAACGAGGTCTCGTTGGTAAAATAATCCAACGTTTCGAGGAAAAAGGTTTCAAGCTTGTCGCTATGAAAATGACTTGGGTGAGCCTTCTCTTCTTCTCTCGATTTTCCCTTCGTAGAATGAAAATAAATAAATAAAGATTACTTCTTTCGTCGAAACAGGCTTCCGAAGATTTGCTCAAGAAGCATTACGCCGATCTGTCGGCTCGTCCATTCTTTCCTGGCCTGATCAAATACATGGGTACCGGTCCGGTTGTTCCAATGGTGAGTACAACGAGAAGCAAGAGAGAGAATCATAGAGTTATTCTATATACACGTAACTGGAAAAAAATTTTTAAGGTTTGGGAGGGTCTGAATGTCGTAAAAACTGGACGTGTCATGCTCGGCGAGACAAATCCAAAAGATTCAGCTCCCGGCACTATCCGTGGTGATTTCTGCATTCAAGTTGGTCGCAACATCATACATGGCTCTGATTCTGTCGATGCTGCGAACAAGGAAATTGATCTGTGGTTTGGCTCCAAGGAACCCAAGGAACAGTTTGATTGGTCCTCCTGGGCTGAGAAGTGGATCTATGAATGATGAGATATTGCTGAAAAAAGGTTTTTGTACACGACACAGGGACTATACTATAGAGAAAGGTCCGAAGGAGAATATCGGAGTTGGGAGGCGCGAAAAAAACGAACTTTGCAGGCACGAGGAAATAAAAATGGGCGAACACGCCATTTTCTAAGATTCGATGAGTATTATTTCTCCCTCCTACGCTGCTTATGCTACATGTACATAGTAATATTATTATAATGTATAGATATAGGCCGCGGGTTTGGTAAATATGTCATGTATGTACAGAAAAAAGGTTTAAAAAAATTAATTAAAAAAAACGGCGATATAAATATTCTTTGGTTCAGCTTGGACAATCTCGTGCGATTACCGATATAAAGACACGAGTAACGAGCATCATCAGCATTGGTGCTTACGTTGAACGGACATTACTGCGGATGTAACGGCCATCCATTGATTGGTATCCGACCGATACCACGCGAGTCCCAACGAATATCGTCCATTTAGATTAGCATGTTGACAATGACTGAACCACCAGCCACCCCGATAATTTGCCGCGCAATCTGCCGTACTCGTGTCCATATCGCGATCCTTTGCGCTGAATGACATTCCATTCTGATAGGAAAATGCGTCTGTCGCATTTCCCGTATAACCTGACACGCTCAGCCTGTAACCCGTGTCCTCTGAATCAACGCGGAAATTTTCATACTCCGCTCGCCAATGATTGCCATAAATATCGACGAGTTCGACACCGAGCCTGGTACAATTGTCTCTTGTTAGTCTGTGAAGAGCCTCGTTACCGAGCCACATTTCGTTCAACGGCGAGCCAAAACCTTCCGCATAATCGTTCCAGGTTCTATCAAAATCCATCGTCCCGTCGATACGTCGAGCAACGACTATCCAACCTCGTTGACAAGATACGAGTAGGGGCAATGATTGACCTCCCGGTGCGAGCATAGTCAAACCGTCGCGATGATCCTCGCAATTTGCTGGCAACGATTCTATCATACTTCTGTAATCGTCCTCTGCGCGTTCCAATTCTTTCGTAATACCTCTCGCTTTTTCGACCACCACCGCCGTTCCCGACGACGAAGACGGAGATACTTCAAGATCCCTCGTTCTAGTCACATTAACGAGAGATTTTTTCAAGCTTACGAGACTTTCCCGCTGAAGATCGCTCTTCTCCTGTAGCTTCGAGGCGCTAACGCTAAGTGCCTGAACGGTTCTCCGTAAATTAACAAGTTCCTCTCTCGTAAGCGAGAGCTCGGCGTATTTTCGAGCGGCATTTACCTCCAATCTCGCCAATTCTCGCTTCTCCTCGGATCTGTTGCTCTCAAACTTTTCCTCGGCACTCTCGACAGATTCGAACAATCGAATAATCGATTCCTCCACCTTACCATTTCTATTCTCGGCTTCTCGGCTCATGTTCGACACTCGGCTCGCAATCGAAGCCTGATTTTTCTCCAATTCGACGATTCTCAGTCTCAAATCGTCCTGATTCTCGTACACAACTCTCTTCTCGAGGATACCTCGTTTACGCGCCACCACCGATATCTTCCGCTCGAGACTCGTCAGTCGTTCCTCCATTCGACGTCCCGCGTGTCTCATCGAACCGTGATGATGATAATAATTATTCCACGTAGCATCATCCACGTTGTTTTCCGTAACTCGATTATTATTTTCCAACGACGATGTGGCTGCACCCTGACATTTGAAAGATTTCATCTCAATTTGTACGGTACTCAGCTGAAACAAGGAATAACATGCGAATATATAGCGTACAACCTCGAGATATGAACAATTTATTTGAACTCATTCTAATTCGTTACTTATTCCATAAAATATTTGAAAATTTGATGATTATCTTGAAATATCTGTACGAAAATGTATACAAATTTTATTGAATACAAACAAAATACGAGGGGGGACCCAAAAAGAACGGGAATTGCGCTGCGGCGGGGAGGGAGAGTGGGGGAACCCAAGCTCGACTAGGTGTTCGTTGGGGACACGTCTCCTGAGTTAGTGTGCGAAGTTCTGTCGCCGTGAGTGCATCGGTTCGCCCGTGGGAATTTTTGTAGTGAAACAACTTTTTCCATTTCGGCGAAAACGTGATGGCCGATTGTCGAGAGCAACGCGCGGCTGTAAAATTTTGTTTCCTGTTGGGGAAATCGGCCGCGGAAACTACTGTAATGCTTAAGACTGCTTATAGAGATGCTGCCCTAAGTAAAACCAGAGTCTACGAGTGGTTTTCACGTTTTAAAAATGGAGAAATGTCAATTGAAGACCAACCCCGTTCGGGACGCCCCTCAACGTCAAGAAGTGACGAAAACGTCGCCAAAATCAATGCTCTCATTCATGAAGACCGTCGCCGAACCATTGATCAACTCTGTGAGATGTCTGGGATATCATGGAGTTCAATTCAGAGAATTTTATCCAAAGATTTGCACATGAGCAGAGTTGCAGCCAAATGTGTCCCTCGCCTTCTCACAGGGAGCGTCGACTGCAGGCATGTTTTGAACTTCAAAATCAGCTCGAAGAGGACCCTTTTTCGAAGAGGAACTTTTTTCCAAGGTGATTACTGGTGATGAATCGTGGTGCTATGGATACGACCCCGAAACAAAGCAGCAATCAAGCGTTTTGCCACTGTGGAGGAGGTAAAACAAAAATCGCTGGAAGGCCTAAAGAACATCCTGATGAGTGAATTTAAAAAATGTTTTGAACATTGGAAGGATCGTTTGCAGCGGTGCGATGTGGTCAAAGGAGAATATTTTGAAGGTGATCAAAATTTGGTGTAAAAATATTAAAAAATAAAGAAATTATGACGAAATTCCCGTTTTTTTTTGGGTCCTTCTCGTATATTGTTCCAAAAAAAATCGAAAAATGTAATTAATGGATGATTATGCATTCATTTCTTCATTACATTGATTTTCATAGAATTTTTAATGAATTCTCGTAGAAAACCCCTTTAAATTGCTTTAGACATTTCATTGCTAATAAAGTGGGATAAATGGAGGAAATTAATATAAAATAATTCATTGAGTAAATGTTACGACTGTAATGTTGCGGAGTAAAGTTGAGAAAAAGATGGAAAGTATAACAGTAGCTCGTGTGTATCAACGGTCCCGACTGAATATAAAGGGGACAACTCCAATGTCGGGACAGCAGCTGCTAGCCACCAAAACCAAGAGAGCGAAAAAAAGGAAGAAAAAAACATGCACTGCAGGCCGGCTGCCGACACTCAAAGTACCTGGCTGACCGCAGGTGCGCGACCAATCCTCCCCCTCGCCCCTTTCAGCTCCTGCTGTGCCATCGCATATATATACAGGTATAATAACGAGCCTCTCTTCAACGATGCGTATATTATATACATACGAGGAATTCCACGGCAATTCGAAAGCCTCGGCTCAATTTGACTACTCACACTCGACCGCGCATTTTCATTTGTTTAAACTAATTTATACACAACTTTAAGAGACATTTTTTTTTTTACATTTATACTCATTAACTGTTATTTTGTAACGATTAAAACAACAATAGCTTTCAAATGAAACACCAAAAGTTGATAATAATTGAACAATTAACAAAAAAACGTTCCTAAATACCGGATGAATGACGTAAGGTGTAGTTGGGGCGGAATTTCGCGTACATTATCCAATAATTAATGCGTATAATATTTATAACTACCTGACTGGTAACATCGGCGCAGATTTTCGTCAATTGTCCAGAACGTTCTTTAACAGCAAATATATCGAGTCTGATGGTACCGAGCGAAGCTTCAATTCGAGCCAAACGTCCACCAAGATCGCGTATACCCCTTCCGACCTGTGACACATCGCCTCTTAGAAGATCAAGCTCGCTCCGCATTCTCGAACGTTGAGCAAATTCCTCACTCGCGTTTCTCGCTCCAAGTACCTCAGCTACCTCGGCCCTGAGCTCGGTAACAGTGCTACCCAACCACTTGACTTTTAGCCTCTCGTTTTTCGCCTCGTTTCCGCTTCCGCTGCCACGGAGCGCGTTTACCTCTTTCCTGTGAAAAACGACAAAAACAATCAATCATCGTCCTCCCGTGTTATGAAATATTTGCCGTTACATCGCGGGGAAGTACCTTACGAACAAGAACAACAAAAAAGAAATACCTCAATTGCTTAACTTGAGTCCTCAGCATTGTGAGTTCCGTATTTTTCTCCATGGCGCGTTTTAGACTCTCCTCAAGAGCATTGTAATCCTGTTGACGATGATGAATCATAGCACTCAATTGTTCCCGCACAAGTTGGATTGTATTTTTCAAATCGATCAAAGCCGGTTCTCCGGTCGATACGCTCTTTCCGCGATAATCCTCCGCATCGCTCGTACTTCCTTCACTCGCTGACGCAACAGCGATGATATATCCTAACGCCATCCACCACTTTAACGTCACTATTCGTTTATACATAATCGCGTTACTCGGTTACGCGCCGTTAATGCAATAAGGGTATTTATTATTGTTGATATTGATAAATACTCGGAAGAAAACCGCTCGCTCGATATGATACGCGCGCGGTCGAACTCTCAGACCTGAACTGATGATCGTAAAAGTATGTAGTGGGACTTATATCAACGTTTGGCACAAAGGGATCGGGGCAAATACGACCAACTGGCGAGCAGAGAGCACGACCCATGGTGGAGGGTGGACAGGTGTTTGGAGCACCGGGCCCTGGCTATATGCCATCGGGTATATATAATATGGCGCGCGCGAACGTACGGCAGCCGGCACGCAGCAGCCGGCTCTCTATACTCTGTGCGTGTGTGGGTGAGTACGTGCGTGCGTTATTGCCTATACAGTCTCGCAGTCGCGCTCCAGGAGACTCGTTTCTTTTTTTCTTTTCTGCGTTTTTTCCCTACAAATCTTTGGCAGCTGTATCACTATCGACAATCAGCAGATCCGATGATACTTTTAAATAATTCGATACCCTCAGTTCCTCAACCTTAAATCACATGTCGATAATTTATTTAAAAAAAAAATAAAATAAAAACAATGATTCTCATCCGGCGAGGGGACAGGATAGAGATAGACAGAAAGAGATAGAGAGTGTTTCTCGAATTGTTAAATCTATATGGAAGAACAAACATAATACTGTTGCATGTAAAACATCGATTATGCTTTGACCTCTTTACCCACATCCCTTCCCCACTCTAAGACTCGTCTCATCGCTGCAAACTCGCGGAATATTGTACTTGGTCATTTTGGTACTCTATATTTCCCTCGACTCTTCGTCGTGACGACGACGACGACGACGACGACGACGACGACGACGACGACGACGACGACGACGACGACGACGACGACGACGACGACGACGACGAGGCAATGAAGAATCGATTATCCGTAAGTACCCGTCGGTGGACGATAACATTTTGGCAGAGACGAAATTGAACTCTTGAACGTATATTTTCTAACGCCAATATTTTTCCAAGTATTTTCACGCCTACATCCCTCGCTGTATAAAATAAATAAGAAATGAATAAATGAGAAATTAGAGAATTTGTGAGAATGATAATTCAACGGAAATGAGATATAACTTGCCTGCGCATACAGTCCAAGGCTCTTGAAAATTCGTGCTCCGAGAGATGATACTCGGCCGCTAAAATATTCACTTGCTCGAGGGTCAACGACATACCCGTACGATCTTTGGCACTTTTACAACTGGTAAATCTCAATCCTTTCATTCTTCGGCATATTTGCGACGATATTTGCAAGACTCCCGTATTTTTCGCGATTTTTGCCTGTACATGTGACCTAAGATCGTTGATCATTTCCACGAGAGTACGATTGACGGGTGACCGAGCTCCTACTGTAATGCGAGATCAATAAGGAAGAAATACCGCGAAGATGATTAGGAAAAAGTTAAAAAATAGGATGTTTGGTGACTCACGTCGAGTAGTTCCCGTTTCCGTTGGCAAATTGAGCTTCTTGAAACGCAAATAATACTCGTTTAATCTGTCAAAGTTATCGACGTTGCTCCTCTCTTGAGGACCCGTAGTTCCCAGACTCTCGGCTAGTCCGGCTTTTTCGTTCACGCCGATGTTGAAAAAAACCGGTGTTACGTTGAACGAAAGAGTCTGCCGGGAGGCAGGTACGAGCGGTAACAACGAGTATATGGCATCCGGTACGGGAAGCATCACCGTCAGAGCGGCTCGGGAACCCACCACTCGTGGAAGAGGAATTTGGGAGGCTATTACACTTCCGGTTTTTACCTCTTGAATCCTGCTCATAAAAAAAAAACGTAAAGTGTAATAATAAAGTAGTCTATGTTTGACCCACGGATTTATCGTACGTACCTCGAATTTATGCCGCAACGCGAGAGAGTAAAGGTAACGGTGTGCATATCCTCAACAGCCACTGCCATGTCACCCCACATATCTATCTCGTTCCCGTAATAACTGAGAAGGCCCTCGAACGAGGCCAGAGGTCCGAGTGTAGTGACTATGAGGAGAAACAGTGGATCGGGTCGCTGACACCACAATTTCGCCATCAGAGCGGATACAAGCGCCGTCAACTATCAACGGAGAAGTATCAGTTTTGTTTCTCATGTCGCAACATGTTATCTCCCATTCGTCGCTCGTCGACCCCCATTACTCACCGCTTGACTGAAACAAACGTCACGCCTGTATCTCACGTTACAAACACGCTGCGCTCTCTTAGCATCTTCCTGCACTCGAAATACCGAATGCGTGAGTCTCGCCGTTTTCAAAAGACCATCCATCGCTTGACGCAATTTCTTCATGCTCGGTCGTAACTCGCACGTCCAGTCAACGATTGACGCGAAATCCAATCCTTCGGTAAATTTGTTTCTTTGCCCGGCGGAATTGCTCTTGATGACCCTCGTCATTGTGTCCACCGCTTGACACACTGACAAAATGTATTTTATACGTGCTAGCAGATTTTATTTTCACAAAATAAAAAAATTGAAGGTTTCGCGATTTTTTGCGCATTTCAAATTGATCTTCTGAGCTTCAAATAGAAATTCGATGTGATTAGCAATTAGCAGAAAATTTCCAATCGGACAAAAAAAAACAAACAAAAATGAATACATACAATGAATCTTTGAATCGTAAATATGATTGGAACGAGGGATTCGTTATATTACAACGATTGAACGCGACTCGTACCTTCCTTGGCTTTGATCATGCCGGTCATCGGATTTTCAGCACCTCGGCCCGGGCTCGATCCTCGCTGTGTCCAAGAATCTTGACACTCGTTACGTTTCAACAATAATTTGCTCGACTCATCCGATATTAGAGTCTCGTTCTTCGGTTGTATAGTAACGACAGGATCAATCGCGTTATTGCCACGATCATTCGCGAGATAACACTTGAGACTCTGTGATCTTCCTACAGCGTTTTTGTTACGCAATCTCACCGCTGGACTGCTGCATCGTCCACAGAGAAATTTCACCTTGGAAACTAGGCACATGACGCTCGCTTCGATGTTTAATTGTGTAAGATCCCAGGGTTCGGGCTCGTCGGTGGGTTTGTAATAATTTGCGGATGGAGAATTGCACATTTTTTGAGTATCCAAGAAACGCTTGCCTAGATCAAATTTCGCCCTAACTTTATCGTGCCCGTCGCCGTCATCGTCGTCCTCGTCAATGTCGGCATCATCATCTTCGTTTGCTCGATCGTCGTTCGTACCGTCATTGTTATTTTCTTTGCTGCTGGTTTGGCAAATACCGTCTCCGTCGTCATCGACATCCGGAAATATGACAAAATTTTCATGTCGATTTATGCACAAATTGCTATTGATCTCACCCTGACCCGATAAGCCAGTATATTTATTGTTCGTTGTACCCTCGACCCACAGTTCTTGAACGCATTCGGGCGTATCGGGCGAGATGAAATCATCGTAATCAGAATTTTTCAGATCAAAATTGAGCCTCTGAGTGATTCGTTTGAACGGTGAGAGTGTATGACTCGCGATCGTTGAGTCGATAATACCACTTGTTCGTTCCTGTTGCTTCTGCTCTTCCTCCGTTATTTTAGCAACTTTGTGCTCCTCGAGGAACGTAAGAGCCTCCTCGACCAAACCCGGATCCCAAAGACTCAGTAATATACGTGTTTTCGATATCATATCCTCGCATATAGGCAACATACCGCTCGTCTGTTTGTCCCTCGCGAGCTTCATCAACGAACGCATTGCCTCGACAACGTCTCTTCGTAATTGTTTTATAGCTTGAATTGCATCGTGAGCCATTATTATTTTCGACGAGCCCTGATAGAGATTGACGTGACGGGCCGGCGATTCTTTGAGTGCCTGTACCAATCTGTAATACAATTCGTGTTTATTATATTTATCGATTTATGTTCGATTTTTCCACCTTACCGTATCAGACCGCCATTTTTACTCTTATGCGAGTGAGCGGTAAACGCACCGACGCTAATAAAATCGTAAAATCCACATTTATTCAGCGTATCGTTGTGTACCCACATTCTCTGAAGATGTAGATTAACGGGTGCGAATTCGAGTGTTCGATCGGTTTTGCGAGAGGATCGTTTGAAATAACTGCCTGCAACATATGTGTCATCGATCTATAACGAGACTTTCGTGTAATGGAGGAAAATTAACGATACGATTGATGATTAATCGAACCTTTGAACGAGCACAAATTTTCTCTAGCTTGCGAATATAGATGCAACAGGTGCAAGTGTCGATCGAGCAATTGAACTTGCTTGTTGTGCCAGGGTTCCCGAAGTTCTCCCATACCGGCTACCTCTTGGAGCAACTCTTTTTCCTCGTGTATCCATATTGCCCTACAACATTTATCAATCTCCCGTAGCTTTTTTCGTTTCCATTTCCGCTAAATAATTATTTCATAATAATGACGTACAATAGTTGCTGAGGAAATTGAAAGCACAGCTTGCTCTCGGCCATTATCTCATGAACGCATATATCACCTCCGAGACCCGAGTGAAATCTGTCGAGAAAATTCGTGTACATGGAAATAGGCGTTTGTTCGATGTTTTATTTATTTTCTTCACTACCAAGCCCTTTTACCTATAAGTCTGTACGTAAGGGTTCGCGAATAAAAACTTTAGCTGTCCCTGATGCGGAAGTTTTATTTTAGTTCCCAATCTCGGCGGTAAAGAATGCGATCTTCTGTGCGTAAAGATCTGTGACAAAACATTTAAAAAAAAATTGTATTGAGAGAAAATGATCGTATAAATCGCGAGAACGAGAAGGAATAAGCACCTGTTGGCTATTGCTCGTAGTATCACAGGGTAAAACGTTGCGCGACGGTGTACTTTCCGTGCTGTTACCCTTGTCCTCCGCCTCCAAGTTCCAGACGTTAATCGTTAGGAACCCAACGGTCGTCGATTTCGGTGATTTCAATGGTATTCTCAATCTGGGAGTATCCTGTACAGCACCAAATGTCACGATAGCGCTGCCGATCGGCGTTGCTGTTTGACTAACACGTTCTCTAACGTCGTAGGCGGTTATTCGTACTTTACTGTCGATCGTTAGGCTGTCGCTAGAGCGAAAGCTTATGGTCGTTAGAAAACTAGGATTGCTACTACGCTGTAAAAATAAATAAAAGAACGATTATAAGCAAACAATAAACGTATTACGTGTGTATAAACTATAATATAAAACCTTACCTCGACTATCTCGGTTTTGGCATATTTAATCCATGTTCTTCTACGAATAGTTTGAACGTCAATCTCCAAGACCGGATTTGGTGGACGACCGTGTCCATCGCACAATAAATTATCACACGCCACCGATATTTCGCAAACGGGAATTTCTGCTGGATCTGTGATTTTAACAAAAATTTGGGCATTATAATATTTGAAACAATATTCACATAAGAATTAAAAAAAAAAAGAAACAAAACAAAACAAAAATCACGAGAACAAGATACTAGACGTGGATAATGTAGTAGGCGACTATACGAGACCGGTGACGATGCCACGTTGAAGCCGCAGCATATGTATATCGGTGTCGTGCTTGTGACCGCTGCAAGCCTCGATACGCTGTCGCAGAGCGAGCAACTGACTCCGCATGCAATCGTAACTCGCCAATTGCAATGCCTGCAACCAGGCATCCCTTTCGTCCGATGAGCTTGCGCCCAATTGTTGCAGCAGGCCACCGTCAAACACTGATGTTTAACGGAGAGGAAAATCATTAAGTTATAAACGTTAATAATCGTATTATTTGTTTGTTAAACATGAAATAGCCCGCCGTGAAGTCACCTATACTGAAGCCGAAATATATTTCGTGAGTCGACTCATCGAGCCTGAAGGTACAATGCTCCAGGATTATAACACCGAGAGGCTCCGACCATTGTTCTCTTGATTTGAAGTAGAACAAAAGATTCCCTCGTAAACGGCACCATCGTTCCGAGCTTGCTGTCACGATGACACGGGAAAAAAAAGATATAAAACAAATAAATCCTTATCAACCACGAATCGGCCCCCGACTCGTGGGTCAACTTTTATTTATTATCATTTATTTTTAATTCCCATTCGAGAGTACTCACGCCCGAATACAAAGTAAAAAAAAGTACGAACCTTTGATAACCCAACGGGAATGTGTGACGAAGCGAGGAACAAGCGCAAACGAACTAACATGTACAAATCGCGAGCATGCCGAGACCACTACGTGCACAGTTTGTTCATCGATAATCAGAAAAACGTGCGATAAAAAAAGGAATATTGATGCCAGTAGGGTGACGCAAAATAAATAATATTTCTTATATATTTGTCTTATTAGGGTTCCATTTGTTCTCAAAATTAAGGGATTCAACGTTTATCGTGGATGAAATAAAATCAAAATTAACGCTTCATTGTTTGGAGCAAAAATCAAAATAATTATTATTTTTTGCACCACCAATAGACATATGCATTTATCACATCTTCGACAGATAATGTATACCAAATATAGATCCCTCCCAGCTGCTCAAAAGCGTTGTTAGTAAAATAAAATATTTTCTCGACAATAAAGTCAATTACATTGCGTTAGTTTGATGAACGCGGCAACAACGAATGACCGATAATTGCGCGTGTAAAATACACTCGAGGCTGCTGCAATATACCTTTGTTACTTGTGCCGGCCGAGACGCAACTCAAGTCTCTCAATGACTTGTGTCTCTTCCCATATTCTCTTTTGATTTCAATCTTTTCACTTGTACTACCTGGAAAATTGTACAAGTTCACTGGTAAGAGTTATAAACATGATCGCATATAGTTGCAAAGACAAATCGTTGTGTTCAATCCGGTTATCTTGCCGTTGAATATAATTGCTTAGATCTCAAACTTTCTCTCACCTTTGGAGATTCTAATTTGTTTGTTTGTTTTTTTAAAATCAGCGATCATGCCACGACGTTTTTGCTACTGACCCCATGGCACAATGTAATATATACCACAATGATAATGACATGCGTATAGTAGCTTGGAAAAAATAGAGTAAACTTTTGGATTAATTTCCACGTATACCAATACACAGACTCAAGATTCTGTGTCTCGTTTAATTCATGCCGTCTAATTATTTGTACAAGAACCATTTTTTTTTCTTCAATTATCATAACAAAAGGTTTAACAGTCGTCGATAGGTATGCTAGTTGGAATGTAGTATAAAAAGATAGAGTAGATAGGGGGGAGCATGTAGCAGCGAATTAGGACAACAAATTAGTATGCAGCTTTTGTAAATAATAATCTGGTATACCTATGAGATTGGCATGTACAACAATGAGATATATATAATATATATATATATATATCTATATACACACGATAAACGTTAGTTACTAAATACAGTCTCTGATGCGAAAAGAATTCGAGTACTCACTGTCCGTTCGTCGGAAAAAACCCTCTTGTCTCTCGCGCACATACAAGGTACCTTCTTTTTCAAACTTTTGTGACGGCTGGCTCGCCAGTGTCATCAATTCTTGTTTGTTAAACCGCATTTTAAATTCCTCTAATAAATTTTGTTGCAGCGGCTCAAGCTCTACGTGTTACACAGGGGCCACCACCGCTGTTTTCCTATATATACATATTATATTGTGTATATATATATATACAAAAATGAATTTGTGCACTAATCGTGTAGGCGGTAAGTGACCATAATCGTATGTAAATATATTACTAACCTACAATACGGTGAAACGTAAAAATAATATACGCGAAAAATCATGTTGCCAAGTATTCTTGCAATTTTTCTCGTTTCGCCGCCATTCGTATATATACATAGATTGGTCCTTCCTTCTTCCTCTCGTTATCTCGTCAATTCTCTATCACATATCGTCAACTCATCAAAATTACGCCGCGAGCAAAAAAATAGTCTTTATTACGTGTAACTGCATGACGAGGATAGACAGCTGACTATGAGATCATGGAGGCTGTGATGAGATACTCCGAGACTCTCCGTAGTGTCGTCACTTCTGAGAGAAAATTCCACTTGACGAGAACCGGCCCGCTATGCACTCTACCCCGTGCTTTTATGCATTTTTTTGTTGAAACGGTACACAGGAGCCCTCTTGCGGCACACCGCCGCAAGTAACGCTCACGCGCACCGTACCGAATCAATATAGGAACAGATTATTCAATGACAGAAAAAATTTAATAACAAATTTTAAACGTGATTATTGTATTCATATCCCGAAACAATCGCGTTTAGCATAATAATCGTTGGTGAAAAAAAAAAAAATGTATATAAATACAAATACTTTTTGCATACTTTTTTCATTTCTTTTATTATAATTCAAATGTTGTTATCGAATTAGACATACGATTCGGGAAACTCGAACGTGACATCACGACCCGTCAATTTTTTGTAGACAGAGGCAAAAGTATCAACCTGAAAGAAGAAATAATTATGCTCGAGTATAATTTGATCGTAAAAATTGAAAAAATAAAAATAAAGAGGAAAGAAAAGAAAATCGTATATGATCGCAATCGAGACCTTGTGTTCGATGTTGGTCTGCTCGTTCTTGTCCAAGTGTACTTTGATGAGCTGCTTTCCATCCAATTTGACGCGAATACGTTTGCCAACTATTTCGACAGGATAAACAAGATCCTCGAGAAGGGCATCGTAAACAGCCGTGAGAGTTCGGCTACGTGGCCTCTTTTGCTTGTTCTTGGTGCGAGTTTTACGAGTCGGTTTGGGTAAAATTTTCCGCTCACCTACAAACATAACGTGCTTGCCGGAGAATTTCTTTTCCAGCTCACGCACCAACCTGGTCTGAATCTTCTGGAAAGCCTTCAGTTTTGGCATCGGGACGTAGATTATGATGGACTGTACGAAATACAATTCAGCTGTATAACAAATCTTTTTCAACAAACAAACAAAATGAATGTAAATACCGCTACTACCGGTATGATCCTACCTTTTTGTTATTAGTTTCCAGTTCCTTGGCCTTGGTGATGTAGAGTTCTCTCAATTGAGATTTCAGGTCGCTGTTCATCTCCAATTCGAGCAGTGCCTGCGATATGCTAGCCTCGAACGGATCGGGCTCAGCGCCTCCGCTTTTAACGATTTTTGCGCTCGCCGAGAACATGTTCTGAAAAAGTAAACGCAGAACCGATGTAAATTTCGCGTTCACAAAAACCGATACATTGGAGGTTATGAAACAATGTTGACGTTTGTCGTTCAGCGGTTAGATCACAATACCGCCAAGTACTGGCGGCATAAATTCGTAGCGATAACGAGTATTTAATAATGAAATTGGCAACGTTTACACGATAGACGTAAAGACCGATAATTAACACATTGCACAAACAGAATTACGGTATATGGGATATAGCGGCGGCAGTATCGGCAACGGGGTACGAATGATGTTACGATAATCGAAGTACATCCGATTCGCAGAGTGGCATTGATTGAACATAAGACATCGGGATAATAAAGAAAATTATCGTCGTCACATCGGGCTTCAACGTTTTTTTCCAAATTTCGGAGCATTAACGATTTATTGAACGAGAATTGGAAAAATACGTACCGCGTTCCGTTAACAATCGCGTGGAAGAGAACCACAGAAAAAGGTAATCAGCAAGATGGGTCACAGAGTGATTCGAACGGTATCGTCTAGTAACACTTCGCCGTGACTGTAGCGCAGATGGTGCTGCTCAGAGTTCGTATGGCGGCAGAAGAAGGAAATTCTGGGCCCGGCTTCTACATTCCTTGATTCCCTTTCTTTTCTCGTTCGTACAATTTTACACAGCCATTTTCATTCACCCCGATTCACTCTGTGTTTTTGCTGCGAGAACTCCAGAGGGTAATTAATAAAGATTCTCGTTCTTCTTCCGTTATAATTGAATAATGATATTTATACGTTAGATTATAGAAAAGGGCCAAGTTATCCGCTCGAGAGATGAGCGGTCAACTCGGCCTGCAAAATTTATCGACAAGTTGACTCGTTACTATCTATGGTGATTAGGTAATAATCGGGTATATTTTTTGCTGTCGCTATTCCGTATACAATGGGTGCGTTCTTTAATTCATCTTTTCTTCATTCTGTCTCTGTCGCACACATTGAATAAAAAGAAAAATGACGATAAAAACAATGAAAAAATAAATTAGAGAAATGACACGCTATATTCCATCGAATGTTTCTCTCATTTTTCTCTTATATTCATTTCCAATCTCCCAACAAAGACATTAATTCTGAAACAATTATATCTGTTTTCATAGAACATGACTGGACGGGTATTGTTGAGCTGCATACGCAGTGGTGGTCACCGCATGCAAGTTGCTCAAATGTCGGGATTCACAGCAAAGGTTGGAAATCGTGAGGTCGTTGGCTATGGAATGAACGGCGAGGCGGCTTACATCGATGATGAGGCTTTTCCTATGCCTGCTGTCCGCTTCAAGGAAATAACTCCGGACCTGCAGGTGGGATGAACAATTTTTTACGCAAAACGCCCGCATTCATCCAGAGAGCCTACTTATATACCTTAAACCTGCTTATCGTAGGCCCTGAAAGAGAAGGAGAAGGGTGACTGGAAAAAATTGTCCATAGAGGAAAAAAAGGTCCTCTACAGGGCAAGCTTTTGTCAAACTTTTGCAGAAATGAATGCTCCTACCGGTGAATGGAAATCTATCATTGGTGTATCGTGTTTCATAATATCCGCCGCCTTGTGGTTGTATATATGCGCAAGGAAATTTGGTAAGTTTCTCCCACACTGCCTTTTTTCATCTATACTTCTATTTTAATCGCTAATGTTCGTTTCAGTTTATGACCCACTTCCCGAGTCGTTCAGCGAAGAGAATCGGCTCGCGCAATTGGATCGTATAATCAAGCTTGATATGAATCCTATAACAGGAATTTGCAAGCGCAAGTAAACAATGAAGGAATTCCATGCTCTAGTATAATTATCTATGTACGTTAGAGAAGTTATTGTTATTATATACGGATGTCCAAAATGGATACATACCTCCATCGTGCCGAATAAAAGCAACTACTCTGACCACATGGTGAAGATACAAGTAATACTACCCTCTTCCCCCTGCTTAATACACTTAACGGCTCGTCTCCCAATAACCGTTCAGACATTTTTCCTCAGGCTTTTATCTTTTATTATGAAAACGTAATCAACTATAGTTTGTACTTGAGATTATGATACAGTGTGTGTTGTATATAAATAAAGTGATATCTTACAAAGACCGCTTACGGAGGTATCTAACGGGCGCGCCCCCAACAGTCTTTAGTAAGTTTGTACAAATTACAATAGTTTTAAACGTTATACATAGTAGCAATGACGTGAGAGAAGAGGGGGGGAGGATGAATATATTGGGCTCGCAACCATTCGAGAAACAATCGGGTAAATTCATTCGCGCGTACAGATTTATACATCATGTTATAAAATAGCTCGTAAGCTCTTTCGAGCCTGTACAAAGAGCCCTTTTGATGCGTGAGACGGAAAACATAATACATATATTACACGTTTCAAAGTTAATAGTCGATCTCCCACGCGTTGGTGTGATATATATATATATGGATCCATTTTTCATGCATGTATGTGGTTGTGTATGTACATATATATATATATATATATATATATATATATATATATATATATATATATGCATGGAAAATGGATCCATATTCGACACTGTACACGTCAAAAAAATTAGCTAGTATTATTGATATTATAGTACATAATAATGATGAGAAGGTTTCTTTAAGGGGCGCTGAATAAAATTGATATAGAAAAGAAAAAAAAAATCAACAAAACAACAATCGTGTCCGACTCGTTCGGAAACTTTTAAACTGATCACTTTTTTTTTACAATATATACATCGGGCAAGTCGTTTGGTTATTATCGAAACATCCGTATCTCTTTTGCAGTGTGCATTATCCCCGTTGCAACAATAAAGTTTGATATTGATAGAGAATCGAGTCTTTGCACTACCGAAATTCACGCAGAATCAAACAATATCTTCTCGAATATTCATTGTAGCGTCGGTAATTAGCGGTGAAAATTCTTTCTTTTTCAAAAGATAAAAGTCAAATGTAGTTTTTTTTTTCTCATCTTCCGTACCACCGGCGTATTCCTTATTGAGTAAGAACGGGGCTTAAAAAAGGGATGTACGTTATCGTTAATGTCTAATAAAAACGACGACTAAGTCAGCTCGTTGTTAAAGAGTAAAAAACAAAGAAAGAAAATCACAGCAGTACGATAGAAGGAAAAAGTTGGCGCGTATGGACATTCTTCTTTCTCCTTGCTCCTCTTACTATTATAATTATAAACATTATTATTGTTATTACCTTGCCAAGATCTTTGCCATTGTTATTGAGCTTTGTACGACGCCGATGACGAATTACGCGCTCGCCGCTTGGAAGAATCATAACGAGATGTGTCGGAGAACGAGCCCAGATTTTGTTTTTTTTAATTTTTTTTGTTTTTTTTGTTTTTTTTTTTTTCGTTAAAGTATTGATTAGCTCTATGTTCGCGGTAGCGTGTACCGTTTGCCAATGAGGAAAGTATTATTCGCAACGGTAATTAGAACGCGATGCGATTCTCCTCGGCATTTGCCAAATCTACTTTTGTTGATGAACAAAACGCGCTCGAAAACGCCACGACAAGCCCACTCACGCTTTTCATCACCGTACACAATCACCGGGGCCCCGATGCGCCAAATATTTCTTTCTCTTTGGGCCCTGTGCCCTCGAGCCCGGACTCTGATTACCGCTCTGTTGATTATTGTTATTGCCACCGCCACTGACGCCGCCATTGTTTATCATGTTGTTATTGTTGCCACCACCATGTTGAGCATTTTTTGCCTTATTCTGACCGGCCGTGTTGTTGTTTACACCACGTGAATAATTGTTTCGCGAACTGTTATGATGATGCACTGTCACATACGAAAATTCCAACGTTATGATACCAAATCGATGGAATCAAATGTACATGCGTATTCGTAAGAATTTTAAGGTAGTAGTCGGGTAACTTAAGCCGATTTTCATGTCTTTTTTGGAGGGCGTTTTTTTGTAAGAAAATAAAAATGAATCGTTTTGGATATTTGGGTTGTTTTTTTTTGTATCTTTAATGTGTAAATAAAAACATCCTAAATCTCCAAAACGATTCATTTTTATTTTCCTACAAAAAAACGCCCTCCAAAAAAGACATAAAAATCGGCTTAAGTTACCAGACTACTACCTTAAGAATATGAGGATAACTTACCGTGGCTGCTATTCGCAGGTCTGTATGGTTTCTTCCACTGTTGCTGATGCTGCTGATTATTACCCGCTGGACTAAACGCGTGCCTCTCGGTATTTCTCTCATCGCCGGCTTTACCGATTCCAGTGTTTGGTGAATTGCCACGACTGCATTCGGAATCCTTGAAATAGATATTTGGTAGTATAGTAGAGGATATATAGTAAGAAAAAGATACATATGTCCAGGCTGTCCCATTATTGTTTCCACGTAATTATCTCCGAAACTATTAGTGATACAAAAAATAAGGATGCGAAGGTTAAAGGATTTTAACAGGGACGTTTCATTTTTCTAGACGGAGGCGCCGCAGCGATTTCACGGTCACTTACTTACTTACTGACGTTTTTTTTAAATGTAACGAGGTAGTAGGACAAACTAAACTAACGACTTATCATTTTTTTTTGTACCACCGATAGTTTTAGACATATTCGCGCGGAAACAATAAAACGGGAGAAACATTAAAACGGGTCTGTATACAAAAACGAATAGAACAACTTACGGTATCGCTCGCCGGTGCAGAAAGAGTCGATGCTTCGGAGCTCGATAACGAATCCATCTCTCCGAGAGACAGAGGGAATGTATCCTTTATCCATTTTCTATACTCTATTACCTCGTCGGTCACTCGTATTATCCTTCCCAATATACTGAGGGACGTTCGTAACGAAGGTTCAGAGGAAATGAGAAAAAAGTTGCGCGTCAAGTATCACAAAACATTGAACGTTCACGACTCGAGCTCCACGGCAACGTTCAACGTAAAAACGACGTCTTACCTAACTTTACTTGCATCATTGATCAGAATATTTAATGGATTGACCGCTTGAGAAAGTACGTAATAAGCCCAATCAAATGCGTCCTTGACGTAGAGAGCACCGTAACTACTGCGCCCGATATCGTTACCCGGAGTAAGAGGATCCTCGATACAGAGCAACGAGGGTCGATGACCATCGATCATGTCACGCTGAACCTGCAATTTCACAATTGCAATTATATCATTATTTTTTTCCTTTCAAATTCTTCTATATAACGACGATTTCGCAAGTTTCCTTGAAAAAGTTAATTTGAGCAATGAAAGGATATTTCCGTTTAACTCGAAACAAAAACGAGTTTCCTTTATATCTCACCTCCTCCTTGGATATGTAAGTACCGCCGTCTTTTACTCTAATACCAGTTTTAACGTAATTGAACTTTCTGCCGTAGAGTTCGAGAAATTCCATGAGTAAAACACCCAAATTGGCACCGTCGGAGTAAGCATTTTGCCGTGGGTGCAACTGAAACGTACAAATGATATATCAGGGATAACCGAAAGATCCGTCAATCAATGACATTTGATAATAAAGAACCATCGTAGAAAACTCACCTGTAAAAAACTAATAGTCATGAGAATTAAACTGTAGGAAGAAATCCCACCGGTAAACACCTCATTAAGGTCTCTCTGTAATAGGAATTGTTTCAGTACCATGACCAGTCTGTCGAGTACCGGGTACCGCCGCTTATAAGACTTAATAAAGTCCGCCGATTTGACACCATTGTTCATATTGAAACTGATGTCAACCTTGATCTCGGTTTCCTTGTCGGTGAGCTTGACTATAGGAACGCTAGCCTTATCCAATACTTTCAACGTATGAGGCTCGGCTATGTTTTGATCCAACAGGGCCTTCTCTAGCGTGCGTAACGGAAGCTTGGGCCACATGCCTATTACAACTAGATCAATGTCGCTGCAAAATAATCAACAATCGTAACGCAAGTACTTAGTTGTGGAAGAAAAAAACAAATACACAAGAATAACCCGATACTAGATAATGTATTAAAATCCAACTACGTACCTCGTCGGTAAATACAGGCCCGTACGAAAGCTTCCAAAAACTTCGACTTTTGAGTTTGGCCACAAATCGTAAATTACTTGTTCTATTCTCTTAATGACTTTTACTCTGAGACTGTGCTCTTCGTTGGAAGGACACATGTACGTGAAGAAATCCTGAATCTCTTGGTGCAATCTGTCGCAAAACACCGGAAACAAAAATATATTTTTTTTATTCTCTCACATTTTGCATCATCTCAGAGGATGCTTTGTATCGAGGCAAAATTTTGCACAGTTCTTAAGCCATGACCCGTCCTTTACGAATCAAACATTATGAAATTATGTATATAATTCAAGATTTAAAATGATGTTGAAGTTTGCATCGTTGGAACGCAACGAAAATAGGTTTTTCAAATTATCATTTTTGGTATTACTCATGTTTCTCTTGCCCATTTAGAGCCAGGTCTTTAAAGGAAACCCCAGAAGAACGTTTTAACGATTTTTGACTACAAAAATTCAACCTTGAGGGGGATGAATGTTATAAAAAAATATATTTTCGTTGCATTCCAACGATGCAAACTTCAACATCATGATTTTAAGGCGTTTTGTTATTTTCCAAATATATTCCTTAAAGCTCTAACAACAACAGATTTTGAGCTTGCCAGCTAAAAGTTTTATAGACATTGTGACTAGGAGATTGGTACATTTCGGATAGAATTTTGCAAGAATTGCTTGGGAGTTTTGATTTTATGAAATACTGAATTTTCCAAAAAATCCTGTCCAATGCTCCGAGATAAGTTTTGAGCTATCGAAATTTATACATCGTGCACGGCAAGACCTTTCGCCGATTGCTCAGTCTATGTATCGCATAAGGATTTTTGATAATGTAGCTTATGATAATGTACAATTGGAAAGTGACGCTTCCTCATATTTCATAGTAGCGGAGCTTCCTCCGCGAGGAAGTAAAAACGAGCTTCCTTGTAGAATAACATTTTCGTGACTTTTTGACGAACATAAAGAAAGTAAGCGAGATATGAGAGAATTGGGGGATTTTTTTTTTCAACTCGACAAAGAGGAAGCTCCTCCCGATTGTTAATGCGCGACATGTGACATTCCTAACCTATGGAACACCTTTTTGGCATCGGAAAGTTGCGATGTAGAGCGAAATTAGTAAAAAGAAGAAAAAAAAAAGGGGGGGGGGAGTTAATAAAATAGATGATCGCTGTATCGTACGAGTATTTAACGTACAATACAAGCTTGAACAAAAAAACATAGTAGGTTAATTAAAAGATGGGCGGGTGGACGAACGAAATATCGCAAAAAGGGAGGATGCGGAGAAAGGAAAAAACTCTAGGATTTGGGTATTATGGATAGAAAATGACGAAAAGATTAGGAATAAATTAATAATGACGTAAATATAATCTCTCGATAACGAGGATACTACCGACCCAATGACTCCTTTGGAATAATGCTTGTTCGGTATCCTCCAAGGACAACCGCCGTACTCGCCGATCAGAGCATCATGATTATAGCTCATGCCGTAGGTGCTAGCACGATTATCGCTTTTCCTACGCGACGGATTGTAATAATTGTTGAAGGTATTGTGCTGTACGATGGTAGGTCGTTGGTGCTGATTCGATATTTTATCGTTCTCACTACCACTACCACCACCACCAGCATTACCACCACTAACACCACCGCCGGACCCGAGACGACTGTTAATCGGATCTAGGGGCAGATAATCTCTGTTGCCCATCCCGCCGCCGCCAAAATTATCGTGCTTTAACGTTAATATATCAAGACCCTTTTCGGCCTCCCAAATATTTAACCACAAGTCTTTAGCGGGGCCAAATTGCTCCGGTTGTTCCCAACCGATCGTCGGATCCATCAAACGGCTTCGCGGTGGCACAAACTACTCGATCCTCTCGCTATTAAAGCCCGTTTGACTCGTTCGACCCGCTGCCCCCTTCTCACTCAATATCTTCCTTCCCGTACTATCGTATACGCACCGAGAGACAAACTTTTAATTGACAAATCCTCAAATTATTGCCCGTTTAATCGTCGTGTCGTATGCCCGGAATTCCCCTAATAAACGGATGATATACACGCGCGTTAACCGTGCATACAGGTTGCACCAACGCGCAGAGCACACACACGCGCCCGCGCACTCTTCGATTCGCGGCTAGATGTCGACCATGAACTAAATGCGAGAAACGCGAGATGATTAGCCATCGTTGTTGAATTATATGGTTTCAAATCTGCTGAAAATAATAATATACGAGTTTAAGGGGTAAGCGTTAAGGTATCATTCCGCGAACTACTCTTTATGCCACGGTCTTGTATACAGGTCTGGAAACTCCCTCAAATTTCGGTGGTGTAGGATGACCGTCATAACGAAGTTCGTTTTACTTTCTGTAACAACCATTAGAGGCGTTCCGATCTTATAACGCCAACAGCATAACCTGAAAAGCCCACGATAGCCAACGATAGCTCTCGCGGTTGTTTGCCTCTGTCCCACTAACGACTTCTGCCGCATTACATATATTTATTATATGTAATTATGAAAGCGTTATTAATCCCGTCAACTTCAATGAATATACTGAATAAATATGCTCTTAATTTGAATTGGGTTTTAAAGATTCTCACTGATAATCGAGCATGATAAATATAAACTATTTGTAAATATCTATCTCATACGAACATATATTAGGCGAAATAGTTGTCTACCTCTTGATGGATCGATCTCCGTTAGATTTTTTATTAAATCCTATAAAATAAACAAAAGTTTTCATTTTCAAAAATAGAAATATATCGAACCGTTCCATGTATTTAATTTGATCCTTTTTCATTATATTTTCGTTAAAATTACAGGTACTCGAATAAAGAGAAAAATTAAAGTATTTATTTTTATTCGTACTTGATTTTGAAAACTGGAGCACTTGCAAAAACTTAAAAAATGACGCGTAAAAAAATGGAAAGAGCTGATTTTTACTTAAATTAATCTACTATTTTTTGGCACGCTACTAAATAATCCATTTCGGAATATTGACAAAACTCAAATAAAGAAAAAAGTTAAAGAATTTATTTTTATTCATACTTCCTTGATGTTGACAGCTGGAACACTTACAAAAACTTAACATAAGATTTATTCATTAGTTAAATTAGACAAGTTTTTTTTAACAAAAAATGTCTTTTTCAGTTTTGAATTTTCCTGATGGCAATATTGCCTCATTATTAATCTTACATAGTAAGTTATCGCATATGAAAGGATTTCAGATCCATGCTCTATACAGGGATAAGCAAAGGTGTAAGAATCAAGTACTTCATCTAGAGTTATATCGAAGACATCAATTCGAGAGGAATATTTTGTAAGTGATGCTTCAATATAACGGATCAGATGAAAGAAATGTGGATTTGCGTGAATCAGGCCAATGCATAATTTCATTTGCACCAGTTGCGACTCTGAAGATCCTCAGCTGGTTTTCAATCTCACGGCTTCTTGACACACTGGACAGGATTCATATTTTTTATGGAACTTCAGGGATATCTGGAATATCAATAGAAGAAATTTATGTATGTCTAAATTATTTTTATTTCATCCCTTTTATATACTAACAATGCAATAGGTACTTCCCATTAAGGAAACTCACCGATAGAAGTACTGATTCCTTGAATTGACGGTTTCGTGACTCTAAAGGACGGAACAGGGCTTGGATAATTTATTTCAAAATTCGAAACTTGTTTCGCATAACCATGCTCTGGCACACAATTTTAATTTTCTATTGAGACGTCATTCTTTTGTACGTGACCTTACATATTGAAAAATACTTGATACGAGTAACTATCTTCTCAAACTATGTGTAAAATCTTTTCATTAAACTTACCCGTGCAATTACTTGGCCATTTGCGTCGAGCTTGCGAGCTTGACCCATTCGCAAACTATGTCGTCATGATTAAAATGCTGTTCACATACACGATCCGTCTTTTGTTATTTTACAGCATTCTACAATGCCTGGAATAGACTCTTTCCACTTTTTCCGCATACCAATGTCTTTTGGCACGTGAAATGTAGAACATTCATTCATTCCTTTGCTGCCGGTTTTGCAATTTGGGAGCACACACTGATATCTCATTTTCAATATAATTATCACTAATAGTCGTGATATAAACGAAATAAACGTAATACGCAAGGATAGCAATATCGAGGGGTTTTCAGGTTATGCCTGTTGGCATTTTAAGTTCGCAACTAAGATCGGAACGCCTCTAGTGGTTGCTACAGCAATTAAACTTGCCTCCGTTAAGGAGGTCACTTTCAGCGGAGGAGTTTCCAGACCTGTATCCGTGCTTTATGCTACATAAAAATCAGCCATTTTGGGGTATCTTCCTTTTGTTTTCTTCCTCGTTTACTCGATACGTTTCTCCTCTATTTACCTGGGACGTGAACAGAGAAGGTTTGCGCCGTCTCGGTGAGACTCGGGGGTAAATATATTCCGTGCCGTTAGAGAATCGACGAGAGAGCAGTGAGCAGATAGGGAGAGCACCACACAGGCAGCATCAGTTTGTTCGCAAAATGGCTTCGTTGTGCGGTCGACTGATTTTCCAAGCTTCTCGTCGTTCGATCCTATACACCTCGGTCAGATGTATTACAAGAGGTGACTACAAAAATAAAAAATAAAAAAAAGCATAACCTTTCGAGTGTAGTAAATGACAAACTATCGGATGCATCAGTAAATCTCTCTGTCGCGCATAAAATTTGTGTGTCCATTATGTAATTCGTAATACACGATCCTACAACTCCGATCAAATTTACGCCCCGATGTCCTCTCAAATTGAGAAAATTCGTGTATCCTCCCCGATCGATAATGAATTTTGACGAAATATACCTTTTGTCGCAGATATGCCGGACACAATGGAATTGGCAACTGGTATCGAGAAACGTGAACTTCTCGCTCACCAAGCCGGCGACGATGTGAGTGTAACAAAAAAACCGACTCTGTATCTCGGTTGAATCGATTTTCCCGAAAAATTTTATATTTCATTTGGTTTTTCTCTTTGACAACAGGATCCGTTTTACATGAAAACGATCAAAAGAGGTGCAGGCACAAAGAATGATCCCAGCGAGGTACCGAGTGCCTTTGACAGTCGAATACTCGGTTGCATTTGCGAAGAAGACGCAACGACCATCACCTGGATGTGGCTACACGAAGGTTATCCGAGACGCTGCGAGTGCGGTCATTGGTTCAAACTCGTCAAGAAACCTCCTCTATAAACATCATACGCGACGTATAAGCTAGTCGATTGTTTGAAACAGTTACATAGAAATAATGTTACATTACGCAAACATCGAGACTGGAGGGGGCGGGGTGAGGTATTTATTTGCCGTTGAATCCAATATTCCCCGGATCCTTTGGTAGATATAAATGCCCGGTTGCAGCCTTGTCAGCCTCAATGTACATACTATACGCTGTTTCCTCAAAATTTTAAGTAAAAAAAACACGCAATTACAACCTGTACTTGGAATAAAACGAAAATTCATGAAACGTAATGAATTTAAGTTATACACATCTGGTGAGCGTACCGACCAATGTATCTTCATTTTATTTGTACGTATAGATTGAATTATTTATCCACGATTTACACAACCGAGAGAAGAGAAAATCCCATTGATCTCTCGTCTATTACCTAATTATATATGTACATAATGTTGATACATACGTATTATCAATTACGCGACCTAACGTTCGGGGATCACTGTACGATATCATCGTCGAGTAATCTCCGAACTGATTCTTTCGAATTTTTTGATAACTCGCCGGGGGTGAGCGAAGAATCAACGGAATGTAACATATTCGGGGGTAACGACGATGAAGTTTGCGCATCGTTACTGTCGTAAAATTTTTTTTCAATTTGACCGACGATCCTCGTGTGATTTATCGGAACAAGGCCAACACCACCACGACCGTCACTCGCCCTCGTCCAACCGGGCAAATTTTTCGGTTGCAGCGATTGAGGAGCAAGCACCACTTTTTGTCCACTTTTTATCATCAATTCCTCCCTCCTCACTGGCTCGAAGTCATAAAGTACAAGGGCGCTGTAGATCGGCTCGTTGCATCGATACCACTCTCTCGAATCGTCAACTACTGGAAAATATTCACATTTATCGATCGAAACAGCGTCATTTCCGAATCGTTCCTTTTTCTAACATACCGCTCGCTGTCGTTCGACGCGCGTTGTTCATTAATTTGTTGACTATGTAGGGAATGGCGAGGGCCAAGCTCAGAAAAACGAGAATTGGCCAGGTTGTGGCACCAGTTTCATCGCTGTTCATCGCTTCCGCTGCCGTTCGTCGCCAAACTCGTTCCGTGCTCGGATCGTCCGGATTCAAGCCTAACAATTTCGATACGCCGTTATGTAGTAAGTTATATATTTTTTAGGGCTGAGTGTAAACATGCGTATATGATCGGTCGATGTACCGAGCATGAACGTAATCTTCCTATAGAGCCACTTGAAAAATCGTACAAAAGCAAAAGCGCTCATCAGCTCTCCGAACATATTTCTCGTTCTGCCGAAATTCTCCGCGACGCTCAGAACGGCGCGAAATGAATTGGTCATAGCAAAAAGAGTGGATTCTAGCATCATAGCAACGGATGAGAATGTTCGTACTATAGATTCTACAGATTGAAAGGCGGGTCTGCTGTTGTTCTCCGCAAACTGGATGAACCTAGAAAAAATAATCTGGCGTACTATGATCCAACAAATGTCTTTTTCTATCCTCTCCGTACGGCATACCTATTTTCTACATCTCCGCTCGGGGCCCCCAGTTGGCTGGGATAGCTGGAATTCTGAAACCCAGTTGGGTACATTTGGGAATAACCATTGTAAGTTCCGTAGCTTCCGTAACTTCCCCCTCCTCCCAAACCCCTGTAGTTCCAACCGTTGCCAAAACCATATCCGCTCGGTGCGCTATTGTAACCCATACCGTAGGGCTGATAATTTTGAACTTGTTGAGGAATTCTAGGAGGTACGGGAGGCGGTGCTAGGCTCGATCCTGCTGCTATATTCCCATGTCCGGTGACTGTTGCTCCTCCGGCGCTGCAAAAATAATATGAGTATTTGTTATTAATGCTATGTATATTTGTTATTATTACTGTAAAACGGAAGTCGTTGTAACAGGCAGTACATACCCTGGCAAGATACTCGGACCATTTCGAAATTGTGTAAAATTTTCGGCGCTTGGCCTCTGTTGATTAATCACATTCATATTCTCTTTATTATCTATTCTTTGAATTAGTCTACGCGACTCTCGCACGAGCAGTTTATTTCATCGTAGTATTCGGAGAGCAAAGGTCCCGACGCAATTGATAATACACGTATTAATTATTACTATTATTTGAACTTCTTCGGGTAGACTTGTGCAGATTGTATTTCGACTTTGTACTCATAACATTCCCTGTCCATAGAAAATTTATTTTAAATAACGGACCGTCCACAAAAAAGTAAACCTATTGTTACCAAGATCCGTGACTCAGGGTGTGGAAACTCCCATGTTAAGAAGCGCAGCCACTGTTTGTAGCGCTATCTATGTAGTGTCCCACTAGTCGGAACTAAAAAGATATACATCCAGCTACGGCGCGCTATTTGAATGAAGAGTGGGCATGAAAATAAAAAGTCGGTCGGTATAGTAAATCAAAGACAGATATTTCAAGAAATGAAAAAAAGTTATTCCAATAATTTATTTGCAAATCATTTATATATGTATATGTACAGATATATATTTACAATCATTTTGTTGCGACCCGAGGAAGCTACCGTCTCTTCCTCGGGTCGCAACAAACCGGACCGAAACATACCGCCGCATACACAAATTTAAATATATTTGTGGTGCAAGTAACGTAAAATTTAAACAGAAGATTAGAAGAACAAAAAGTCTTCATATGGGGAAACGAACCTACGACCCTCACTCTATGAACTCGAGCTCCTGCTTTTTTTATTTATTTGTTGAACATGTTTATTTCGGAACGTTTTACAATCTGTTTAACAAAGTTTTTGGTAGAAATAAACATAGATAAAAAGACCACACGCTAACGGGGATAAATGGCTCTAGTCCTCGCGCATGAGGAGCTCGTCGCCAAACGGTATGGAAGTTTAGTGGTTTGTAAACGATGAGAATAATGCAGACTGTAAGTGCTGCTTCGTTAATGGCACTCCGGCATGTGCGCTGTAACGGTTTGGGGGAAAAAGACGTGAACCAAAGAAAAACCCCTAAGTGGTCAGAAACACTGGTACTTAAACCTAAATTAAAAGCTGTGGGGGTATTTACAAATGTACAGGGGTGGCAGGTGATGTCAACGATATCTTAGCTAATTCCATGGTAGCATTTGGTTTGGAAGAATGCTGGTCGCGCCAGCCGTCTTCGTCTGTTTGCGGCCGCCTTACGGATTTTTTTACGGTAAAGTTCGCTTATGTGTGGGCAGTCTATTGAAAGCCAGTGATATTTTCTGAGGTTTATTCTATGAAAATCAATATAGTCACAGGGCGGTAAGGCCGTATTGCACTTGAACTTATATTTATGACTTTGGTAGTCAGTAGCAGTTACCGATATTCGTTTGTCGGCTTTGTTGCGCTTCCAGTGATATAGGGTTGGAATGTTGTTGGCATTCTGAATGTTGCCAATTGAGTCGTGGAACATAAATGATTGGGGGGGGGGGGGGGGGGGGTAACCTGACCTTGATTGGTGTCTGAATAAATTTAATATCAACCGAAAGTATGAAGCCTATAGAATATGCAAACGTTGGGTTGTCTATTTTTTTCCTGGCGTAACTACTGGGTTGTCAGGTATATACAGGTAAGTCGATACTAACTTTTTTCAACCATTTGTTTACTAAATAAATCTTATATCAAAATAATTGCTGTTTCATTGCAGACACGATGATATAGGGTTGTCTGCAAAAAATCTGGGTTGAATGACGGTTGTCGAGTTTTGAAAAGTGAAATTTTGATGCGAATGGAAATGTACGATAAAGAGGTCTGAGCAAAGTATCCGCGCAGCTATAATAATGCGTCCTTTTCTATCGCACGGGATACTTTGCTCAGACCTCTTTGTCGCACATTCCATTCGCATCAAAATTTCACTTTTAAAAACTCGACAACCGTCATTCAACCCAGATGTTTGCAGACAACCCTGTATCATCGTGTTTGCAATGAAACAGAGCTTATTTTGATATAAGATTTATTTAGTAAACATATGGTTGAAAACAGTTAGTATCGACTTACCTGTTTATACCTGACAACCCAGTAGTTACGCCAGGAAAAACATAGACAACCTAACGTTTGCATATTCTATAGGCTTCATACTTTTGGTTGGTATTAAATTTATTCGTTAAACTTACGACTGCAATGTTGAATAAAAACTCATAATTGAATAGTTAATTAATCATAATTATCCCAGGATTTTGTAGGCAACCAACTCGCGATATATTTTCTAACATACTAAATTTGATATAAAATCCTTTCATCCTATTATGCGATGAGTGAAGGTCGATTTTAATACGGATCCTCTACTATAACGGTCAAAAAGCTTGCCAAGATCTAGTTCTACTTTTCGCTCCTACTATGTATGTCGCGCTAGCTGTGCGTCGACAGTGGCGCACTCTCTGTAGTGTCCCCCTCACGGGAACTAATAATAGAGCCGTGGTTTTTGTATGGGAGTTTCCACACCTTACCGTGACTGTAATCAATAATGCAAGGTTATGCAGCTAGATGGCACTGCATGTACGAGCTAAAGTGCCGATATATGCCGTTAGTGCACGTGTCCTTCGGCCATCTTAGATTTTATGAACAATCCCGCGAGTGCCCGCGAGATGAAAACCCGCGGTATCATCGTGCTGCGTCACGAATTGTCCGCTAAGCGAAAACTTTTAAAGAAAAAACATAAATGTACTCTTCGTGTTTATCTCGAGATCCAACTGATTTCGAAAATCGCCATCGAAATGAGCCAACAGGGTATGTAAAAATTTATCTGAAACCATTGCTTGACAAATATTTTCTTTCATCGACTTTTGCACATCAGTAGTTGGACGAAGTTATTACAAGGTCTTTCGTTTGAAATCTCACATGTTGCATGACAACAAATGTTTTGAACGAACGCTCACGAAATAATGTCGAAAAGAACATGAAGAAAAAAACGCTACCATGTGAAAAACATCAGCGCGTCTCTCTCGCTCCGGCGCCGCAAGGTCCTCTATCTCGCTCGCACTCCCGGCGCCGTCACGTGACTTATTCACCGTCAGTGTGTTTTGTTGTTTCTTTTGATTTCGCCGCTTCTCAGGTTTGTTTTTGGTGAAGCAACATTTGTGGGGGATATTTTTGCCATATTGTACTTCGCACGTGTGAATAAGTCCAAAAATGACTTCAAACAAAATGCCTCGTTCGATATATCTCGTAAAGAACAAAAATTATTAAATCATGATACCACGAGCGACGATGAGTTTTTGTCGTTTCCATTTTATTATCGTGTGTGTCCATTTTATTGTCGTACAGCTGTAAAAGCTGTCAACAGCGCCACGGTAATAAGCACGTGTGCTTTTAGAAAATAACACGACGCGGACGCGATGTAAACTTGTTGTGGTACGTCGTTATTATAATGTGCCGATCGTTTGTTTTTATTGATACAACCAATCGTGATGAACTTAACGCAAATTAATAACGCGCAATTTCACATATGGAATGGCTCGTCAAGTTCTCATCTTCGCGTTTTGTGATAACATATTTTGTACTTTCGTGAGAGTGCCGTTTTGCGTGACCATCATTTTCGCTCCGATCTCGCGTTCTCAAATGATAAGAAACAAAAGTTTGAGGCTCGGGGCGACGAGCCATAAATGATGTTGACATTTCGTTAAAGTGAAAGTAGTGCACAGTGAAAATCCCAAAAGCGAGAAATTCTCACGTCGTACCTTTATAAGCGTAAAGAAAAAAAAAATGGATTTCCATAATGGCAACGAAGCTCGTAAGATTCACTGGACATATATTATTCTCACGCTTTTGCTCACTCGCACCGTGGGATCGTTTATCCTGGACGACAGTCATTGCCATGTAGGATACATTTTTTGTATTAACAAAATTCTAAAATATTTGTATCAGCCTTATATCGAGAAAACATATAATTTACAGTATGTCTATAATCTTGGATGTCGTACGACTCGTAATGACTCCGCTGAGACGCAGCACGAAGTAGACAGGATTCGTGGATCATGCTCCGTTGATGATATCGGAGAGGGCGTCAAATTCACGGTATTACGCACCAAGAATCAGCAAAGGCCAGCCGGTCTGTACATAGAACCCTGATAACAAGTATCGTCAATGTTCCGTCGTGAGAATCGTTTAAAACTCATAATCTCAATATTCTTGTGAAACAGGTATACTGAAGGTAAACTTTACACTACCAAACGCAGAGTGTAATTACCAAGTTGCTCTGCTGGTTAATACCTCGATAACGAACCACAAAGACTGCAAGAATCATGAATTTCACAAAAGTAATTCGTACGACGAGGAGATACACTCCATTGAGAAAACAGTGTGTGTTTTATCACGGACCAATCTTACGGAAGGAAATAATTGCCAGGTAATCAAATACAGTGATGAAGGAAGTTTCGTGTTGAACAACAATGCGAAAATGTACATTCCTTTGCGAATTTAACCATGCTATCTTTCAATCGAAGGCTATTACTAAAAAAAAACTGACTTATAGTAAAATAATTTGTATACACCAATTATTATTGATCATAAGTTCAAAACAAATCACGTTCATACATTCATCAATCTTAATAACTGATGATTCTGCAGAAGAACAAATTTTCCATGTGGTACGAGCACGTATTTACGGGATGTTACGCTCTACGTTTTACCGTTGATGGCTACAAATATTCCGTGCGGGGAAACAGATTTATCGTGACTGATTATAATCGTGAAGAAGTGATGGAGCCAAAATTCCGATGTCATTATGAGGACCGAACGGATGTCCAGTCGAGGTAACTATTTTTTTTTCTTTCTTTTCCAACTAACCTTTCGTCGTTAAATTGTTTTCATAGACTCACACAAGCGCTCAATGTAAAATAAATAACGTAACTCTCATTAATAGCATTGTATACGTTAACAGGAGTTGATCAATTTTTTGTTCGTTCTCAAATTATCAATTTATTCTGAAATCCTTTCGTGTTTCATTTTATTTTCTTGTGGAGGCGTTTAACGGCTTGGGTATCAATTCGACAATAACTTATATGAGTATATACGCGTATGCATCGATTTAATGAGGTTTTTCTCATGCACGAGAGTCTTTCAGCTTGATTTTTAGCAATACCAAAATTATGATTATAGTATATATATATCGATAGGTTTATTCGAATTCGTGGTTAATTATCGCATATAAAACACGCATATTTCAGTGGGACTGAGCATGTCGGTCTTTGCGTTAATTTTATTCATTGGGTTTTGATTTAACGAGAAAAAAAAAACAAGAGTGAGGGCCGTTATCATGCGCTTTGATAGAAACAGACGTGGGAATGACAAACGTTCTGCTTACAGTAAACAGGAACTGGTGACATTCGGGTTGAGCATTTCGGTACATGCTGGTACAGCAGGCATGATTCTAACACTGACGCCAATGTCGTATATGGATGAAATTAAAGACAACGCTTGTGTTCACTACAGCGAACAGCCCCTGTATGCATGGGCGATTAGTACGGTAATATATTACGGCGTGTTTATTTTTCGTTTCTCGTATTATCGCGCACCAACGCAGCATGCATTTTTTTCTGTGATCTATCTTTTTTAAGCAGCAACGGGCGACGCGATTATCGATTTATAAATATCGCATGCCCGACGGGATAATACATTTTTTTGTATCATTGCAGGACGAGTCAAGGAGTCCCGCTGCTACCTTAAAAAATTGCAGTTCAACAACGGTAAGTTGGATTTAAGCTCGAATAAACGAAAAAAATGTTACTATAATGGTGAGTATGAAGCGTGCAATTTTCCAAATAAATGTTCCCAACGAAAGCGTAAATACATCTTCCACAGGTTAAATTGGACAACGAGACTTATACGAGAGACACCGAGTGCAATTTTGCTCTTAAAGTGCCGATAAACGCGAGTTACTGTTTAAAGATTCGACTCGACGACGATCGTTGTAACAGGCAAACAATATGGAAACCGCCGCCCGATGGTGAAGGTGGTAAACCAGCTTGCGCCTGGTTGCAGAGTTGCACAAGAATAGTCAAGAACACGTCGGCGATCGAGTATAACGGTGTGCTACACAATAGCAAACAGATAAATACATTTGAAAATAATATTTTATTGCTTCTACCAATTGCCATTGCGATTATAATTATCCTAATCGTGATAACCGCTATTGTGTTATTCCGCTGTCGTATATTATCGCGAAAATCAACGAAACTCATGTATCCAAATACAAATTTGAAAAATATCAATATCACGAGATGCGCCATGGAAATTGAGAGCATAGAAACGACCGATGACGAGATTACGCAAATATCAAGCATAATTAACGGCGAGGACGATGATCAGGACGAAAACGAGCCAATTATATTGTTGTATGCCCATGGCACAGTCTCATTTATGAATCTCATGACGGACTTGCGTGAAATTCTGAAAATCAATTGTGGCTGTCGCGTGAGTATATGCACTCACATTACGTTATGATTCGAATTTGAATTGTAAAGTTTTGGTACCACGATGTAACGTTTACAGGTGCGCGATTGGTACGCAGCCAGCGAATGGGACGATGTCGCGAGAATTGGTCCGTCATCGTGGGTAGGCGACTTATTGAGACACAAGCATCGCGCTATCTGGATCGATACACCGAGAGCCAGAAATCTCATAAATTCACAATGGAAAGACGATGCTTCGACAGACTCAGGGGTAAATGCTTCCGAAACAAACGCGGAGGCTATCGGTGATTTTCGTGATTTAGCACTCTCGAACGTGCTCGATTTGGCCAAAAGAAGCATCGCTTCACTAGGATACAACAAACATTTCGTCGTCCGGTAAAAATTGTTTTTCGTTTCATTTTATAACGTGGACCTGGCAGAAGTACAATAGAAAATAAATGAACAAATTAATTATCCCGCAGATTGGAGGGCTTTGATGCAAAGAACGAAAGAGAGCACGATCCATTCGAGGATCTCTCACCGCACACGCGTTATCTCATACCCCTTCATCTCAGTGAACTATGCTCTCATCTGTGAGTCCACGATTCTTGTCCAATTGCCGAAAAAAAAAGAAAAAGAAAAAAATTGTATCGAATCCCAAACTTCTAATAGTCGAATAGTTCTAATAGTCCGCCCTTGAACCCAATCCGCTATTATATATCGAGAATTTCCGGTTTATAAATTGAATTAAATTTTCTTTCAGATCACCCTGGCCAACGAATATAAATTCGCAACTGCCACTAAAGACACAAGAGGCGAAGTTGCGAGAACGACTCGTTCGAATGAATAACAATTCTCCCGGGCGACTTGAAACAAAACATTGGCCTTATCTGATACGATAGAATAAACGATGATTTTATTTTTTTTACAACAAAAAATGTATTGATTTTTTCTTCACTTAGCTGTTATATCCGAACAAATTTATTTCTTCCCGCTTTGATCTCATTAAGACGATCACCCTGTGTTCTATTATTATTCCTAGTTGTCTCGTATCTCGTACTCAATAGTCTCTTATTTACCGCGAATCCCGGAGGTTGCGATTCGAGCGCCTGTTCTCTGGTCAGCGTTGGTCCGCGTATCGTGCGAAATTTTCCTGAGTACATGAAAATATAATAATAACTTAACGTGGCGAGAGAATTTCATTTTATTTTCACTTGAAAAAGCTTTGCTCGAATGATATGAAATTTTTTTATATTACTCCAATTACCAGCAAAGATACTAGCGATTCCCGGTTTGCTGACAATTTTGTTGGCGCTGCTCAATTTATTATTTGGCTCATTGCCGATCGCAATTTTTTCGCCATTATTAAATCGATGATGGTTGTTGATTTCTTGAATTATATTAAAATATTTCAAAAATCATTTCACGAAAATTTCGTGAATCAACGACTCACCGCTGTGCCGAAATATATTACCTGTCTCTTTTTCGATTGTCTTCTTATCTCTTTTCTCATATTTCTGAGCTATCGAATATATTCCACGTTTATGTCGTAAAATCATATCGCCATCACCGTGATGCTTCGATCTAAGTTAAATGAAAAGATAAATACATAAATAATAGATGGCACTTTTAACTGTGAAAATTGATATTTTTGTTTCCCGGTTATCGCGACGAATCGGACACCTGTACTGTTGGCCCGCTCTCCAAAGTTGATTCTCCATGCTCTCGAGCCAGGCTTGCTGATGTCCAATTACCGAACCCGGACGACAAATTCTCAGCCAAGCGATAGCTTCTCTGGCCGACATTCTGTAATGTTTCATCATGTAGGCTGCAATCAACGAGCCTGTTCTTCCGAGGCCGGCTTTGCAATGTACGGCGATAGGTCCGTCGGTTGTTTCGGCAAGTTGCAAAAATTGATTCAATATGTTTCTCGGTGGTGCACTTCCGTCGGGCATAAACATGTCATAATGGGCTATTCCGACTCTCGTGAACCTCGTCGAGTCGTAAGACTTTCGATTGAGTCTTACCACAGCGATAACGTCATTTTTCATGAAATATTCGATATAACGTTCGGGCGGATGATAGACCGTACCAATTTCCGTGCTCGGACCCGTGAAGGCAAGAAATTTTTGCGGTATCATCCAATTTATATCGCCGTAACGCATTTTTTCATACTTCTCGTACTCGGCGAGATCAAAATCGTCAAAATTGAAAAAGCCGAACGCCGCTGCTTTGTGTATCGCGTTCAGACAATCTGCTCGCACGATTGTATTAAGGTAGTAGTCTGGTAACTTAAGCCGATTTTCATGTATTTTTTTGGAGAGCGTTTTTTTTAGGAAAATAAAAATGAATCGTTTTGGATATTCAGGATGTTTTTATTTACATATTAAAGATACAAAAAAAAATTTTTTTGAAAAAATTCAATAGTTTATTATTATTATTATCATTGATCGAAGTTGGCAGCCCGGGTCCCAACTTTTTTTCTACCGAACCGATTGCTTTCAAATTTTAACAGGCTACTCTACACACTTATAGTTCTCGTCGGAACTACCGAGAAATTTTTTCACCCCTAACTTTTTATTTTACAACCCCTTCTTTGCTAAAGTCCTTTTATTTTAGCAAAGAAGGGGTTGTAAAATAAAAAGTTAGAAGTGAAAAAATTTCTCGGTAGTTCTGACGAGAACTATAAGTGTGTAGAGTAGCCTGTTAAAATTTGAAAGCAATCGGTTCGGTAGAAAAAAAGTTAGGACCCGGGCTGCCAACTTCGAGGTGCCAACTTCGATCAATAATAATAATAATAATAAACTATTAAATTTAAAAAATTTTTTTTTTTTGTATCTTTAATACGTCAATAAAAACATCCTAAATATCCAAAACTATTCATTTTTATTTTCCTACAAAAAAACGCCCTCCAAAAAGGACATGAAAATGTACCATCGTTGTTGGAGAAAAGAATTTGGTAAAAACAGTTCAAAGTATAGTTTCGTGAAGGATAACGATGGAATTTAATTGATAAATGTAAATAATTATCCGATAAAACGAATTTTTTCGCTCAATCGCTTGTTCTTTCGTTGCTTCGATGATCACGTCGTTCGATGGACTTAATTTTCCATTAATCTAACGATAATTATAATCTAATTGACTTGATGAAATTTCAACGACGATCGTTTAACTCTCACCTTGTAGCCTTATGTTGTAAATGGAAATGCCCATAGAAGCATCCTGAAAGGGTTTCAGTGGTTGTTTAATAGCCTCAATGAGATTACCATAAACGTCACGTGGATTTTTCTTCAGATAAATTATCGCATAGGACGTGACGAGATAGGCAGCGTTTGCTCTCTTCTGTTGATTATCCCCCGACGTGTAATGAACAATGTGTTTGTGCTTGTTGGCAGGATTTCTCAGTTTCTTATTAACCTTGCAGCAATATCTGCGTTTGCGTCAACATCACGTTCAAGATTATTCATATTAAAAGGATATAAAAAAGGAATGAAAAAAATTATATATACTTGTAGAGGCAGGCCAGATTTAGTGGACCAAAATCGTTGTAAAAATTGTTATAGACCAGTTCGTTGTCGACATTGAAAAGATGCATTTTTGGTATACTTCTCGCCTCTCTTTTTCCGGCAGCCAATGTACCAAAATAGAATTTATTTTTTATGCACTCGACGACGCACGTCATATCCGGATGAGCGTGGATGACGCTAGATCCTGCAGAAAAAATAGCGCAACTATATTAATCCATTTTTTACACTTTTAGTCGACAGCGGAGATAAAAACAAAATCTCACCTGCCGCTTCCATCCTAACTTCCGGACTATTGTGGCGAAAATTTTGTAGTTTCCTACCGCGATGCTGCTATCAAAATCTTTCCCTGTGCCGCTTAAATAGGTCGCAAGCACGGTTTTCTGGAAATGTTTTCTTTTTTTTCCTTCATTATTATCCACACGGAGTACACGACATATCGGTATATCGTTAAGAATTCGTCATTGTAGACTCACCCAGTTTATTGGTCACATTCCTGGCTCAGATACTCGATGATTTTGCTTCTCGAAATGGCGACTCCATTTTTTTCTGTTCGTTTTCTTTTCCCTTTTTTTTTACCAACTTCAGGGTAAACTCGCGAATCGATCAAATTTTTGCTTCTGCCTCGAGGCGTTAGTCAATTTTTTTTTGCTGGTTCGAAGAGAGGATTAACATGAATGGGGAAAATAAATCAAAACGAAACTACGGGTCTCCATTTTACATAGTATATCTTGTTATTATTATTAAGTAAAAGTCAAACGAAGATACACCGCAGTCGTTTATGTCGTACGTGTTACAATGATTATTTTTCCTAGCGCCGCTAATAAACGTCGATAGCTTTTGCGAATAATCGAAAGGGCGAGAGAGATAGAGAAAGGAGAAAAAATGGTTCTCGTTCGAAAGCTGCAGTATTCAAACTTTCATTTTTTTTTCAATAAATGAAGGTTTTTTTTTTTTTCAATTCATTTTACACAATACATATATCATCGTAGGAGATAACGCTACAGCAGCGTATGATATGTCGCGTCATTGGTATGCACACATGAATATATATTATGTATATAATACATAGAACCACGCGCGCGAACGAGACTAAATGTCGATTCTTTCTTTTTTTTTTTTTAGAACGTTTGATCGATCATATGGTTATAACGCTAGTTGGCCATCCTCTTCAATCCCGCGGTTAACGCAAGTCTCGTTGCGCAACCGCGTATTTTTTTTAAATATAAAAGAATAAATAAATCATAAGTCAAGGAAAATAGTACATGTGTATATATATATTGAAAGAAAGAGAGAGAGAGCGAGAGCCGATCAATCGACAATAATGCGTTTTTTTTCCTTTTTGAAAATGACAAACGTTGTGTCGCGACCCTCGGAATTTTTTTATTCCTTTTTTCTTCGTTGTAGCATCTTCAATCTGTATATATATATATATATATATATCCAAGCTCGAGTAAACCGAGCCAATATTTGGTATAATTGCATTTTTAAATATCATTATCCGATCCGAAGGATCCCGAAATAATATTAAATCTAGATAATATGTACGGATTATATTAATTCCATGTATATTTACATACGACACACAATTTTTTATTCGAGAATAAAATATAGATCGATTAAATGCTATAGACTCTCTTTTTTTTTTTTCATCATCATCTTCGTATTATTGCTCCACGTATATTTTGTGATTAAACCATAGCGAATATCTTATATCATTATTAATTATCATTATTACAATTTGAGATAGACAAGAAAGGAGGAGAGAGAGAAAAGGAAAGAAAAAAACTTAATGATTAAGCGCACCTTCGTATAATTGCAAAAAAAAGCATCAAACGACAAAAAAAAACCAACAAAACTGAGAGACTCAATAATTATAGAACCAAAACACGTTTATGGCTGCAGTATTTATATATATATATATATGTTTTTTTTTTAAATCGTTGCTTAAAACGTTTCTCTTTGGATTCAAGTACAACCTAATAGCGTCTCGTAATTTTCTCACGCGATATTCGTTAATTTGTCTATAGTACGTATTCTATGTCTGGGCGGGGGGGGGGGCTCCTAAGGACTAAAATATATCTTCCGCTACGCAATTTTTTTTTCGTTTTTTATACCATTCAACGGGTGACGTGAGAGCGGATTATCTGCCGAAAGACAAAATGGCGTGATGCTTACAATTGTTTGTTTTTTGTTTGATCTTTGAATCGACGGAGATACGAGCGCTAAAATTGAAAATTTTATATCGAAATCTAGTTAGCTTAATGAAAACACTCACTTTCACTTCCTTTTTTTTTTACTTCTCTCGACGAAGATAGAAACAATATCCACACACTCGACCGTACGTTCTTTCCGCCGTTCAATTTGTCAGAGACGCACTATTGCTCTTTACTCCTTTTTCTTCCTTTTTCGCTCTCGTTATAATATGCAACGTAACTAAATAATGTTTACCATCGCTATTATAATTTTTCAATTATATACACATATACACATTATTGCATACACACTTGCACCTACTATTCTAGTTGAGAAATACACACACACACACACACACACACAGAACAGTTATACGAAGATAAATTAAATATAGGCGCGTCGAAGAGAGAAGAAAAAAAATAAGACTCCATATTTCTTCCCGTTCCGCTATATATTAGCGCCCTATCGTTTTTTTTTACGCTGACATTTTTAGAATTCCTTCGGTGTAACTCTGGAAAGAAAAAAAATGGTCGGGGAAACGACCCCTTTCTTTCTTTCTTTTTAATTCGTTCGTTCGCGTGATATGTGTAACAATGGCGATAGGTTTTTATTTATTTTTTATTCTTCTCTTCGCGCAGTTATTAATTCCGGGGAATTTGTCCTGGCCGCGCGTCGTTCACCTCGAATCGAGAGTAACGACAGGTTTTTTTCTTGTTTAACTTTAACGCGAAACCCAGGTCCAATATAATCTGTAATAAGGCACGATCGTGAACGAAATTCGGGGGTGAATCGTTAGTTACACTCCCGGCAGCGGGGGGGGGGGGGGGGGGGGGTCACCCGCTTACGATATTATATTAATTGTTTTTTTTTATCTTTTCTTTGTACATTACCGCGACGCCCTGTCGAAGGCTCGGTTTTTTTTCCTCTCTCTCTCTCTCCCTTTGTCTCCCTTAATCACGATTTTTTTGCCGATCTCTCTCTTCCTCTCGCAGCTCTCTTTCTCTCTAATAATTTGGATATTCAATCGTGATGTCTGTTTACACCGAGAAGCTTGGCAGCGTCATCGGCCGATGCCTGTAGCACCTTGTCGATTATACTCTTGTCGCGAATTCCAAGAAGATTCGAGATGAGATCATTTTCCGTATCGGCCGGGCAATCATTCGCGTTAAAATTTTGCTGTCTACCGGTCATTTCGCCGGTGACGCTCGTTATATTATCGTAATGATTGAATTTCATTAGACCACTCGGTCCCGCGGCATCGCCGGTCGCAACGGTCGCCACCGTTGGTAAAGCGATTCTCTCGTGGATCCTCGAGTCATTGTTTGACGTGCTCGGTAAAATCGAGCTATGCTGTTGCTGTTGACTACGTGGCGTTATCGTTGGTGGTTGCGAGGGTCCGGGTTCCTCGTCACCGCTCGTACCAACGTACATCATCGAATCCACGGATTCGTGCTTCTTACGATGTCGCAGCATGCTGTGCTTTAGGGTAAAACGTCGTGCGCATATGTCACACGAAAATGGTCTCTCGCCCGTGTGCGTTCTCATGTGACGACGAAGATCCTCCGCTGACCAAAAACGACGCATACAGAATGCACAAACGACCTGAAAAAAAATGATTTAAAAAAAAATGTTTTCCGTTAATGAAAGACATTCGAAACGAATGATGATAATTTTGATGGAAATCATGATTTAGGTCACGTTGATTGAATGGTTTTTATTGAATTATCAAAAAATTTTAATTACCGATCTGTGGGAACATGATGCAAATTTTCATGACAATTTTTTAACGCAAAATTAACAAATGTATTTCAGGGAAGCTGTTTCCAGTTGAGAATATAATTTTTATAGTTTTGTCCGCGAATTATTCAAATTCCGATGAAAAGAAAACTTTTGTCATTGAATTGTATATACGCGAAGCCTCAAGGATGCCGATGACAATTAAGGTAGAAGTCTGGTAAGTTAAGCCGATTTTCATGTCTTTTTTGGAGGGTGTTTTTTTGTAGGAAAATAAAAATCAATCGTTTTGGATATTTAGGATGTTTTTATTTACATATTGAAGATACAAAAAAAAAATTAGTTTGAAAAAATTTAATAGTTTATTATTATTATTATTATTATTGATCGAAGTTGGCACCTCGAAAAAAAAGCGCGGGGGTGGCCCCGGTGATTTTGGCTCTTGATGTTATCGGAAATAAAAAATTCTTCATAATTCTTAATCTATAGACATGTCATTCTGGTCGGAACTACTGAAGTTAAATTTCATGGATAAATAACAAAATGGCGGACTTTGGAAAAAAACGTCCTTTTCCATTTTGTTATTTATCCATGAAATTTAACTTCAGTAGTTCCGACCGGAATGACATGTCTATAGATTAAGAATTATCAAGAATTTTTGATTTCCGATAACATCAAGAGCCAAAATCACCGGGGCCACCCACGCGCTTTTTTTTCGAGGTGCCAACTTCGATCAATAATAATAATAATAAACTATTAAATTTTTTCAAACAAATTTTTTTTTGTATCTTTAATATGTAAATAAGAACATCCTAAATATCCAAAACGATTCATTTTTATTTTTCTACAAAAAAACGCCCTCCAAAAAAGACAAGAAAATCGGCTTAAGTTACCAGACTACTACCTTAAATGATTAATGGGATTGATGAATTGACAAAATCAAGCCAGTCTTTTAGTAAGTTTAGGTTTGAAGAGAAAAGAAGTTTAAAAAAAAAAAAAGAACTCACCTTTCTGTTGCTATAATCCGGAAATTTGCCGCGCTTCTCGTCTCCATCTTCCGGCGGTGGTTGTTGCTCCTCCGGTGTCTCGATATCCATATCAAGAGCGCCCTTGGCAAGCAGTATCTCGTACGATCTCTTGTGATTGATTCTTATGTGCGAAAGACAATCGTGACGTTCGGAGAAACCATACTCGCAGAGATGGCACTTGAAAGGTTGATCGGCCGGTCCCGGCGACGATCTTGGCGATTGTCTTCGTGATTTTCCGGTCTCGTTAATCGTCTGATTATTCTCGTGATTCTTTGTCGTTGCACCGTCCAGCATTGAATTATCGGCGATATCAATGCACTCGGAATTTTCCAAATTCACCAAATTCTCCCGCTCTTTCGTCGTGACGTCCGTAATTTCCGTTCTTTCAACGACATTCTCGGACACACGAGCTTCAACGTTCGTTCGTTCGACGCTCGTAGGAAATGCCGATTGTTGATTTTCCAAATTTTCCACATTATCGACGTGATCCATATTCTCGGATACACTGGACGATTGACTCTCGTCGTAACCGCTGTGCTCGTTTTGTTTGTTGCACGTTGTTATTGGACTATTACGAGATTCGCTCGTTACCGGTGATTCCGCTCTCGATTTATCGTTTCTCGAGTGTTTCGACGATTTGTGCTTTTTCAAATTTCCCAATGTCGAAAATGTTGAGCTAGGGCATAGATTGCATTTGTACGGTCTTTCGGGCACGTTTCTCATGGCGAAAGCGCTGTTTGAACTATTGTTATTGTTATTGTTGTTGTTGTTGATGTTATTATTATTGTTGGACGGTTGTTCGAGAGTCTCGGGCGACGAAGAGTTTCTCATACGACGAATTTTGTTTGCGTTATTTTTGTGTTTTCTCAACAGATGACGATCGCAATTGGATTTCGTGGTAAATAGGAGAGAGCAGTGCATGCACTGATAGGGCTTTTGGCCGGTGTGTGTCAAAATGTGCCGTCTCAGCGACGAAGTCCATGGGAACGGTCTCTCGCAGTACGGGCATATCACTCTGTTCGGTGCCATCGAGTATGCCGATTTTTTCTTCTTCATCTTCTTCTTTTTCTTCTTTTTTCTCTTCGACGACGTTGAATTTGTCGAATTCGCGGAATTAACGGAATCGGATTTTTCATCGCTACCCGAATTATTACAATCGCTCGTGGAAGCAACGAGGCCCTCCTCGTCGCTCATGTACTGCGGTTGAAATTGTTGATACTGCTGCGAGGCATTGTCCAATAATTCCGAGACACTGGCGAGATCCTCGTTTCTCTCGTTAACAATATTAACGTCGCGCGTCAATGGTTTATCATTTTTCGTTATTTCCGTAACGGAAATATGACCCGGTACAGAAGCCTCGCTGGGATCTTTATTCTCGCGCTCCTCGTTGTAATCCATTGGCTCGATCTTAATCTCCGCTCTACGACAATTTTCCTCCTCGTTAGATTTCACCACTATCTTGTCGTTTTCCTCGACAATCATCCCCTCGTCGACCTTTGGTGACATTTTTTTCACGCTTTCCGAAACATTTTGATGCTGGTGCTGCCGCTGGTGCTGCTGCTGCTGTTGTCTCGTGTTATCTCTGTAAAAATTATTCATACCCTCCAGTTTACCCCTCAATAGACTCGTCGTTGGTGTAATTAACTCGCTGTCGGCGATTTCTCGATTCTCATGAGCGGCAGCCTCGTCAATGACCAATTCCTCATCGGTGTCGTTTTCCTCGTTCTTGTTACCCTTGAGCTGTTGAGCGAGAATCGCGTATTTAACCTGATCCGATATCGAGTGTTTCTCGTAAACCGATGGCCCGCTGGATTGGCCAATTTTTGGCATAACATTCGTCGACGTGTGATGAGAAAATTGATGATTGATCGATAGATTATTTGGATGATTGGATGTTGACAAGAGGGAGGGTGGATTTGCCGGTGGTCTGCCTCTCGTTGTGTGACCGCCGCGTGGCCTTTGACTCCAGTGTTGCGGATGCTGTTGTTTTATGTGTCTCTCCATGTTGCTGCGCAGAGTAAACCTCGCTGAGCAATGTTCGCAAGTGAACGGTCTCTCGGTGCGGTATCTTCGTTGTTTTTGCTTCGGCATCAAAACACCATTCTTAATGACCATTTTAACGGAATTGCCCGATTGCGAATTGTCAATTTTTTGTTCTCTCATTGACGCACCCGTCGACAATTTCGTTGATAATTTTGAGGTAACGATTTTGGCATAATCGTTATGTTGTTCGGTGTTTATCGCGCCTGGTATGTCTCTGGTCGGTGGATAAGCACCCGCGAACGCCGTATTCGCTATCGACGGCTCGACGATATTACCGCCGCTCGTTAGTTGCAAACCCCTCACCAATTCCTTCTGCAATCTGTCCTTGATAGCGAAATCTTGTCCGAACATATGAGGATTGAACAGGTAAGGTGGCAATATACCAGCGCCAACGCCGGCAGCTGAGAAACCACCGAAATTACGATATATCATGTGAGCATTCGCGTAAAGAGCCTCCAACGAAGTCGCTGGATTGCCAGCTTGTCCGGCCTTCAATAACGCCTGAGTCAATAAAAATTGATTCGTCGCGTCGTAAAATTCCTTCTGATTACGGCCAAATTCGTCCTTAGCGCTGTTAGCAATCGCGCTCGTCGACACCGTAATCGACGAATTGGAACTGTTGCACGTTGATTTTTTGCTAAGATCGAGCACGTCCATTGAGAGATCGAGAGGCGCATCCTCGCCCGTCACCGACGCACAATTATCAATATTATCAACCGATGCGACAGCCGGTGTTGAACCGGTTTTCTTCAAGTCTATCGGACTAGGTTGAACTCTTTGGTGAATTTTCATTTTGGTATCGTTGACTAGCGAAACGATTCCCTCGTCGTCCGACGTTCTCGCATTAACGCCGTAATCAAGCTTAGCGCTTGTCTCGGATTTCGTCGCGTAATCATCGTTATCCTCGTAATCATAGTCGTCATAATCATCCTCGTCATTGTCATCATCGTCCTCGTCCTCCCCCTCCTCGTCATCCAACATTCTCATCTCAAGCGGATAAATACTGTGTCTCGGCGTTGACGAATAATATTCGGATTTATCGTAACGCATGGATTGCAACGATATCGGCGGTGTGTCGTTCGACAATTCGCCATTAACGGCTGTCTGTTTATTGCCAAACTGTATGCCCATGTAAAAGTCTTTGCGCCTTTGTGAATTTTCATCCCTGTCGTTGTTCATCGACGAATAAACGAGACTCTTACGCGCGTCCTCGCGCGTACATCGCGACGATTCGCTTCTATCGAGTGAACCGGCGTCATTCGTACTATCCTCGCTCGGATGATAAATAATAACGCTCTTGATCTCGTCCCGTGACGCTTTACCATGACGATTTCTCACGTGCCTCTCGCAATTTGCTTTTGTCGTGAATGCAAAATTGCACAACGAACACTCGAACGGACGATCGCCATTGTGCGATCTCAAGTGTCTAACGAGGGTGCCCTTGTCGTTGCTCGTGTAAGGACACATGTTGCAAGGATACGGCATACCAGGTCCGACACCCATGTGCGAACGATTGTGACCTTTTAACGCTCGTAAATTTGGAAATACAGCGTCACAGAGACGACATGGAAATTCACCTTTGAGCTTCATACGACGAAATTCCGCGGCAAAAGCGTCCTGTGCCTCTTCCTCCTGATGATAATCGGTGGACGACGGCGTACCCGACGAGCCCGACGAACCGGGCGCCGTGTTTGACGTTATTTTATTTCTCTGATGATCCGGCGTGCTCGCGTCGGAGCGCGGAAAATTTTGCAATATCGGTCCCGACGTTACCGATATTATGCTCTGTATATCGGCGAGATCTTTACCCTCTTTCGCCTCGTTAAGGGCGGCTCTGTTCTGAAGATCCAAACCGGCAAAAAAATCGTCCCTTCTCGACGAATTGTGATTGTGACAGTAGACGCCGGTTTCTTGTATCATCGTTCCGCAATCGATTTCGTGAGAATCGAGCGCCGAACGGCACGGAAATGCTCTCAGACACTTGTCACATTGAAATTTCGTTAATTCACCAGTGGCCGGACGATGAAGCGATTGTTCGCAAACTGCTCGCGCTATTGTCGGAAATTTGTCCGATGAAAAGTCGACAAACGTCAAATCGTGAAAACCAACGACGGAATTACGTAAATTACGACCGTTGTTACCGATCAACGAACTTTCACCGTCGATGTGTTTCATGTACTTGTGAAGATTGAGAACGCGATGATTCTTGAATGACAAATTGCACGGTTCACATTTCGCCGGATATTCCGGATGATGTCGTTCAAGATGCGATTCCAGTAACGCGGACGTTGAAAAATCTAATCTTCCGCAAACCGGACAACTGTGCACGATGTTACGATTCTCGTTGGTAACGTCGCCGTTTCTCATCTCCGTTAACGAATTTCCCAACATTATATTGTGCTTTCTCGGTGGTACATCGATGTCGTCCGTGAATTCCGAACGTTTTCGCTTGCCGACAAAGCTCGTCGGTGATTCTCGCTGATTTAACATATCGGGCGATATTCTCTTGCCAATGTCATTGTTATTGTACTCCTGTTGTTCCGTCATGTTGTTACGATGACGACGTTTTGATGCCGATTTTTCCGAATCGCTGCTACCCTCGGAATCCGTATAACCGTTAGTCTCGCGCGGTGATGTGGCGTGCGCCGTTCTCAAGTGTCTGTTCATATTGCCGTTTGTCGTGAACGCCATATCGCAATATTTACACTTGAAAGGACGCTCACCCGAGTGCACGAGTACGTGACGATCTAACGAACTCGCTGAGCTCAATACTTTGTGACACACGCCGCAGGTATAATCGTCCTCGCCGCTGTAGTCGGTGCTACGTGGTGAATTGTGACCGCGAAGATGATTCGTAAGATCGCGCGATGTTGTTACCACTATTGGACAGGCTGGACAGGGATACGCGCCGGTGTCCTGTTGATCGGATGTCTGTTTGAAAAAACCAAAACAAACATTTTACAAATTTACCTTTTTCTTTTTCTTACACATCGAGAAACTGGAGTAAAAAAAATCATTAAAACATAAAATACATTTCTTTGATTACTATTGGCTTAATATTGAAACATTCGCTTATCATTTTCGCCACAGAATAAAGGAATATTTTTTTAAATCCATATCGCGGATGTACTAAGGGGTGACGCCACTCTAGCGGCAGAAAAAAAATGCCTTACTTTGACGATTTATTTTGGGAGTATGAGAAAAGGAATATGATTTCGTTTCAGAGGGTTTATTTAACGCATATTGAAATATGAAAAAACAAATATTTTTAATTATCATTTTGATACAAAATGGCGGCGACAGAGCCCATTTTTTAAATCGTATTTTTCAAACTGCGTGGACGTATTACTTGAACACCGTTGCATGGATCAATTTGAAATTTTGATAATGACTTCACCATTGCATTCTCTATCGTTGTACGTAGCCGTTTTTTCATTGAATGTACACGTTTTTTTAGAAACAATTTCCGAACCAAAACAAAAATTTAACAAATTTACCTTTGTCTTTTTCTTACACATCGGGAAATTCGAGTAAAAAAAATCATTAAAACATAAAATACATTTCTTTGATTACTATTGGCTTAACATTGGACAATTCGCTTATCATTTTCGCCACAGAATAAAGGAATATTTTTTTAAATCCATATCGCGGATGTATTAAGGGGTGACGCCGCTCTAGCGGCAGAAAAAAATGCCTTACTTTGACGATTTATTTGGGGAGTATGAGAAAAGGAATAAAATTTCGTTTCAGAGGGTTTATTTAACGCATATTGGAGTATGAGAAAAAACATTTTTTATTATCATTTTGATATAAATGGCGGCGACAGAGCCCATTTTTTAAATCGTATTTTTCAAACTGCGTGGACGTATTACTTGAACACCGTTGCATGGATCAATTTGAAATTTTGATAATAACTTCACGATTGCATTCTCTATCGTTTACTGCTTTTTTTCCAAATAATCGATTCATTTTTTCAAAAGTCCACCGTTTCTACAAAATTTGATAAAAAAAAATAGTATATAGATTATAAAATTTGTTGCTTTTTTGTTCCAAGTCTTTATACTTTACGAGAAAACTGTTTTCCCGTGAAGGTGTTTAAAAAAAAAGACGATTTTCAAGATGGGCTCTGTCGCCGCCATTTTGTATCAAAATAATAATAAATTTTTTTTTCTTCATACTTCAGTATGTGTTAAGTAAACCCTCTAAAAAGAAATTCCAGTCCTTTTTTCATACTCCCAAAATAAATCGTCAAAGTTACGACCTTTTTTCTGCCACGAATGTGGTGTTACCGCTTAAATGAATCTTCGATGATTGAGTTACAACGATGTTTTTTTACGTATGTTTTTGTACATGCGACGATCGTGAAAAAATTACTCAAAATACTTCATCTCAACAGTGTTCCGTTAAATTTTTATTCCGAATGACTTGAAAATTTGTCACGTTTAAAATTTTATTGTATATTATTTTATTTACCAATGGCGATGATGCTCCATCTCTGGGTATTTCACTAACGCGACGATTATTCGATCTGCTCTCAGATTGTCCCGTTCCCGTCGCCCGTGCTGCTGGTGCTGTCGTCGTACTCTTCACTGGAATTACAGAAACGTAAAAGTCCATTATTGGTGAGTCGACTTTTCTTTTCTTTTTTTTTTTTGCTCATTCCTCGTCTCACACTCTCTGATCTCTTGTTTGTCTCGAAAGTCTCAATGATCTGTACTCGGATAGTATTTGTAAATGTTGCCACGTATGTTTTTATACATATACTTCGAAACTTGCTGGACTTCCTAACGACGGAGATAATGATTAAGTACGCGTACGAGCTCACTCTGACCACTGACCATATCCCACTTGGTCGAGATTCCGAATGTACACAAAACCGCACGAATTCTTTTTTTGCTCGACGCATTCTCGTTTTATAAATAGTACGACACTTTTTCATCTTGAGGGAAAGGAAGGGCAAAAGAGAAAAAAACGACAGAGGATGTCCCGTGGTCCGAGAGTTTCTGGAACATCTCTCGGTCGAATTTTTGTTTTTTTTTTTATCCCATTCGTTATCAAATTGTGAAATACAGTGAGAAAACAATATTTATTCAATTGAGATCCCGTTTATTTTATTGTTTTTTTTTTTCTACAATTAAATAGACTTTCCTTCGTTGGAAATTTTGCCTACAGGGCCTAGATAAAAATCGTTTTTCTTGTACCGGAAGATCGTTCTTCCCCGAATTCTCGGCGATGACTATCGTCAATCATCGTTGAAAATTTCTTAGCTGTGGAAATTATCGGAAACTCGTACGAAATAAAGATATTGTTTTTCCCGTGATAAGCTCCTCGCGGAACCTCGAGAATAATGGCCGCGTATATAAATCTTTGTTATCTCGGAAAGCGATTCGATGCACCATAAACTTTGAGATAATTATACTTTTTAATGCACCTCCGATAATATTCCGCGAAATTTTCCTCAAACAACGTAATTTTTTTGTATAATTAATTTAACTTATTGATACAAAGGTTTATTCGAAGGATTTTTCTTTTTCCGTCGAAAAAGTACTTTTTTAAACAATATCCAATGAAATTTTGATTTTTTCGAGCAAACGGCTAGCGGATTCACGAACAACGGAAAAAAATACATGGGAATAGATTCCTATAAAAAAAATTTTTAACCCAAAATTTTCTTTGCATTTTGATCGAAAATAGATTAGCGCACTAAAATCACTGTAACGCTGCAGTCCGCTATGTTTGAGACTCCATTCTGTGCTCATTCTTTTTGTAACTGTTCAATCTTTAAAATGCCGCTTGAGTCATTGAGCTACGATTTTTATTCAATTTTTCCCACATTTTTAAAGTCAAACCATCGATTTTTAATTGCCGATTTTCAGTCGAACCGTACGGCCACAACAATTTAGATATCAGGGTGAATCAAACGGCATTCTCTGAGTCTACTCGAGGGCTTTTCAAAACACCCCATATCACCTTAAATCGATTAAACGGGAGCAGAGTTATGGCCGCTAGAAATTTCAACATTTTTAGATTTATAAAAAGTGGGAGAAAAGTTTTAAAAAAATGTCTATTTTTGGCACGTTTCAATACCCTATTCGATCGGAAATTTTTCGCTGATCACGAATCTCGTGGAGTTTTTGTCGGAAGCTCAAAGGATCAATGTGAACATGCAATGAACCGTTTTAATTTTTTTTTCTTTCACAATTTTTTTAATTTTTTGGCTTAAATATATGAATATTAAAATTCCCCATAATGGTCCTTGTAACGTCTAATTAGATAGAATGCGTATATAGAATTGTGGAAAAGCCGGGAGTCTCAGCAGTGGCTGAGAGTATATCTGACGTGTCCGGAAGTCGTGAACGTATATATATGCACGCTAGAGTGCTTTTATGCGTGTGTATATATACATATATATATATATATATAAGCTAGTAATGTATGAAGACCGCCGAGATGCTGTCGGGACAATAACTATTTATCGGTGACCTCGCGTTTTTTTAACCGCACATATGACGCTTTACTCGTTTGAGTGTCTCGCCTGCATACACATGGCACTTGGATAGATTTTCAAATATACGTATATTAGGGCGATTTTTTTTTTCAGTCCCCACCCGAAATTTTGTTGGATATATCGAAAGAGAAATTCCCTGAAAGTTACAGCCCTTAATATTAATTCTAAGGACTTTCCCTTAGCGTGAAAAGATTTCCCATCTAAAATACACGTAAATCGAATTTTTTTTTTCAAATTTCTATAACTCAGCCGCATTTTATGCTATCATATTGTTCTTGGTTTCGATCTACTCAGAATAAAACAATCTAGAAAAGTGCCTATTGCGGCGAAAGTGTAAATTGTACTGGTGAGTTGGTACGGGTCACTGAAGTTGATTTTTACCCAAAATTCTCGTTTTTCTGCTGTTATCTCCGAAACAATTAACTTTACGAAAAAAAATATAAATGAAAAATTTATTGGAAATTTAATTTCCTACAAAAAAGGTCCTATCGACCCAATTGCTTAGATTAATATTTCTTGAGATATTGAACTTTAACTTATGAGTCGTACAAAATTTTTACGGTTTATTCTTGAAAAAATAAAATAAAAATGTTATACTACTCATAAGTTAAAGTTCAATATCTCAAGAAATATTAATCTAAGCAATTGGTTCAATACGACCTTTTTTGTAGGAAATTAAATTTCCAACATATTTTTCATTTACATTTTTTTCGTAAAGTCAATTGTTTCGGAGATAACAGCAAAAAAACGAGAATTTTGGGTAAAAATCAACTTCAGTGACGCGTACCAACTCACCAGTACAATTTACACTTTCACCGCAAAAGGCACTTTTTTAGATTGTTTTATTCTGAGTAAATCGAAACCGAGAACAATATGATAGCATAAAATACGGCTGAGTTATAGAATTTTTAATAAATAAAATAAATTCGATTTTACGTGTATTTTAGTTGGAAAATCTTTTCACGCTAAGGGAAAGTCCTTAGAATTAATATTAAGAGCTGTAACGTTCAGGGAATTTGTTTTTCGACATGTCCAACAAAATTTCAGGTGGGGACTGAGAAAAAAAAAGTCGAAAAAAAAAAATCGCCCTAATGTATATATATTATTTCATCTATTTTGTACTACAGATTTTTCCAATCGTACGCACAATTAACGAATCGCCAGAGTTTTTTTTTCTCTCACTTCCCCAAAATAGGAATATCGTTTTTTTCATCGCACCGATGTTTTGTCAAACAGATATTATTTATATTATTATATCTCTTTTAATTAACAAAATAATTAACAAATTTATTCTACAAAATCAAACTATTGAAATCATCTGAACTTCAATTCCCATATCTATTTTAATTTACACAGCCATCCCTTCTCTTAAAATCCTCTATCTTACAGATGAAATTGATAAACCTTCATTAACCATCAAATTAATTAGTCATCAATGACATTGAAAATATGAATACTCAGATTTTATAAAACCTTCAATATAATTCCTTCATAACTAAAAACATCGATGCGATCGAGAGATGTGTGTTGATCAATTAATTATTTTTGTTAATTCGGTATTTGTATACTGAATTAAAAAAATGGTACACACGACGGAGGGGTTGGTGAGCTTTTTCACGTACGCTTGCACGCGCTGTCACAGGTGTAACGACTATTATTATTCATGCGTTTCGGATAGGATGGGGGCATGAATGATGCGTGTGTGCATTACATCCGACGTAAGCCATTAAACGACTATATTCAGGGTTGAAAAGTATTTAAGTTGACACACCAAGAATATCCCGAAAAAAAAAACATATTTTATAATTAAACATTATCGGACAATAGAAAATTGATCGGAAAATCATTCGCCTCTCCACAAAAACAAATAAACGTTGTCAAAATATTGTTTTTTATTCGGTACGATCAAACGAAAAAGTACTTGGAGAAAAAAAACCGATTTGATCGATCGCGAGATGTTGCTCCTATCGTAGACACACAACGGCGATCGGTTGTCACGGGTTCTCGCCGACCGCAACGCAGCGTCAGATTCCGCGAGATAAATAATGTTCGCGGAACCTCGATACTGCGAAAATCTCGTTTCTCTTCTCGATGCTATACACGGCATTCTCGGATTTACCAAGGTCAATTTTTATTTATCGACTTTATCGATTACGCCAATAACCAAACAGTAGCCCAGAGTTCTTGACCTTAGGATTTTACGTTGCGGTAGCGGATTATTATTTATTTATTTATTTATTTTTTCTTCAATGTGTGATGATACTTTTCAAAAAATTTCCTATTTGCGACGAATCATCGACTAATCTTGGCATCGATAAATATTTTTTTTAAATTAAAAAAAATACAAAAACGCGTCATATCGACCTTTACGAAAAAAGGATGTGGTTTCACGAATTTACGTGCGTTATAATAACGTCACGAGCCAAGTGTTACTCTGACAGAATCCGAGGCTTGTCGCGAACCGAAATCGCAACGTGTATAACGATCGTTTATTATTTATGTACATAGCTGCGACATAGACGCGAAATTCTCCGTTATAATGGTCAGAATTGAATAATTTACGGTATCTACCGTTGGCTATAGCGAAAGAAAAATTAACATTACCGATCTCACTTCGTTCTCGGATCTACGACGTAATTTCTCTCGGAATCTTATTACAACAGCTGACCGTGTAACATGAATATTATGATTTACACGAAATCTCGTTCGTAAATTTGTAATCAACGATTTAAAAAAATCCACCGATATAAGATTTTCGAAGAAATTAAAAAAATCCGCCATTTTTTTTGTCTTCAAAATTCCGCTTGAGTCATTGAGCTGCGATTTTTTTTTTAATTTTTCACACATTTTTAAAGTTAAACCGTCGAATTTTTCCACTTCTCATTTTTCTCGCTACGTTCAACTTGACCGTACGATCGCAATAATTTCGATATCGGAATGAATCAAACAGCATTATCTAAGTCTAATCGAGGGCTTTTCAAAACACCCTCTTTAATCTTAAAACAATTGAATGGGAGCAGAGTTATGGCCGCTTGAAATTTCGACATTTTTGCATTTAGAAAAATGTGGGAAAAAAGTTTTTAAAAATCGTTTTTTTTTTGGTATTTTTTGCCCAAAAATAAGATGGCGCACGGATATCGCTGTAACGTTGCCGTCCGACAGATTTAAGGTAGTAGTTTGGTAACTTAAGTCGATTTTCATGTCTTTTTTGGAGGGCGTTTTTTTGTAGGAAAATAAAAATCAATCGTTTTGGATATTTAGGATGTTTTTATTTACATATTAAAGATACAAAATAAAATTTTTTGAAAAAATTTAATAGTCTGTTATTATTATTATTATTGATTGAAGTTGGCACCTCGAAAAAAAAGCGTTTGGGTGGCCCCGGTGATTTGGCTCTTGATGTTATCTGAAATAAAAAAATCTTGATAATTCTTAATCTATAGACATGTCATTCTGGTCGGAACTACTAACTTTTTTTAAACTTTACCAACTTTACTAACTTTTTTTTCCAAAGTCCGCCATTTTGTTATTTATCCATGAAATTTAACTTCAGTAGTTCCGACCAGAATGACATGTCTATAGATTAAGAATTATCAAGAATTTTTGATTTCAGATAACATCAAGAGCCAAAATCACCCCCCACCCACGCGATTTTTTTTCGAAGTGCCAACTTCGATCAATAATAATAATAATAAAAAACTATTACATTTTTTCAAACAATTTTTTATTGTATCTTTAATATGTAAATAAAAACATCCTAAATATCCAAAACGATTCATTTTTATTTTCCTACAAAAAAACGCCCTCCAAAAAAGACATGAAAATCGGTTTAAGTTACCAGACTACTACCTTAAAACTCCATATTGTCCCCGCTCTTTTTGTAACCGTTCAATTTTTTAAATTGACTAATTGAATCATCTTATTGTTATTTTTTTAATTTTTCTTAGAAGTTCTGAAAAGTCGAACGATCGATTTTCACATACCCAATTTCCCGTTTGCTTTCATCGATTTTCAAAGTGTCCCTGCGTCCGCACAGAATGAGAAATCGGGATGAAAGAAACGACACTTTTCTGAATTTACTCACGACGATTTCAAAACCGTGTGAAAAAAAATGTTTTTTCCGCCGATCACTAATCACCATCGAGTTTTCGTCAAGTACTCAAGAGATCGTCGTGAAAACTGACGAGAAAAGAAGAAAAAAAAAAACAAAAATTAAACCACATCCCAACGAAATATTAAATTATTCCCAAGAGAGTACCAGATTCCATGTAAATCTTCTCCTGGATTTAAATACGAGCGGGTAGCCGCTGGCACACGCGCGAACATTTATCATCAGTCGAGCGTGACCTTTTTGGCATATAGAAACTGTACAGGTCCGCGGGTATACATGCATTTATGTATTTCTACATTGGATGCTGCGCTCTTAGTATTCTTCGGGTTATGACACTGGAGGGGGGATAAAGAGCAAGCGGGGGCGTTGCCCCGATCTCGCATTGGTTACTTATCATCTCTTGAGCTTTTATCTTGTGTTCCCTTCCCCCTCTCTGACCTCGCATCTCTCAGCATTTCCCCCGCTCTGTTCTAACATGCGCGCTTTGAGCTACCGTGCCAATCGGCTTCCGGCAATCACAGACTTTTCTCTCTCTCTCTCTCTCTCTCTTACACCATCATCGTCGGAGAAACGACCTCGGAGCATCGCAGCTTCTCTTCATCCCCACTCTTCCTGTACACACACACACACACACACCTATATATTTCTCGTCCTACTCTGTATCTCCGTTTTCTCGTGAGGTCTCCACTCTGCGGGTCCTTGGGTCGCCCTCGCCTTCTCCGCTCTTCTCGCTCCGTTACACCCACAACTCGATTTTTCCCGTATATATATATATACAAAGTGTCCGTACGGTGCTCTCCGAGGATTGAAACGAAGAAACGAAAATGGCGGCTTTATATACAATTTTTATGTGCAAGCCGTTGGATACATAGTACCGAACACCACCGTATTGCTCCTCTTCACCTTCTCCTGCTATTAAAGTGTATATATATATATATATTCGAAGCCAGCTTGCGTACTTGTGTGTACTGTAACCCTGACAACCTTGGACTCACCCACCCGTAACCCCCAACCACCCTAGCCAGCCCCCCTCCCTTCGACAGCACACACACACACGCGCGCGCGCGCGCACACACATTGACGTGCTTGGCTTTTGAAACGAAACAAAAAAAAAAAAAAACCAAGCAGAAAAAAACAATCTCGTTGGAGATAGCAGGCACTGGCGAGTGCGTACACGAATAGCGTGATTCTCAATCCGCGGACCCTTATTATTCTCTCGTTACTTTGCACATTTTGCGGCTGTATCAAAGCCCGAGCATCAAAACTCCTGTTACGAGGTCCGTCCTAACTTCTATAAAAAAAAATTAACAAATTAACCGTGCGTGGGAACACACGATTTTTGTTCTATCAGCAACGAAGGCGCGTCCATTGATTCAAATACCACGCTCGAGTGTTGAAAATGCTGCAAAGTGAATGCTGCTCGCGATTGAATGGAAATTCTTCATGAAATTACAATTGGTCGTTTTCTCTGTGCGGTTATTTCAATTTTTCGTGTGTTTTTTCTTCTCTTTTCTCCGATTCGATCAAAGTCAACGGCGCGCATAAGCGGTAAAAAAAAAGCACACGTGCGAGTAGACACCCTCTTTACGCGTACCCGTGTATAGTTTCGTTTGAAGGTGGCCGCGTCGCATTGGCGGATAACTATAGAGGAAATAATAGAGGATAGAGAATGAGCGCGTGAGGAAAATATATAAGACCTCTTTTGATACGTGGCCCAACCGAGTTTCTCCGCATGTACAAACGCCGATTTATACCGTAATATATCCCCCGGGAGGGAGCTTGTAGAGCAAATGCAATTTTCGCAAATACATAGAAGCGCTACCGGGCAAATCCATATATATATATACATATATATTTATAATCACGTGTCGAGTATTCTCTCGAGTACACAGTGGCCTAGAGCAGAGAGGTCTATAGAAACTTGATCTATGACACGTGTCTCTCACTCTCTTTCTCTCTCACTCCGCGACCCTTTCAAGCACCCCTCTTGGTCGGTTCGCGACGCGACAAGCTACGTGGAAAATTGTCCGATGTTACGGTACTTATATATATTACGATCTATGCACATATAAATACTGTGGAAAGCGGCACGAGCCCAGAAACGCGCGTGCATATGCGCAAAATTACAAGTTACTGCCAAAGCAGCTAGAAACTTCGTACGTCTTTTCTCTTGTTCATGCATTAAACTCTAATGGCGCCGAATGTGGTGCTCGCCCCTTCCCTCGCCCGTCCGGAATCCCAGTGAGTTTCCGGAGCAATGATAATCCTTAATAATCGTTCGCGGAAACTTCAATTAACATTATTTAACGAGCGATATCAATTGCACCACCCTAATCGTGCGACGATCGGAATTCGAGGACGAAACTTTGCGAAATAACCGTCGGAATTGTGTGTCTAAAAATGGCGGATGTATCGCGTAACCCGTTCAATTAATAACGTTCGAACAACGATTACCAACGGGTGGGGACGGGGGATGGAGCTGTTATCTCGGCTCACAGCTTAGTAACGACGCGTTTGCCTTGAGTGAAGAGGAATCCTCTTGGACGCCGCATCATCCGTGGACGCGTCAAGATAAATTAAGAGGGGAGCAAAAGAGAGGGCGGCCGAGTAATCCGAAGAAAATGCATCGCCACCGAACGCCACGCCCTGATTCCCCGTTTTCTACTCCCGCGGGGGGTAGTGTCAAAAAAACACCCCTGACGCACGAAGCGTCGTTCTGATCCAACGACGCGGCGCCGCCCGGAGGAAAGGGCCAAGGGCCACCCTCGCACACAATAGCCGAGTCTCCGGTACTCTCCGCGTCGAGACGATATGGCGCCGTTCCGTCTGCCTCGCATCCCCCGTTCACCGATGAGACGCCATTATTTCGCTCTTTTACTGATTCATTTTTCATGGCTTTTCGGTTTCCCCTACGATCGTAACTCCGAGCGAATTTTTCTATCACTAAAAAATGTACACTTATTTATAAAAAAATAATGACGCCGCCTGCCAATGACGTTTTTCTTTTCTTGTATCATGGGAATGAAATTTTTTTTTTTCACTAGTGATTCCGCGAGGAAATGTTCCGTGGCGATAGAGCTACTGATTTTGGATAAAAGAGAAAGAGAGGGAATGAGAGAGAGAGAGCACTGACCCGAAAGGTCTTTATCTTTCGAAAGCCATTTATTTGCCTTTGTACCCCTCTCTCTCTTACTCTCTCACTCCGTCAAATGACCATTTTGACATTACAATGTCTCGAGAGAGTCATTCCCGGTATTATATACTGTATCGCAAACGGAGATTCTACATCGAGATAGATACTCGATATTTCTGGTTGATTATCGATTTACAGCCTCTTCGGTGACGTGCGCATTTAAAAGAATTTTTCTTTTTATACATTTTCAAAAATGTATCACGCAATATTTTCACAAATTGTCTCGCAATATACTTTTTCAGATTTAACGTTTCGTACTTTCACCCTCCTTCTCTCTCTTAGCTATGATTTTTTATCGATCACTAATCTTGTCCCAAAGAAAACGGTGTGTTGTTGTCATTATATTCAAAAAAATAAACATATCTCGTGTTTTTAAAATCTTTGTCTCGTTTGTCTTTGAAGGTCGAGAGGGGACGACGAATGTTCCAAAGAGTTTATAGTACGAGTATGAGGCATCAGAAAAGAGATAGCGCAAAGGAAGAGAAGCCTCTCTCGTGACTCTTGCGAACTGCTCGAGAGAAGATAGAGATCGATTTTGTCATACTATACCACGTATATATATATGTGATAGCAAAACATCGTCAACGAAATGATATATATAGCATACAGATATCCATAGAGATATACGATCATCCGTACACAGAGAATTAACACAAAACACAGTTTCATTGTGTATCTGCTCGCGGCTTTGCGAAGAGCAGCGAGAAAACAAAAAAAAACCAATCCTGTTGTCAGGTCGAGAAGATAATCGTCGATATATTATATAGATTTGACAAATTAGGTCAGTATAATTTCTCATTCGTACACGAAAATCCCCACCGAATCATCATTCCAATATCGTAACAGTATTATCGCTGTCGAGCGGTCTTTCGAGATGATCGATCGAGAAAAACGAGCATCATCTCTTATCGTGCTTTTAGCTTTTATTCTCATCTAAAAAAAAAACGAAATAAGCCCTCGTAAAAATGTCAACGTACCTTTCGTCGAGTAATCCATGCCGGTGCGACCTCTATGAAACTTTACTCGCGTTTCATTCCCCACTTCCGGTTACCCGGAATATTCTTGGTGCAAGATGATCGATTCCATAAAAATTCTCTCGTAGGACGCGGGCCGTGTTTTTTCCTTTTCTTATTCACACGAGATTCAATAAAAGCCTTCACCATTCGCACAATTCGAAAGTTTCAAGGGGGAAGAAATAAAAAAAAAAACAAAACCAAGCGAAAACCTCAAAATTTATACATGTTATACGTCTTCTACTCGCGGGGGAGACACAGGTGTCTCGCGCGTTCGTGAAGCACAAGTTACGCGAGCTGTTTCAGCGGAAAAAAAATTTTTTTCACCGTACAACAAAAGAGCAGAATCGTGATATCTGATCTTTGGAACGATTCTGCTGACAAATTTCACTCGCGATATCGTTCATCTCTCCGTGTCCTTAAGAACCGTTAAGAGAGAACGAGAGACAGAGAAAAAAATATTTAAACAAAAAAAACCCTCAAGTCCACTTGCTCGTCGAACACCAAAACTGTCACCGTTTAAATTTCCAGCTCTTCTTGATAAATTCACACGCACGCACACATAAACACGCAGGACGCGGCACTGACTTCGTATGAGATTTACCGGTGAACCGGAAGGACCATGAATTTACCGAAGAAAAAATAATTTATAAAAAATCAAATTACAAACACCCGAAGGTGGACAAAAGACACTTGTCTCTCGATAAAGATTTATCTTGGCTTCTTTTTCAACAAACACATCTCTTACTATCTCGCGTTTTATCGGATGTTGATTAGTGGAAGCTTATATCTAGACACTCTTGTCCTGTACACTTACTTTTATATATATTAACGCTATATATATATATATATATGTGTATACTTCGTGTTGTATCCAATAATTGTAACTCTCTCTATCTGAGAGAATCCCGAGAAAAAAAATATATATAGATATTTATCTTGAGATCAGCACGTACAAATTCGTTCTCAACGGCACGGGCAACCGCAGAGAAGTGACTCTGTCGGGCTTCTGAAAATTTCTCTCAACCTGGCCGTAGGAGCGCGCGCGCACGCACACGTATTACATACACAGACACACACACACACACACACACACACAAACACAGATGGTGAGGAGCTACAGTGAACAGAGCGGGGCACAAGGCAGGTAAGGTGGCTAGCAAAGGGGTCGAGAGTGGGGGGGGGGGGGGGGAGACGGCCGAGAGAAGGCGAGGTGTGCCTGTAGCCCTCTCGTCATCTCTCCCTTCCAGGTCGTCGTCACTCCTCTCCTCTCTGTCTCACCCTCGCGTCGTTTATCCCCCCACCCTCCTTTCTCGCTCCGTTCGTAATGGTTCAGTGCTGCTGTCTCTGGTGTGCTCTCCTCTCCGTTTTTATTTATTTTTCTTCCTTTTCGCTCTCTTCCCGCGGCTGCTGCCGCTGTAGCTTTAATAGTTACTGGCCGCACAGTCGTCCGTCGGGAAACGTTGGAACACGGCCTCCCCCCACTCTTCTCCATTGCTACACTATCTCTCTTTCTCTTTCCCACTTTGAGTGGCCGTCGGTAGGAACAGCGTACAATCCTCCGATGACTAGTGCGCCGACGCTGTTCCACCCCCGTCGCAGTTATCCTCTCTCTCTCTCTCTCTCTCTCTCTCTCTCTTTCTCTCTCTCTTTCACGCTGTCCAATATCTCCGGTGCCCCACTGGCTCTTCTCCCTCCTTCCCCCTCAGCAGATTGCAGAAAACGTCATGAGGTAAAGAGAAGAGAGCGTATACACCGCTAGTTCCGGTCCTCTCACTCCAAACTCTGCTTCTCCCCCTTCGTCCCCTCTTTGCAACCCCGCCATCGTGTAATATTTTTCAACCCTCTTTTCTCTCTCTCTCTCTTCTCCGTGTCTCTGCGCTTCCGCGACCATCCACGTGGTGGAGAAACTTTCGTTGCGGTGAATGTTTATACGTGCACGAAACGACCTCGTCCTCCCCCGCAGCATCGACCGCTCGCAACGGACGGCCCGGACAACCACTTGATACTTTGGTGCATGAAGATTGCTTACAGGGGGTGGCTAATCTAGTATGCCAGAGGGATGATGCCGGACCGATAATATTCCGTTTTATCTCTTTCTTTTGTTGCTTTATTCAACTTCTCATCACGATTGGTCGTTAGGATATTAAGGGAGAGAGAAAGAGAGAACATTTCATCACAACGGAATCTTGAAAGAGGGGTTTAATAGTGGGAGAGCGTATGAATGTACGTTGCGGTATTTTATATACATAACCCACCTATATCGGTGCCCATATTTTCACTCATGTTTATATGCAGTTGCATATACTGTACGTGCGTCGCTATAGTTTTACTCTCTCCGGTTCGGAAACTCGGTAGCGCTCATGTAACGCCAAGATAATTATCGATTAATAAGATAAGCATACGGAAGACCGTGATTTGTTATGTCCGAGTCTATCTCTCTTTCTCTCGCTTTGCTTCTAGATGCATGAAATCTCTATTATTCATAAACTTCCTCAAAGCTCATATACCCCTGCTCATAATAATTGTATAACCAGACCTACGATTGAGTCTGTTCAACACTTATTGGTTTTTCTTGAATTATTATTTTTCCACTGTACTTCTAAACACTCGGATGGAGAAATTGGTGCACATCCAACGTCCCCAAAAAATTTGGGTAAAAGAATATTTGCTATCGCTTGAGGGGATTTGGGGGAGGGGGAGGAGACTAAGAAAAAAAAATGGAGCCGTCATGTACGTCTGGTAAATGTGAAACATCCAACATCTTGAGAATACCGTGTGGAATATGTGGCGTGGAGAATTAAAAAAAAAATAACAAGAAAAGTAGCTTTTGATTTTCTTCTAAAATTTTTATTTGGTTCTTTCATCTGTTACTTCGGTTATAGTAGCACTCGTTGCTGCGTTTGATTCGATGAGACTAACAATCTGTCGATGATAGCTGAAGTATGAAATGAATGTTTTAGATGTCATGTTTTCAAGATATCTACGGAACACTGCATCTATAGTCGTGCCATACCTTGTAGTAGGCTCATTTGCGTGGTTGTTCATGATCAAATGAAATTCATTTTGGAGGAAATGTATGAGTGGCGACGATTCAGCTTTGCCAAAATTAACATTGAAATCCCCTGCTAAAGTTAATGGAAGTTGATGTAAATTGGCTCCTAATAGCATTGAACCGGCTGGACTATATTTGAGTAAAAATCGTGTAAAAATCGTATAATATTATGAAATGAATCTCCATTCTGATGAATAGCTGCACCACCAGCTCTAACATTATTGCGTTTGAAGTGGACAATACAATCAAAGTTGGGGATGTCGACGTTTTCTTCATTACCAAGCCATGTTTCACTCAATAATAGGAAATTACTATTTTTTACGATCGAATCTTGTAGATCTGGGACATGCTTTCTGAGACTTTGACAATTTAGCGTGAATAACGACAATCCCTTTCTTGATGTTATGAAATTTGATAGTAATCCTTGGAGTGTCTCGAGTCTATTAAGGTAGTAGTCTGGTAACTTAAGCCGATTTTCATGTCTTTTTTGGAGGGCGTTTTTTTGTAGGTAAATAACAATGAATCGTTTTGGATATTTAGGATGTTTTTTTTTACATATTAAAGATACAAAAAAAAATTTGTTTGAAAAAATTGTATAGTTTATCATTATTATTATTATTGATCGAAGTTGGCACGTCGAAAAAAAAGCGCGTGGGTGGCCCCCGTGATTTTGGCTTTTGATGTTATCTGAAATAAAAAATTCTTGATAATTCTTAATCTATAGACATGTCATTCTGGTCGGAACTACTGAAGTTAAATATCATGGATAAATAACAAAATGGCGGACTTTGGAAAAAAAAACTTTTTTTTTCAAAGTTCGCCATTTTGTTATTTATTTATTTATTAACAAAATGGCGGACTTTGGAAAAAAAAACTTTTTTTTCCAAAGTCCGCCATTTTGTTATGTATCCATGAAATTTAACTTCAGTAGTTCCGACCAGAATGACATGTCTATAGATTATGAATAATCAAGAATTTTTTATTTCAGATAACATCAAGAGCCAAAATCACCGGTGCCACGCACGCGCTTTTTTTCGCGGTGCCAACTTCGATCAAGAATAATAATGATAATAAACTATTGAATTCTTTCAAACAATTTTTTTTTTGTATCTTTAATATGTAAATAAAACATCATAAATATTCAAAACGATTCATTTTTATTTTCCTACAAAAAAACGCCCTCCAAAAAAGACATGAAAATCGGCTTAAGTTACCAGACTACTACCTTAAGCGATAATCTTTTAAATTCTTCATGCAACTCTACAACTGATGGATCAATTCGTCTACCGTGGTAGAATTTTAGATCATTATTACGTGTATATATGTATAAGCCTTCGATACTTGTTACTCGCGATAGGGCTACACATAATAATTGTATAGAATGAGTTTTGTTATATTCATAAACAATCTCGCTGTAAGACCCTTGTGACTTATGGATAGTCATAGCACATCCAGGTATCAATGAGAAATGATTTCTTCTTGCAACGACCGTAGACGCGGTGTCGTTAGCGAGCGATAGCCTATGAGAGTCGCGTCGTTCCGCTGGAATCTTCCCTGCAATTGGCTGTTGCTCGCTATCGCCAGACGCTATGATATTGCATCTGGTTCAGAATCATGCCTCTGCATGCGCAATCAACCTGTGCGCAGAGTTGAGTGGACGGGAGTCGACGGCACGTCATTACGACGTGCCATCGACGTACCCTATCGACCGATTTACTCCCAACGCGCGTAAAGATGTTTCACATGAAAAATCGTATCGAAAGTCCTTAATAAATTGTGGGAAATGATGCACGTTTTGTCTTCAACTCCCTCGAATAAAGTAACCAGATATGTTTCGATATTGTCGCCTGAGAATTGGGTTAGCAGGACGGTATTTAAATAATTTGTTTCTTAACTCAAACGAATTCACTTGAACCAAGTAAATCTTTCGGTTTTTCGTTCTCCCGATGAAAAATACGCGTATCGTGTGGAAAAGGTGGGCCTTTATATTTTATTGTACCTTACCCTGTTGGTCATTCTCAGAGGGACAATTTCTGAAAATATGTTTCCCTCGACTTTCATATAATCCTCTATTTTACTCTGCTCTTTCATCCCGCAAAGGTTCCGTCGCAAACCTGTTTCGATGACCCACCGCAATTGCCCCAATAATTTTTTTCCTCGAAAAACCCAAATCTCGCGTTAATTTTCCTGAAAATAACTCGAGACACAAATGAATTCGGCTACTGAACGGTCCGCACACACAGACACGCACACGCGCACACATAGTCGTCCTTGTCTCGCCTCTACACGAATTAAGAAATGACCCTTTTTCTTCGGGGGGGATGCATATATATAGTGTAAGGAGGGGTGAAATTGGCGACAATTGATCACCGAGATGAGGGTATACTCGCGGGGTTTATACCCGGCGATAAATCCTCGTGACCATATCGGACGGTTCTAGAACCGATGCGGAAGAAAAGTATTTTCGAGTTTTTTGTTTTTAATTTCTTTAAGCTTTCCGCAATGATGGTGACACGAAGTGGAATAAGATTACAATTTTGCGAAACTGTGAAATTTCGGTCGATATCGGGAAACTAAAAAATATACATTCTAGAAAATTTAATAATCTTTCGAACGAGCCTAGTTTCATTCCTATTGATTGAAAATTGGCCGCTTGCGAGACGATTTCGTGAATCGGTGCAAAAATACCGGATTTCCATGAATTCTACGAAAAAACTTGAAAATTGACATTGCTACGAAACTCCTCGATATTCTGCGTCAATGACAAGAACATCCCGCGAACTTGAAAAAACAGCCCTTATAGTCCCAATGGGATAATTTCACGAGGATCAGTGAATTCGGGAAGTTAGAATCATTAATCGGCGATAATGCTGAAACGCCTCGATCGATTCGATGGAAATTTGTTGTAGATTCGCGATTTACGATGTTCCAAGACCTCGCGATAGTGTTATTGGTATAATTGTCCTCGTAGACGCGATTTCTCTCAGTTCAGTGTACGTCTGACCATACTCTCATTAATAAACATGTCGTTGAAGTTACGAACGCTCTGGCAAAAAAAAATTTAATCTGCTTAACTAGAGAAAATTCACTGCTCAGTTGTGCGGGAGTATATATTCGTGCAAAAACCACACGATTTAGTCTGTTAATAGGCTTATGAGGCGATAAAATGAAGCTCCGGTTCGGTTTCGTTTAAAAAAAAATTATTCCTCGCATGCCAAGCTCGTGGCCTGTTATTTGATTATTCGAGGAGACTGATAGGACTCTCCAGTACGTCAAAAATTATAACCCAAAAAATATTTAGGAAAGGAACCTTGATCAACGCCGGTCAGAACGACCATATTCTGTTCGGGCATTCATCAAGGTTCCTTTTCGAAATATTTTGGTTTATTTTTTTTTAACATAATAGGAAGTCCTATCAGTGTACTCGAAAAATAAAAAAAACAGTCCACGAGCTTGGAATCCGAGAAACTATTTTTTTTTTTTCAACAAAATTGAGCCAGAGCTTCATTTTATCGCCTCCTTTTAAGGAGTTTGGTCACGGTAGCGGGTATAAAATCATGTGCACATTCAACAATTTTTTTCTTAAAGAAATAGTGATTTATTTATAAAACTAATTATACATCTATTTAGTATAAATATCAAGCTAATAAAAAAAAAAATTTTTGTTCTTTTGTCACACAAAATGGCCGACTCCTGCTATTTGCTTCTGGTATCTTTTTTTTGAGGCGCTCCGCGGCGTCACATTTGCCACAATTTTTTACCTAGAACAAAAAAAAAATACTCGTTAATCTACATCAGAATACCGAGAGAAGTCCGTACGCAATTTCTGATTAATTAAAAACTTTTCATTATATGAGCAGTTGTACGCGAAATTTTTCACTGGAAATTCACCTTTTAAGTTAAAATGCCTGCAATATTCGAATAAAGCAATATTTTTCAAATTCCGTACGTATTTCTCTAGGTATTCTGATGTACATTAAGGAGATTTTTTTTTGTTCTAGGTCAAAAATTGTGCCATAGGTCACGCCCAAAAGAAAGATACCAAAAGCCAATAGCAGTAGTCGGCCATTTTGCATAAAAGAAAACAAAATAAATATTTTTTATTAGCTTGATATTTATACTAAACAATTGTGTAATTAGTTTTAAGAATAAATCACTTTTTCATTTAAAAAAAAAAAATGTTAATGTGCACATGATTTTATACCCGCTACCGTGGGCCTTAAGCCTATTAACAGACTAAACCATGAGATTTTTGTACGAATATATACTCCCATTCGTTTAAGCAGTAAGTTTTCCCTAATTAACCACATTCAATTTTTGTTTGCCAGAACGTTCGTGACTTCAACCACATTAATATACATTATTTAAAATAATGTTTCATCGGAACGGTGTTCATATCCCTGGCGCGCAGAGTCATCGCGTCTCTGAAAACAGGGGTCAGCGCCAGTAATCCCCATTCACCGCGTAATACAAAACAGAAAGACACTATAAACGTACCTGAAATTTAAAAGAAAATTTACCTGCCGTCTCTCCCTCGTCCCTTAAAAACATGCGTATAGATCACGCTGCCGCCGTATGGACCGGGGACCAGAGAGTTTCACGCGAGGGATCCCGAAACCCTTTTTTTTTCGCATCTTCCAAAAACTCTTCAATCGCACGCTCAAGGAAACAACTCGCTCGCCATATATTGTTCCGGGCGAGAAAGTTAATTCAAAAAGCCGGACGTGTTTGCCGTCATTCTATTATGGATGAATAAGAATGAAGGAAGAAAATATAACGAGAGAGAGCGAGGACGGAGAGGGAGAGGAGATAACAAAAGTTGACTCATCTGTTCTCTCTCTCTCTCTATATATATTTGGACCCAATACGGCGCTCAACGGTCATCCGCGGAGGGTTGCAAAAATCTGTCTACCTGAAACTCGGCCCTCCATCTGTCCAAGAGTCATAATTCCCATCAGTGTGTCAGTTTTAATAATATCTATACATAACGATGTTTGTCATTTTTGAAGATTATCATAGACGCGTCGGGAATGGGAACGAGACGATCCCCCGAAAAGCTTCTTTCTCGACATCTTCTCTTCTTTCTCTTTCTTCTTCCGCGCGCGATAGTCTCGTTTATGACTTTTCATGAATTTTCCCGGTTGTTCGAATGGAACTTATGGGCAGCGGGGCGGAGGGGAACTTATGAACGAGGGCACAAGTGAACCCCAATTGCGGATTACCCACAAAGTCTTTTGTGGCCAAATAAACCTGGCCGGGTTATATATTATACGGCTATTAACCCGAAAATGACTCGTCGCCTGTATTGAAAACTCGTTAATACCTTTCGTTACCGTGGACGCGATTCGTTTTACGTTCGAGAGAAAGACATTTTACGACAACGCATTCTAACGAGACAGATGCAAAAAAGAACTATCGGGATTTTTGGGAAAACTTGTTCAGAGTCGCCGAGAAGGATCGGTCACGAGGTTGAGTGATGTATAGGATTAATATAGCTCGTCCGGTTGCACTGAGAAAATCTTTGTAAAATCAATTTACTGGAGTATCATTGGCAAAGAGATTATTTGATTAAATAACTTTTTTTGTCCAATTGATTATTCGTACGGTACTTCGACAACTTTTTCCTCCTACTAATATCATAATCTCACTGTGATAGTTACGAACAGTTGTGGAAAAAAAGTTTATAATCGTTAGATTGTAAAATTTTTCGCGAAATATCATTTAATCGATTTTGTGCGATCGATTTTTTTGCCGGAGCTTTTGTAAATCCTTAGAATTGGATTTTACATCGTAGTGAATATTCTTGGCTCTTTAAATGACCTTTCGAGACAAGTTTATAATCTACAAACGATTATAAACCTTTTTCGAAAGTTCATTTAAATAGCCAAGCATTTTCATTTCCATTTTTGTAAATTCCTAGAATCGGACTTTATATCGTACAATAATGAAAAGTCTTGGCCCTTTAAGGGGGGAAATAGAGTTAGACGGTTCAAAAAATCGATTTTTTTCTATTTCATAAATTGTTAGTAAAACTATTGAAAAATATGTTCCCAAAATTTTCAATACAAATTCCGACTCGTTCTATTGTTATAAGCCATTAAGGGGGGGAATTGGGTTAGGACAGCGTTTTCTCAATGATTTTCATGATTTTTTTTATAGTATAAAAAATGAATATAATTTATTGAAACTTATTTGAGAATATTTTATACATATATTTAAGTATATACTATAAAATATTAGCGACCCCATATTGCTTGTTTTTCTTGGTACTATTTTTTCAAACGCGTTTTTCTGAAAACGACTTTTTTTTAACTTGCGTACACGCTAGTTTGAAAAGTTTTCAACCAATCGTTTTGAAAATTGGCAGTTACTTTCTTCATAGTATTGCGCTCTATATGAACCTAAAACCAGAATATTATCATTATTTAAAATAATTTTTTTTCCGCAAATAAAGTTCCAAAAAATGGCAAAAAATCATGCTTTTTTGTTTTGACCCTTGCAAAAAATTCATCTTTCTATTTTTTTGATAGCATTTAGGTTCATATAGAAGAGAGACATATAATAAAAGTAAATTCCAACCTCATTTGATTTCAGATGAAAATTGCGGCTTCCAGAATGTACGCAAAATGCTGAGTCTGATTGTGACCTGCAATATGGGGTCGATAATATTTTATAGTATATACTTAAATATATGTATAAAATATTCTCAAAGTTTCAATAAATTATATTCATTTTTTATACTATAAAAAAATTCATGAAAATCACTGAGAAAACGCTGTCCTAACCCTATTTCCCCCCTAAACTAAAAACTAAAAAAACGAACTCCGTCCGAACTTCGTTCTTCCGTTTCGAAGAACGAAACGGACGAACGAACGTTAAATGAACTTTCGTGAAAAGTTTATAATTTACGATTACAAACGATTATAAAGTTTTTTCGAAAGATCATTTAAAGAGCGAAGAATTTTCATTATTGTACGATGTAAAGTCCAATTCTAATGATTTACAAAAATGAAAATTCTTGGCACTTTAAATGATCTTTTGATAAAAATTCATAATCTACGATTACAAACGATTATAAACTTTCTTCGGAAGATCATTTAATGAGCCAAAGGCTTTCATTATTGTACGACGTAAAGTTCAATTCTAAGAATTTACAATAATGAAAATTCTTGGCCCTTTGAATGATCTTTCGAGAAAAGCTTATAATCTACGATTAAAAACGATTGTAAATTTTTCTGGAAAGATCATTTAAAGAGCCAAGTATCTTCGTTATTGTACGACGTAAAGTTGAATTCTAAGGATTTACAAAAGCTCCGGCGAAAAAAATCGATTAGCTCAAAGTATACACCGGTGAATATCATCTTAACTATATAATTATTATTATTTTATCAGTTGGAGCAAATAAACGGGATTAAACTTTTCGAATGAAAGAAAATACATGATACAAGATCTATGATACGCGATAGAGGGGGAGAGAGAGAGAGAGAGAGATGACGATCCGTAACGAAAGTCAATGTTATCTCCGCGATCTCGATCTTTCGAGAGCGCAATAACAGCAATAATTTGGATCAATGTCTCGCTCATTGGCTCTTTGTTCCTCCGTCATCTCCTTGCGTCTCTTTCTCTCTACACCTTCCTACCGTTTTATCTGTTTTCTGCACGTTTCGCCACCATCTATCGCGGAGAGTCGAGTTAGTATATAGTTATACGTCCCCGTTTGTTAGTCTCTCCCCGCGACGCAAATGCGATAGCAAAGATCGATAGCAACCTGCTCGAGCGCGGATAAGAACTTTTGCACACTTTTTCATTTTTTTTTCTCCATCCTAAACTTTTTCATCGCTGATCTATCGCCAGAGGTTAATATATAAACGAGTGCATCACAGTCGTCGTGAATAATGTAAAGGAATATAGGAAAGAAAAGAAAAATTTATAAAAATATCCTGTTTCGACGAAGTTTCTAAAAGTTCGATCGGTCGAATCCATTGTTTTTCTTTTTACTAATTTTCGATACAAATTTTCATTTGCCAAGTTGAAAAAGATCCTGAAGCTGCTTGATCGATGAGAATATTTTAACGCAAAATCTTACAAAGGGAGTCAAGAACTGAATCGTGGCTACGGAAATGGACGAGATTATAAACTTCAAATGACATATAGACGAAGAAAATGTTTCGATATTTTTCCAAGAAAGTGCTCAATTAACGCGACGACTGATGAAAGACAAGATGGCGCGGCGAGAGGGAGAGGAAAAAGAATGCGTCTCGAAATATGTTTATGAACCTCTGCGACGGCGGTATACATATATACATGACGAGTCAAACGTAACGAGTCATCTTAATAGGCATATATATGTCCCGAAGTGCATTTCGATAATAATCTTTTAGGAGGCTCGTCTCTTTTGAGATATTTTTTGATCGAAAGTATCGATGCTAATTACACGACAACCTCATTTCGTATCGATGGCGTAATGATTGAAGAAAAAAAAAGTTTCTCCCATTTCACTTCATGATTCGCGTTGCGCGTGTATCTTTTCGTCCTTTGATCGGCCAATAATACGTATAAACGATCGTACATTACAAATAATCGTCCGAATATTACACGGTAATTAAGAGTACGCGTACGTAATAATAATTAACTATGTAAAAAACGTATTATCGTTTTCGACTTGTTTGACCAGTATATATTACTTAATATTTATAAGTCAGTCTCTCTATCCCCCCTCTCTCTCTTTCTCTCTGTCTTGTTTACGGCCCAGCAAAGTCCGATAAGCTCGGCACTGCGTATATGTACAACATAAGTGAATATATCGCCACGAGCGATTATTAACAGTGAACAAACGCGTCGTCAATGTTCCGATTGTTCACCAGTGATTCTCACAAAACCCTTATATTCGATATTCTGAGTATGTTGTGAAAAAAAGAAAAAATAAACTAATAATATTAATAATGATTGAAGTATATTTCAAATATGTCTAATTTACGAACAGCTATTTTTGGTAAATATGGAGCAAAGGGGACCCACTTCCGATTGACTTGCCTTTAATATGTGTTGTCTAGGGACCCTTTCTGAACAACTTTTCCCTCTGACACAATTGGGGGTCGTTATTTATTAAAAAGTTATTAACAAATAAATTTAATAATTCATATAGCTATTTTCCTTATAGCAGCCAGTCCCAATCATCTTGTCCTTCACATGTGTTGTTAAGAATACCCCCCTCAGTAACATACCAAAAGTTTTATCCGTCCTCATTGTTTGTTAAAGAGTTATTAACAAAAGAAAATTCATAAATAGGATACGAAATACTTGCATGGTGGCCAGTACACGTATGACCGGAGGGGCTGCGGCCCCCCTGCCCCCACCGCATACCAGCCCATAGACAAACCAAAAACAAACCAAAAACAAACCAAAAACAAACCAAAAACAACCCAAAACAACCTCAGTAACCTAAAGAAACAAACAGACAAACTGAACAAACAAACAAACCCAAAACAAACCCAAAACCCAAACGAACAAACTCAACAAACAAGTCAACCAAGCAACCCAACGGAATAACCCAACCAAGCAACCCAACCAAACAACCCAACTATACAAACAAACCCAACAAACAAACAAACCCAAAACACCCAAACGAACAAACCAAACAAACAAACCCAAACGAACAAACCCAATAAACAAACAAATCCAAAACAAACAAAAACCCAAACAACCTAAACAAGCAGCCCCCCCTCTCATGTGTGTGCTGTTCACCATACACTAGAACAAGTAGTTCATGTTTGATTTATGAAACTTTTTTTGTTAATAACTTTTTAACAAACAATGAGCGACGGATAAAACTTTTTGTATGCTACTCAGGGAAGTATTCGTAACAACAAATGTGAAGGACAAGATGATTAGGACTGGCTGGTATAAGGAAAATAGCTATATGAATTATTAACTTTATTTCTTAATAACTTTTTAATAAATAACGACCCCCAATTGTGTCAGAGGAAAAAGTTGTTCAGGAAGGGTCCCTACACAACATATATTAAAGGCAAGTCAATCGGAAGTGGGTCCCCTTTGCTCCATATTTACCCTACTTTTTTCACGATAAAACAAATCGATAATCGATAATCGCTTAAAAATGATCAAATCTTTTTTTTTCTATGTAAATTCCGTACAACTGTTGAATGAATAAACTTGTTGGCATATATATTGGAGCTTACTAAATTTTCATCGATTAAAAATGATGAAATCTTTTTTTTTGTTTGTCAATTCTGTACAACTGTTGAATGAACAAAGTTATTGGGCATATATATTGGAGCTTTCTCAGAGTGGTCGCTCGCTCGACCAATCATCGCGTTGCTCTTCTTCATACACCTCGTCCTCATCGTATACTTTCCGTTGTTACGATGATGATGATGATGATGATGATGATGCGTGACTCGTTATCCGAGCGCGTAAGTACGGTAATTTTCGATGGCCCCAATATCGCTCCTACCCCCTCCTATTACCAAAGACGCGTTATTTCAGTTTTCCTATTTCCAACTATTCTCGTTCATCTATTCTCTATGGGACACTCTGAGACTTTAAAACTCAATGTCGTCGATCTATTGGTGATTATAGTTTACAATCGCGCATTAATCTTATTATTGTTATGAATAATTTTCGACGGTCATTGAATATTCAATATTTGAGATGGAAATGTGCAGTGGGTATTGACGACTCCGAAGACTATATCATCGTGATGCTGTATAGTGTCAATAACACGTATAACATATCTCATTATCTCTGGTATATTAATACTCTTGGTCGCTCACAAGTTGGTAAAAGTCGAGACGCTCTCGCACGACGCTGCTGATAAAGTGCGACGAGAGCGATTAGATCGCGTTCTTGTTTGCCCCGAGTGATTGCTCTCTCGCTCTCTCTCTCTCTTTCTATATATATATTTTTATATCTGTCTTTGTCTCTCTCTCTCTCTCTCTCTCTCTCTCTCTCTCTCTTTCTCTCTTTCTCGACTCACCCATGTTTGAACAAGTGATGATGTCAACCGTCGCTCTCGATGGTCCATCCTGCTGTGCTCTTTGGCTCGGTCCAAACATTTTCTTGCTCGATAATATTATATATATATATGGATGGGAGAAAAAAAAGACATCCCCCTTGTTGGTGACTGTACGTAAATTTCTGACCAGAGAAACGACGATATTTGAAGAACTTTTGGAAAACCCTAACCGATTTATAGGCCAGTGACAAGGTTATTTGTTATACTTCTTGGATTTTTTGCCTTTTCACATTGAATTTTTGAGTTTTCGGCAATAACACAGCGTTATTCGTAATCAGCGGAAAACTTTCGATCGAATAGGGTATTTAAACGTAGTAAATGACGAAAAAATGGGCTTTTTCCTTTTTTGCCCAATTTTTTTTTCAATCTAAAAATTGTTGAACGTTCGAGTGCCCATCGCTGCGCTCCGGTTTCACCGATTTTCGCTTATAGACAGTGTTTCGGAAAGCCATTCGAGTAGACTTAGAGAATGCCGTTTGATCCGTCCAGATATCTCAATTATTGTAGCCGTAGGGGCAGCTTGAAAATCGATGAAAAAAATGAGAAGGTGTATGGGAAAAAATCGCAAAAATTGTTCTGATTATTTTCGTAACCGCGAACGGTTACGAAAAGAATGAGCAGAGAATAGACTTTCAACTCCATCGGGAAACGATATTGAGGGGGGAAATAGGCTTAGACGGTTCAAAAAATCGATTTTTTTTAAATTTCATAAATTGTTAGTGAAACTATTGAAAAATATAGTCCCAAAAGTTTAAATGAAAATTCCGACTCGTTCTATTGTTATAAGCCATTAAAGTGAGTAGCTCTCCTTCAGGCCCCGAGCGCGCCACGTGTTTCAAACGCGTTTTTCTGAAAACGACTTTTATGAACTTGCGTACACGCTAGTTTGAAAAGTTTTCAACTAATCGTTTGAAAATTGGCAGTTACATTTTTCATAGTATTGCGCTCTATATGAACCTAAATCGGAATATTATCATTATTTAAAATAATTTTTTTTTTCCAAATAAAGTTGTAAAAAATGGCAAAATATCATGCTTTTTTGTTTTGACCCTTGTAAAAAATTCAATTTTCTATTTTTTTGATAGCATTTAGGTTCACATAGAAGAGAGACATATAATAAAAGTAAATTCCAATCTCGTTTGATTTCAGATGAAAATTGCGGCTTACAGAATGTACGCAAAAAGCTGAGTCTGATTGTGACCTGCCATATGGGGTCGCTAATATTTTCGGTGTTTTTCAAGGGAATTCTTCAAAAATTTTATAGTATATACTTCAATATATGTATAAAATATACTCAAAGTTTCAATAAATTATATTCATTTTTTATACTATAAAAAAATTCATGAAAATCATTGAGAAAACGCTGTCCTAACTCTATTTCCCCCCTTAAAGCGATTTTAGTGCAGCAATCAATTTTTGGGCGAATTGCAAAAGAAATTCAGGCTTTTAAAATGTCTTTTAGGACGTTATTTCGATGTATTTTTACTCGCTGAGGGCGAATCCGCTACTCATTTCCCCGTGAAAGCCAAAAAATCATATTTTTCCCGAGAGAAAGCGAAAATTATTTAATATTTATCAACAACGATAACGAGGCCCTAAACAGTCTCGGAGAATAGAGCAAACGATTAAGAAAATCTGCCCAAATTCGTTGATACATATTGAGAATATGAAAATGCTAAAAAAACAATCGAATATCTAACGTATTTTGAGAGCGAATAAAATGCTCACTGGTATATCACACGAGCGAGCTATTTCGCGATAATTCTTCCGATCGTTCATATATTTGTGTATAATATTTAAAAAAAAAGGAGACTAGCACGTACTAGCAGAATAGAATAATGGATGGTATCGCTCTTTCCGTCCTATAAGATACTAAAATACCATGTGCATACCTCAATATACACTCTTCGCCTGCCGTTAATACCATACCTCCTCCCCCATACCAATCGTATGTAGGTTAGCCGTTACAGATGCACAGTATATGTCATCAAATAGAGTTTTTTTTCCATACACGCACGTACAGAATTGAGATATCTAATATTCGTAATATATAAATACATAAAAAACAAAACTAGCAACACGTACACGCTTTGGAGATTCGATTTGTTTCTCTAACCCTCCTTTTTTTTCCTCCGCGTTGAATTTTCATTGTTACTCTCGCGGACGTTTGTCTCGCGCTCAGGACAAAACAGATGTCTGGCAGAGTGAAAGAGAGAGAGAGAGAGAGAAAAAAGGTGTACGATGGTACCGTGTAATATAAATAAATATACCTGCGCCTTCTCCTCCCGTTACTCGATGTAAAAACCCTCTCTTATGGCACCTCATCGTTTTTACAGCTTTTTTTTCTTTCATCCCCTTTCTATATACACCGTCTTATTCTCTCGTGGAACTCCCTCATTCTCTGCCCTCGCTGTCGCACGACAGAGAGAGAAAAAAAAACCATTATATGCTCATCAACGATCCCCGAATTGTCGTGTTGAGAAATTGAGCTCCCTACTGGACTTTTAGTATTACATATGCGCGCGCGTGTGTGTGTTTGTCATTAAAGCACTTTCCGCGACTTTTCTGTTTATTCACGGGCATCGATTTCTTTTTTTTTTCCTTTACTTTTGCCCGTTTGCCTCGTTTAATTTTCCTCGCGGACCATCGCTCTCTTCACCGTGCCGTCTCTCCTTTCTCCCTTGTTCATGACGTTCGGGAGTTTAACATGTCCGAGAGAGGATCGTTTTTACGGGCGCCCAAGCTCATTTTGTAATCCATTCACGTTACCAGACTCTGACGCCGCTATTCTCTCGAGAAGATGAAACTATGACGACGAGAGAGAGAGAGAGAGAGAGAGAGAGAGAGAGAGAGAGAGAGAGAAGAACGTTCGTCTCCTGGAGACACGAAAGGGCAGCAGCAGCAGCTTATTTTTTTCTTCATTTTCTCTGGAAGATCTCTTCTTGCGAGTAATCGGAAAAAAAATCAAGTACGCGTCTATGCTTAGGCAGACTGAGAGATAACGCTTCTTTTTTTTTTTCAACATTTTCAACTCGCCCACACGCGCCGTCTGTCAAACCGAAATGACAAATACCGTTTCACCCAACGTGACTTCTTCCTACTAATATATTACAAATTCTCGCTTACAATATTGTCAATAAATACTTTTTCATCATGATATATCGAATATATGGTGAGTTTGCCATTCTCGCGAACATTTTTTTCTCTCGCTTGCCTCGTGTCTACCGAATTTTTTTTTCTTATCTCTCCCTTTCTTCCTTCATCCATTTTCTCCTCAGTTGATCCAAGCACCGAAAGCGTTGTGCCATGCCGTCAGGAGTGTATTTACAAAGTAACACATTCGATTTCGCAATTATACTCATCATTATTTTTATACTATATACATTTCCCGAGTTATATCTGTATATATATATATATATATCTCTTGCTTGCGCACGAAAGATGCGAGCGATCTATAATAATCGATGGAAGTTTGGGTCGCATTTTTTTCTTTTAATTTATTTTTTATTTACTCTCGGTGCTCGGAGAGTCAATAAATATTGTTATGATAACTCATACCTCTGTTGTATAAATATATTATATTAGCCATTCTTTCTCCTCCCTTCTAAAGCCACGAAGAACACGTTTTTATAATAAATGGATGCTGTTGACTCGGTTCCCGGCACGTGTTATATATACAGATCAAGGTTTCGTTCTTTCTTTCTCTCTCACTCTCTCTCATATTCTCTTCACTGTGTTTGTGTCCCCTGTGTCGAAATATTAGTCTCAAAGAGGAAGAATTATATCGCTGAGAGCATTGAGCTTCGGGAACGCACGTCTACGTATCCTCTTCCGTTCATACATATCCGTTGATTCTAAACAATTTTTGGTTAAAAAAAGCCCCCCACTCCCCCTAACAAATCGTTTCGTTGTCAAATTTTCTTTTTCTCGTTTCTTTTTTTCACTGTGTGTGAATAATTCGTTGAATTTTCGACGAAAACGTCCTCATGCTCGCAAATTATGCAAATTTTTCGACCAAACGAGAGCAATTATACGTTTGGGATGGGTGGAGCTGGAAGGTAGAGGAAAAAAATCGTATCGAGAACGAGGGAAATACTTTTTTAGTCACGGAGAAAAAAAACGGAAATGATTAGAAGTTTGACAAGGGGCGAGACCGCGAAAAATTGAGTTTTCCGGAGAGACGAGGTCAATAACGTTCGTTTCACATTCATTCTGATGCGACGAGATCGACGATCGATAGCATTTTTATCGCGTTATATATATATAGTGGGTCAAAAAAGTATTCATACACCTTGTTTTTTTGCGATAACTTTATAGACATAAGCGATACGCAGAGAAAGCCAATTTTGTTTAATAGTACATCAGGTACAGAGATAAACTGCAAATGGACAATTTTTTCCCAGGAATAATAGAAGAATTATGCCAAAAAAAACTAAAATTTTCGGGCCACAAAAGTATTCGTACGATTACGATTGAGCTGCTGAACCTCGATATTCACTCACGGACGGTCTGACCTCTGCGTACAATGTAAACAAGTCTTCGTTTATACGATGGTTTTGACCTATTCCATGCGGTAGTAGATCTTCAAGCTATGAACAGACACGATGGCAAAGAAAGGCGAAATATCAATATCCATGCGAGATAGAGTGATTTTTCTTCGGAAACGCGGTGAAAGTTATCGAAAAATTAGTAAAGAACTAAATCTAAGTTTCGCAACAGTGCAATATATAATAAAAAAATACGAAAGTACAAACAGCAGAGAAAATAAGCCACGAACCGGTCGACCGAGAATACTAACGGTACGAGAGCGTCGGAGTATTGTTACAGAGGCTACCAAAAAACCGTTCACAAGTGCTCGCAGTTTAGCGAATGATGTCGCGTCAACATCGGGGAAGAGCGTGTGTCCCCAGACTATTCGAAACGTTTTGCATTCCGCCCAAATATACGGCAGAACTGCCCGCAAAAAATCATTAATTAATGATATAAATCGAGAAAAACGTTTAGATTTCGCAAAAACCTACGTAAAAAAGTCTATAGAATTTTGGAAACGTGTCGTATTCTCGGATATTGGTTTTTGTGGAAGCCAGGTGAATAAATGAGACAGACTTATATATGAGCAATTGAACTTTTATTTTATTAGAAGTGTTCTCACTTCGAGAGCAGTCGGAGAACAACTGAATAAAGAACGACGAAGTCACAAAGACCACAGTCTATATACCATGGTTTCTTTCTTACCAGGCTTTATCATGTGTTTATATTATTTAGTAAACATTCGTATGGAGTTCGTCGTAAGACCTCACAAACGGTCTCTCCAGGAAGTGTGATCTCATAGTATAATAATTCTATGTTATATAGTTCAATAATAATATCGTATTGTTTTTGCTTATTTCAATACTCCCACTCAAAAATAATATCGATTTGAAATAGTAGTGGTATATATCATATGTTGTATCAAGGGGAAATTACAGAGATGGTCCAACATTCGTTGCAAGGATTGGGAAAACCCCTGATCGAAAACCCAACCAGACCATAAATTCGATCATTGAAAACATAAGTTGATACATAGTTTGATCAATACATTTGTTGTCTCTTAAAATTATGTATTCAACCACAAAAGTGGTTTTGATGAATTAAATTTCGTCCAGGCCAATTTGTTTGCGGATCTTCAGAAACTGCGTAGCAGGTAGTGACTTCGTGAAAGCATCCGCCAATTGTTCACCTGTATGAATATATTTAAGAATTACTTTCTTTTCTTCAACTTTTTCTCTCGAGAAATGATATTTGACATCGATATGCTTTGATCGTTTGTGATCTGTTGGGTTATTTGCAATTGCAATACATCCACTGTTATCTTCAAAAATAGTTATGGGTTTTGTTGGTCCCATTTTTATTCCAGTGAGTAGGTATCTAAGCCAACAGGCTTCTTTAACCCCCTCGAATAGTGCCATATACTCAGCTTCTGTAGAAGACGTTGCAACTGAGTTCTGTCTTTTAGTATTCCAACAAATTGTGTTTACATCGAACAATTTGAACAAATATCCAGTGGTACTTCTACGATCAATTTCATTGCCTGCCCAGTCAGAATCAACATAACCGATCAACATATCTTTGTAATCATTTCGTTTAAAAATCAATTTCATGTTCAATGAGCCTTTAATGTAGCGTAGGACTCTTTTCAAACATCTCCAGAGCTCTTGATTATTTTTAACCTGATATCGACTTAATAGATTGAGAGCTGTACATAAATCAAGTCGTGTACACAACATTGCATACATTAAACAACCGATAAGGTTTTTACATGGCGCCTCGTAATATTCGTCAGAGGCTAAAGCTGTGTAATTTAATTTTGGTTCCAATGGAGTACTAACAGCTTTACAATCACTCATGTTAAATTTCCTCAAAACATTTTGTAAATATCTATTCTGATCTAAAGTGATGACTTCTCCCTTTTTCTCGATATTTATACCCAAGAAAAATTTAACTTCATTCATATCCACCATTGAAAATTGTTTCATTAAATATTGTTTGAAATTTTTCATAGTGGTTTCTTCAAGAGTGGCAATTAAAAGATCATCAACATACAGTATTACATAAATGTTTTTAGTGATATCGCCTCTGTCGAGGAAATACAAGCAACGGTCTACAGACGAGTTGCTGAAACTGTGTTCTTTTAATACTTGATCAAAATGTTGAAACCAGCATCGAGCTGCTTGTTTCAAGCCGTATAATGCTTTATTCAATTTGCATACATCGTTTTCTTTCGCTTTTATCCCTTCTGGCACACGCATGTAAATTTCCTTTTGTAATACACCGTTGAGGAAAGCTGTTTTGACATCCATTTGATGGATTAGTAGATTATACTGATTAGCAAGTGCGAGGATTCATCGAAGGGTAGTAAGTCGTGCAACGGGTGCGAAAGTTTCATCATAGTCTGACAAGTATTGTTGGCTAAAACCTCTTGCGACTAATCTTGCTTTGTATTTTGAATGATTTCCATTACTATCATTTTTAATTGTGAAAATCCATTTGCAATCAACAATATTTTTGTTAGCTGGACGAGGTACAATATGCCATGTATTATTTTGCAAAAGTGAATCGATTTCATCTTTCATCGCTTTCTCCCACTGAAATCTATCAGCACGTGATTTTATTTCTTGATATGAATTGGGAGTGTCGGAAATAACCGACTGTGCACTTATGTGATAACAATGCTCTTCATTGTACGAAATAGTACGCATGTTTTTAATTCGTGCACTTCGTCGTGACTCGATCTCGTTTTTACCGGGTTGAGAGCTTACGTCGTTGGCCGACGTTTTATAAACTCCATCCGTTTGTGTTACGGATTTGTTTATTTTATTGACTTTATCGGTTTTAATTACCGATTTATCAATTTTATTAACTTGATCTGTTTCAATAACAGATTTGTTAATTTTATTGACTTTATCGGTTTGAATTACCGATTTATCAATTTCATTAACTTGATCTGTTGCAATAACAGATTTGTTAATTTTATTGACTTTATCGGTTTGAATTACCGATTTATCAATTTTATTAACTTGGTCTGTTTCAATTACAGATTTGTTAATTTTACTCTCATTGTTTATACTGATTTTTGTATTTTCATCAGTTTTCTGTCTTTTTGTTCTTGGATTTTCAAATCCAATTTCATCATCATGTGCAAAGGGTCGTGAAAGTTTGAAATTACCTTCATCGAAAATAACATCGCGAGCTACGATAAATTTATTCGTCTCTACATTCAATATTTTGTAACCATTTTGTTGATAACCCACGAGTATACCTTTGAATGATTTTTTATTAAACTTATTCTTTCGCGTTTTATCGTGAACATACACCGTCGACCCGAAAATTCTGAGATACTCTAGTCTAGGCTTTCTGTTATGCCATAGTTCGTAAGGAGTTTTATTCTCGGAAATGGCTTTAGTCGGTGTTATGTTTAGTAAATATGCCGCCGTTAGAATGGCTTCTCCCCAAAATTCTTCTCCCAAGTTTGCACCGTGTACCATCGCGCGTGCTTTTTCAACCAATGAACGATTCATCCGCTCGGCAATAGAATTTTGTTGAGGGGTATATGGTACTGTGAGATGATATTGTATTCCCTTTTGCACACAATGATCTTTGAACTCATTAGACAGATATTCTCTCCCGTTGTCACAATATAGCTGAGCGATTTTTGAATTAAAATGCGATTCACTTTTTGCTACAAAATCTTGAAATGCTTTAAACACATCGGATTTATGATTCAGTAGATAAACAACGGTATAGTGAGTGAATTCATCTATGAAAGTAACAAAATAATTTTTGTCATCGATGGTTGTGGGTGTAATTGGTCCACACACATCCGAGTGAATAATGAATAGAGGCCTTGTAACGTGAGATCTGTCTTTTGCCTTTGAGAAAGGGAGACGGGTTTGTTTCCCATATATACAAGCTTCACAAATTTCGTTTGTGGGATTTACAGTCTCTAAACGTTTACTACTTGAGAAAAAATTATTTCTTTTCATTTCTAGAAATTTCGATTTGTCAACGTGGCCTAAACGTTCATGCCAAAGCTTGTATTGGTTTAAAGATGTGTTTTTATCCACAGTAGCCTGATTACACATTTTTTTAAGTATTACAAAATCGATACATGTCAAATTATTCAGTGACTTACCAGTTGCAATGATTTTGTCACCTTTTTCAATTGTTACCTTTCCATTTTCTTTGAAAATTACTCTCATACCAGATTCTTGAATCCGGCGTACTGATAATAGATTGTAGGGAACCTCAGGCGAATACAGTACGTCTTTCAGAGTGCCGGATACTCCCTGATTAGTTTTCACAGTAATGATCCCTCTCTTGGTTGCAGTAATTGTGTTGCCCTTCTTTGCCACCGTGATTTTAACAGGTACATCCAAATCTGTTACAACTGAGAAAACATCGACTTGATTAGTCAGATGATCAGCTGCACCAGAATCGAGTATGAACGTCAACTTATCTGGTACTCTCGCTTGATCATCGCGTAAACATCGCACACCACTCATGAAAGCAAAATGACCATTATCCTCGTGAATTACAACACTCTGAAGTGTTCTAGGACGGCCATTGGATGTATGTGTTTGTTTTTTATAGAAGAAACAGTCCTTTCTCTCGTGATTCTTCCTGCCACAATAGTCACATCTTTTCATGGCTGTGTTGTTATAACTCTTTCGATAACTTTGGATTTTTACAGGATTGAATCCTCGTGTAGATTTATTCGAATACTTTTGTTTGAAGTTTTGTCGATAATTTTTAAATGGTTTTCGTGTTCCATAACTTTGTTTCTGCGTTTTCTCTGGAGGTTGAATCTCTGCTTGCAATACTTTACCACTTGTATCATTTCTTTCACTTTGCAATTTAATTTCAAAATCCAACAGTCTCGTCTTAATGAACGCCAAAACTAAGTTTTCGTCAGAGAGTGTTTGGATCGCAGTAACAACTGAGTCATATGCATTTGGTAGTGTCATTAGAAGTCTCGCCACTTTACTCGTTTCATTCATCAGTGCTCCAGCAGCCTGTGCTTCAACAATCATTTCGTCGAAGAGTATGAAATGCTTTGTCAAAGGAATATCTTGTTTAAATTTCAAGCCCAATAATTTCTTCTCGATTGCTAGCTGAGTGGCCAAACTTTTTCTCTCATATGTCTCATCCAGTCTCTTCATTATGTCTCTTGCCGTATCAGTCTCCTTAGCACATCCAAGCATGGAATCATCTAAGTATTCAATTATTATTCCTTTTGCAATCTCTTCAGATTTTTCCCATGCAGCATTTGGTGCTTCAGGGCGATCGTCAGTTAAAACTTGCAATGCATTCTCTTCATCAATGAGAGCTCGAATTCGAAATTTCCAGATACTGAATTTCTCGTCATCAAAGGGTTTAATGTTCCTCTTTGTTTTCCTTTTATCGTCACCCATTGTCACTTCAACTTTTTTTTTTTTTTTTTTTTTTTTTTTCATTTGAGTCAAACTGTCAATTTATATTTTCACCAAAACAAAACTTCACATCAAATTACATGAAAATCCAGATCACTTCAAATCGGTGCCTGGGCCCATAACCTATTGGTTTTTTGTGGAAGCCAGGTGAATAAATGAGACAGACTTATATATGAGCAATTGAACTTTTATTTTATTAGAAGTGTTCTCACTTCGAGAGCAGTCGGAGAACAACTGAATAAAGAACGACGAAGTCACAAAGACCACAGTCTATATACCATGGTTTCTTTCTTACCAGGCTTTATCATGTGTTTATATTATTTAGTAAACATTCGTATGGAGTTCGTCGTAAGACCTCACAAACGGTCTCTCCAGGAAGTGTGATCTCATAGTATAATAATTCTATGTTATATAGTTCAATAATAATATCGTATTGTTTTTGCTTATTTCAATATCGGATGAATCGAAGTTTAACATCTTCGGGTTCGATGGAAAAAAATTCGTCTGGCGGAAACCAAATACCGAGCTCCAGCAGAAAAATTTAATACCGACTGTAAAGCACGGCGGAGGAGGCGTCATGGTTTGGGGCTGTATGGGATATTATGGCGTTGGTAATCTGGCTTTTATAGATGGTACAATGAATGCTCAGAAGTACATCGACGTGTTGCGCAGCAATTTGAAAGCAAGTGTAGATAAAATGGGCCTGGATGGAAATTTCTACTTCCAACAAGATAACGACCCGAAACGTACTGCCATGAAAACGAGGGAATGGTTACTCTATAATGTCCGCAAACAATTGATTACACCACCACAATCTCCGGACATCAATCCTATTGAAAATTTATGGCACTTGGTGGATGTAGAAATTAAAAAAAGAAAAATAACAAACAAATCCGATCTCCAAAGAGTGCTTTTAGAAGAATGGACAAAAATAGCAAAAGAAACAACGCAAAAGCTAGTAGAATCCATGCCTAAGAGACTCGAGGCGATAATTGAAGCAAAAGGGATGCGCACCAAATATTAGTTATTATTAACAACTATGATGACGTAGGTTTTCACTATAATCGTAAGTCTATGAATACTTTTTTTGCTCGAAAATCTTCGTTTTTTTGGAATTATTCTTTTATTATTGCTGGGAAAAAATTCTCCATTTGCAGTTTATCTCTGCACCTGATGTACTATTAAATAAAATTGGCTTTATTTGCGTATCGCTTATGTCTATAAAGTTATCGCAAAAAAACAATGTGTAATACTTTTTTGACCCACTGTATATATATATATATACACGCAGCTGTTGGGAGGCTGCGCCACGTCGCGCTCGGACGTGAGAAAATACTTTTTTAGCCAGGGAGAAAAAAAACGGAAACGATTAGAAGTTTGATAAGGGGCGAGAGCGCGAAAAGTTGAGTTTTCCGGAGAGACGAGGTCAATAACGTTCGTTTTACATTCATTCTGATGCGACGAGATCAACGATGGATAGCATTTTTATCGCGTTATATATATATACGCGGCCGTTGGGAGGCTGCGCCACGTCGCGCTTGGACGTGGGAGACAGGTAGCTCACTTCCGGTCCGACCGGCAGCGATACCCATTGTATATAAAGTTTATATATGGTATATATATATATAATACATATACATCTATATACTTACCATATGTATATATTTATACCACATTACACTGCGGCATCACGAGAGAAGCCGGGATCGTCGCACGAAGGCAAAACACACGTTTTTTTTTTTTATATATATACTCGCTCAGGAATATTCTTCTCGTACCTCTGGGGCTGCATCACGCTCTTTTGGCGTTATGGCACTCCCGCTCGCACACATGCGACGGATTTTTCGTTCGGGTACAGCGGAAAAGATACAGCGTGAGAGTTTGAGCATGCAGAGAGTGGCTTCTCTATACTCCTCGCCCCCTCCTTCCCGTGTACGCCGCTTGAGAAGAAGTCTTTGAAATCTCGTCTCTCACGAGACGCGATATTCGCTCGAGCCGTGTGGGTTAAATATCCGTCTCCGTCGTTCATCCTCCCGTCTCTCAGTATTTGCGAGAGAACAAAAAAAAAGTTATCGTTGCGAGGCTTCTATATCTCGCTATATATTCTTCCTCACGCATTCTTGAACGATTACACATTCGCGTTATCGAACTTCAACTCGATATATTATACATAGGTGTACCATTTTTTTTTCTTCTTATTTAAATTATTTTTCGTATCACTGATTTGATGTTTATTGAATTTTTTATACATATTATCCGGGATGTCTGTGTGTTTGTGTGTGTATGTGTGTTTTCGCGGAGCAGCATCGCGCGGTCTCTTGCCAGACGGCAGAAGGAGTAGAAGGAAACAGGTGGCCCACAATGAGCCATCCTCTCGAGACGCTAGAGAGAGAGAGAGAGAGATGGGTATAAACGACCTGTTTCTTTTTCAGAAAGAGTCAGAATCTCTTTGACTTGCACCTTTTATCTCGAAAGAGCAGATCCCAACTCGGTTCAATGGCCATTGAGGAAGTGAGGAATAAAAGAAAAAATTTAAAAAACTCGAAAAACCCATTCTCTCGTGTCTCCCGTAGACATTGTCACTGTTCTTCGAAGGATGGCCGCTATTTGAATTGATTTCAAATACTTTGCTTATTTTTTTAATGATTATCGATTGTTGAGTCTCAAAAAAAAATTAATATTCAAAAATATTCATATTTTATCTCTTGCAAAACGTTAAATCATAATGTTTATTCGTTTAACGCTAAACGTACCGGCACATAAGAGGTCATTTGACCCCTTAAAACGTTGATTTTTAGAAAGTGATTCTTAATTATTAAAGGAAATAATTCGTAACATAACTTCTGATTTCTAATAAAATAATCAAACAAATTTACGGAAAGTCGGATGAGCGAAAGAAATAACAATGAATGTACGAATTTGAAGTAAATTTTCAAAGGGGTCATTTCACCCCCGCTTGGTATGTTCAGTGTTGAAAGAGTATTTTTAATGATTTTTCGTTAAGGTAGTAGTCTGGCAACTTAAGCCGATTTTCATGTCTTTTTTGGAGGGCGTTTTTTTGTAGGAAAATAAAAATGAATTGTTTTGGATATTTAGGATGTTTTTATTTACATATTAAAGATACAAAAAATTAATTTTTTGAAAAAATTTAATAGCTTATTATTATTATTATTATTATTATTATTGATCGAAGTTGGCACCTCGAAAAAAAAGCGCGTGGGTGGCCCCGGTGATTTTGGCTCTTGATGTTATCTGAAATAAAAAATTCTTGATAATTCTTAATCTATAGACATGTCATTCTGGTCGGAACTACTGAAGTTAAATTTCATGGATAAATAACAAAATGGAAAAGGACGTTTTTTTTCCAAAGTCCGCCATTTTGTTATTTATCCATGAAATTTAACTTCAATAGTTCCGACCAGAATGACATGTCTATAGATTAAGAATTATCAAAAATTTTTGATTTCAGATAACATCAAGAGCCAAAATCAGCGGGGCCACCCACGCGATTTTTTTTCGAGGTGCCAACTTCGATTAATAATAATAATCATAATAAACTATTAAATTTTGTCAACATTTTTTTTTGTATCTGTAATATGTAAATAAAAACATCCTAAATATCCAAAACGATTCATTTTTATTTTCCTACAAAAAAACGCTCTCCAAAAAAGACATGAAAATCGGCTTAAGTTACCAGACTACTACTTCAAAGCAGTGCCCATCCCCGATCTCCGGACCGTATTGTACACCGTGTCATATCCGGAGGTGTCATCGAAGGTTTGTTTTTTCTCTTGTACGTCACGTTTTCTCGCGGTAGGTTGGTCCGAGACTTCCGGAAGCGATCTTCGCCGAATGATTTCTTTCTATTTTTTACTTTACACAATATCTACGTATCTAATACGTATCTTATCGCATCCTTTTCTGTGCTTCTTCGACGAAGAGAGAGAGGCTATCTCATACCGAGAAATATCTCGAACGTACGTAGGAGGAAAAAAAGAACATCGGAATTTGTAAGGTGATCGATCATATTCTCGCTAATCATTCTATTCAAACAGATGCTTTATATGAAATTTTGAGAATATTTCGCGTGCGTTCAAGAACTAAATCGACGTTAACGCGTGACATAAATAAATATACAATTTATTACATTTATTGATTGCTATAATAAGAACTTTATTTATAACTTTAAGTTAACAATCATTTCATCTCTGAATTGAGGGTAAAAATAATTTCATTTTTAAGTTGAAATTAAGAATAATTTTATTTCTAAAGTTCAAGTTCGAGAATAACGTTATTTGCAAAGTTATTAAAAATTCGTTATCGCCGATTTAGTTGGACTTTCGAACTTTAATATCGAACAAATAATATTAATAACATAATAAATTTATTCCTCTTATATTGATACAGAATTTTTCCTCGAGAGTCCCGCACGACAAAGTCGAGCGAGTTCCTCTCCTCACGCGAGAAGATAATAGAGCGAGCCCGCGAGAGAGAGTGTACACAGGTGCTCGCGGAGAGGCCGCGCAGATGCTGCGCCGCACCGTTGTCTCTCTGCGCCAGGGCAGACTCCTCTGTCACGTTCGCTCTTTCCCTCCTTCTCTTTTACTCGCACTCAATCGCGAGTTTCGATCTGAGTGAGAGAGAGAGAGAGAGAGAAAGAAAGAAAAGAGAGACACAAAGAGAGAAAGAAAGAGAGAGAGAGAGAGAGAGAGAGAGAGAGAGAGAGAGAGAGAGAGAGAGAGCGATAGAACCAGAGAGGAAGATGAACGAGTTCCAAATGTTCTGTAACATGTAAAGTATGCGTGCGTTATCGCACTCTCTCTCGTTCTTGTTTGCCTTTTTGTCACGGTATACCTGATCATTCTTCCGCTCGCGTTTCCATTAGAAATTATTCCGAACTTTGATATACAACGAGAAGGATTTTTTTTTCAAATGTTTTTCTTTTTTTTGTTAATACCATCCGTTATTTGAAGTGTTGCGTAATAAAGCATGTGTGAAGAAGAAGGAAAAAAAAAGAAATAAACGTTCTAGATAAGGGAGCCTCTATATACGTGTACCGAGCGATCTGGCTAATGGTAACTCGATCGCCCAAGTCGTGACTCTCGAACCAGCGCGTTATCGCATTTCGTGAATCTTTTCTGTTCGACACTATATACGATGACACTGCGTCATACTCGCAGCCAAGCAATGCTTTATTCGTACTCGCTCGATTTTTTTAAGAAAAACCGTTTAAAGAGTGATTGAAGACGTTTCGCGTTATAATTTTCCTTGCGCGAACCTTTTCGCGTTATTTCAGCTGAACTTCGTTTTTTTCTGCTGCTTTTTATCGCATTGGTTCATTAGGATTAGTGACAGTGGGAGCTTTTCATTTTCCGAACGTTTAGAGCATGAATTGCACCGAAATAATTAATATACAGTGTTTAACGTTCGAGGAAGCTTGAGTTTTTGTTAAATTTGAAAAGAATTTTGCGACGAAAGAAGTTGGGAAGTTAAAAAAAAATGTATCTTAGCGATGTTATGTTTTTAAATGAAACGTGTTTTGTTTTCTTTGGAACGATACAAATTTTAACGCGAATTAAAAAATTCAACCATCGAATGATAATTCGCGGATGATGGAGAGAAAGGATTACGGAGAATGTTTTTTTTTTGTTCACTGCTCGCGCGCAATCATCAGACCGCGAAGATGCAATATAATTATTGCAAGAGCGAACTCTTTCTTGGCGACTGGCCACACACAAACAACCAACTCTCCTTGTTCGGCGAGTGCAGCCGAGGAAATGCTCTTTCTCGTCCTGTTGCGTCGCTCGATCCCGGAAAACCGTTTCTTCTCTTCCTGGCCAAGATGCGCGTCACGCCAATTTTCACTATATTCCACAACTACACATTTTCCGCCTCTCTACACTTTTCTCTCGCGAAAGAAGAGAAAAAATAATTCACCACACAATGAACACCGGTATTGTGCAGTATTTTTTTTTTTTACTGTGATTATGCGCGTGCGGTCAATGAAAATGTGAAGTCGTAGGGCGATCGTAAACACACGCAAATTCACTTATTATAGGATAATTATAACACGAGGCGAAACGTTCGAGAAGGATTGATAAATATAATTCAATTGTTATACACGAAAACAAATTTTTCGTCAAGTTCACTGTCGCAATGATAAATACATGGTCAGCGGTTTTTTTTTTCGAGTAATTTTTACAATAATTTTGATGAAACCAGCTGGCTTGGGTGTTCAAAAGACTTACCTGCAATTTTTACACTCACTGTGCGTTTACTCAAATTATAAAAATTACTAGAAAAATAGCATTGGTGAGATATTTACCAGTACCAAAAAAAATCGTTTCGTAAATCCCAAAGCAGCGATTGTTGAAAGCATTTCTATTGAATGCTATTTTTTTTTCACATGATCAGAAAAGCATTTCAAATTATCGATAACATACGTTTTTCGAGAAATTAAAGAAATACATTTTAAAAAAACGTTCTTTCCATAATTTATATTGGTATATAGAAAGTTTTAAATATTTCGACGTTTTCCATGTGTAAAGTTTCAATTTCAAACGGCCAAAACACATTGCGACCCTAGCGACGATTTCGATTATCGACATTGTCGCCGGCAGTGAAAACGCTCAATAATAATAATGAAGGAAAAGTAATCGAGATTTTTCGTATCAGTACTTTGACCGTGCTGCTCAATTCCCCGAAAGTTTCGGACAGGGTGATCGATCTTACAAGGCTGAAAAAAAATCTCAAAATATTACTCACTTATATCGGTAGGATCGGGGGCGCACTTGTAAGCTGCGCAAGAAGACGAAACTCGCATAGCGAAAGCCGAGCTGCAAACGCAAGAACAGACGAGAGAAGGTCGAATACGGCGCCGACAGCAAAATTTAGAAGACATGAACATTCCGTCGACCGTAGAAGACTTACACTATGGGCCTGGTATCGATGATTCCATGTAAGTTGACAAATTTCATGATTTATTCATTCCCAAATTTTCAAACGCGTTTTTCTCAAAACCACGTTTTTCAAATCGGTACCCAAAAACTTCTCGAAAACCAATGAACCGATTACCTTGAAATTTTTTGTGGTTATTGTATGCATCATTATCTAGTACTTGTCATAGGATTTTTTTTTTTCGTTGCTTAGTTTTTGTTTTACAGGCAAAATAATAACTAACTTTTAGTCGAAAAATCGCTATGTTATGTTCAAACGTCCGCCATTTTGTCATAAATCGATATTTTCAAAATTGGCTATGTCAAATACTAAATTTTAGTGTCTAATTTAATAAGCTTTTTGGTTTTTTTGTTTCAGATGATTTTTGAAGAAGCGCCAGTAGGTACCGTTTACCCAGATTCTTTTACGGCGCTCCAAAGATTACACGACAACCTCGTCAATTTTTAATATTTTTCAATAAAAAAAAATCGAACATATTTCTGAATGTGTATACTTTTAGATAGAAAATCTCCCAATGCCAAATTTCAAATAGTTTTCCTTAAAAAAATTCTCAAAAATGATCCTTTTTTTGCGGTTCCTAGGTGTATATCTCCCCTTAACAAGGCTACCAACGGCAGTAGAGGTGTTCGCACCACGTGCGAAGGTACACGTGGTGCGAAGTTACACCACGTGTAACTTCGCACGTATAATTCATCGATGTCAACTGAACTTAACAGCGATCGGAAAGATATTATGCATTGAGAAATTAATTCTAAATACGATCGAGTAAAAAAAATTGGGGTTCATCGACCTCTACAGAATAATAATTTAATTCAAAGGAATATATTCGGCCGCTATCTCGCAACACTCGCGCGTTCGCCTATCGCTCCTCTCTTTCACACGCTATTCGCCCGTCGTCGCACCAACATCGGTCGCGTAACGTTTCATCAACACCGGCCGGTTATGTTTATGTTTTCCTCGCGTTCTCGCAAAACTTTCGCACGGTGTTTATCGATAGACAGAGGTGCGCAGTGCGTAATATATCTATGAATATTCTGATACTAGTCCATCTTAGAGTATCGAGACAAGCGGCAATCGCGTTTAAAAACTCTTTTTTTAATTATTTGTCGACGAGACGCTGCCGGTACGTCTGTTGATACGGGAAAGTGAAAACATGCGATGGTGTTGTTTATATGCTTCGCCACGACATTCAATCGCTGTACAACTCCGCGATAGTAAGGTTATACGCGTGCAGACGCGTTTATTAGTAAAGGCTCGGTGACAATTCCCCATCGCGTTGTTTCGCAACCTTCTTTTTATCTTTCCTTCGTAAAACTTACGTTCGATCGTACGTAATGCATTTACGTGGAAAAAAAACGTGAAAATAACTGACAGTGTCGTTGACTCGTTGCACGGACGAGATTACGCTGCGCGGTATTGTACGAGGTCTGTTCAAAAAGTATCGCGAATTTTGAATTTCCGCGGGCTACGTATATTCGATTTTCGATTCTTTTGTGGCGTTAGGTTGGTACTCGTGTCCCTCACTTATGCTGAAAAAATCGGCCATTTTGAATGTTTACTTAATTGTTGACAGCCGTTTTGGTTAGACGTGTTTTGGTTTGTCTTCGATTTTTGCCTATTCCAAAAAATGGATCAAAGAATCTGTATCAAGTTTTGTGTGAAAAATAAAATTAAGTGCGCGGACGCATTCCTAATGTTGACTGTGGCATATGGCGAAGCTACGCCCGAGCAGAAATTTGTTCCGGCTGGCCTGATGTAGGATCAGGCCCCGTTCAAGAATCGATAAGGTTAGCCTGATCGGACTAACCGGATCACGCCCAGATCAGGGGCGCATCATATTCTGATACGGCGTGGATTATCAGGCTAGCCTTACATTGCATATATCAGGGCCGAATCAGGTGCGGCTATGGCATCCGTGGCAAATCCTGATCAGGTTAACCGGATCACCCCCACATCAGGGCCGGATCATATTCTGATGCTGTGTGAATTATCAGGCTAGCTTTACATTACATATATCAGAACTGGATCAGGTGCGGCTAAGGCGTCCGTGGCAAATCCTGATCACGCTAACCGTATCACGCCCAGATCAGGGGCGGATGATATTCTGATACGGCATGAATTAGCAGCGCAGCCTCAGGTGTTAACAATGAACTTGTGTTAACACAAGTTCATTGTCAACACAAGATGAAATTTTGCATTAAAATGAGTATCTTTCGACGATGTAATGATAGATGGATGATGGATGGAGGATACTAATTTGGGAAACCTCTGTGTCGTATTATTTCGAATAATGCTTCTTAAGAGATTATTCGATTGACATTTCAATAATATTAATAATAATAATAATAACAATAATAACAATAATCATATGATTGGCAGCAGTGGACGCGCGGTCGGTTCGCGGATTCGGCGGTCTGCTATGTTAAGTAAGCGGTCACCCATCCCAGTACTGACTGCGATGGGTGACCGCTTAGCCGTTTACTGGCTTGTCTACCCACTACTGAACGGGAAGCAATTTTTCTGAGTTTGTCAAACAACCGACAAAAATATACGCTGGAAATACTAATAATGAAAGGAAATTATAATATAGTATTTATATTATTATTATTATTATTATTATTAATATCATTATTAATATCATTATTATTTTTACTGCATCGATTTTTCAATCGAGAACCTACACCACCTTAAAATTAAATCTACTACGAAGACAATTTTTAATATAATTCACCATCTTCATTTCTGGTGGTTGGACTACATATAAGATATTCCTAGAAGTAATTCACAAGTGCTCAATAGAGTAGTGGTTATAGCGTTAGTTCGTTAGGTCGGTAGGTAGACAGATAGGTAGGTTTAAATAGCACAACTCCCGATTGGAAAATTAATTTTAAACGACCGCAATTATCGTTCAAACAACAAAAAACGTCTAAAAAATGACTGTTAGTACAGTAACATTTTTTTTTTTCAATATTTTTCGGTCCAATTTGAGAATGGAGGCTAGTGAGAGAGGTTGCAGGTTCGAACCCCGGTGGAGGCCGTTTTTTGTTTTTTTTTTGTTTAAGATTATTATATGGGCCAGCTAACAACATAGGATGGCCAATAACCTAATTCTCAGAAGATAAATAGATTTTATTCATTTGAAATTTGAAAATTGGAATTCAGTGCCAGATCGGTGCCGGATTACGGCCGGATCAGGCCTGGATCCGCAACTCCGTTACATGCCGGATGTGGGCCTGATACGGATCCTGATCAGGGCCGTGCCAGGCTGATAGGGCAGCCTGACATGGACCGGATTTAAGCCGGACCAAATTTCCGCTCGGGACCTTGGACCAAAGCAACGTTTATCGGTGGTACAAAATGTTCTCAGAGGGCCGAGAAGATGCAAACAACGAAATGCGTTCCGGACGCCCGAGGACATCAACAACGGACGAAAACATTGATGAAATGAAGAAAATAATATTGGCCAATTGTCGAATCACCGTTAGAGAAGTTGCCGAGGAACTAAACATATCGATTGGCTCGTGCTATTCGATTTTTACCAATGATTTGGGCATGAGACGGGTCGCCGCGAAATTCGTGCCAAAATTGCTCAATTTCGAACAAAAACAGTGTCGCGTTAACATTGCTAAGGAGCTGTTGGACTCGGTCCGCGACGACCCAAATTTGCTCCAGAGGGTCATAACTGGTGACGAATCATGGGTTTATGGTTATGACGTGGAAACCAAAGATCAATCGTCGCAATGGAAGCTGCTTTTTTGGAATAGGCAAAAATCGAAGACAAGCCAAAACACGTCTAACCAAAACAGCTGTCAACAATTAACTAAACATTCAAAATGGCCGATTTTTTCAGCATAATTGAGGGACACGAGTGCGAACTTAACGCCACAAAAAAATCGAAAATCGAATATACGTAGCCCGCGGAAATTCAAAATTCGCGATACTTTTTGAACAGACCTCGTATCTGCGAAAGTAAGGTTATGCGGGAACGAGCGCTCGGCAGTAAACGTTCCGGTAATGATTAATCATCGCGTTCTTTTTTTTTTACCCGTTCTTAAATAAAATTCAGATTCGTTGTTTCGAGCGTACGTAGTATATTTATTTGGGGGAAAAAAATGGTGAAGATAAGTGGTCGCGCGTTAGCTCGCTCCTGCGACGAGATTATTCATCACGGAATCCAATCTGCGGAAGTGAGGTTATTGGCGAAACATGAAATGAGCTGAAAGGAGAAAGAAAACCGAGGGCTCGATAAAGAATCGTCGTCGATGAGTGGTGAGTGATTGTCTCGGAATAACAAAACTTTATAAACTATGTCTATGAATACGTCACGTGTTTATTTTCATTCTGTGAATATTTCAGCGTTCAATGCTCGAACGTGCATTGACGAAATTTTAATGGCGCTGTTCGTTATGTCTGGAATCGTTATTTTTTTGTAGGCTCATACAATGGGGTCAAAAACGTATTCGTCCACCTTGTTTTTTTTTGGATAACTTTATAGACATAAGCGATAAGCAAATAAAACCAATTTTATTTAATAGTACATCAGCTACAGAGATGAACTACAAATGGAGAATTTTTTCCCAGGAATAATAGAAGAATTATGCAAAAAAAAAGAAAATTTTCGGACAAAAAAAGTATTCGTACACTTACGATTGAGCTGCTAAACCTCGATACTCACTCACGTACGGTCTGAATTCTACGTAAAATGTAAACAAGTCCGTGTTTACACAATGGCTTTGACCTATTCCATGCGATAGTAGATCTTCAACCTCCGAACAGGCATGACGGCAAAGAAAAGCGAAATATCAATATCCATGCGAGATAGAGTGATTTTTCTTCGGAAACGCGGTGAAAGTTACCGAAAAATTAGTAAAGAACTATATCTAAGTTTCACAACAGTGAAATATATAATCAAAAAATACGAAAGAACAAACAGCACAGAAAATAAGCTACGAACCGGTCGACCGAGAATACTAACGATACGAGAGCGTCGGAATATTGTTAAAGAGGCACAAAAAAATCGTTCACAAGTGCTCGCAGTTTAGCGAATGATCTCGCGTCAACATCGGGGAAGAGCGTGTGTCCCCGGTCTATTCGAAACGTTTTGCATTTTGTCCAAATATACTGCAGAACTGCTCGCAAAAAACCATTAATTAATAATACAAATCGAGAAAAACGTTTAGGTTTCGCAAAAACCTACATAAATACGCCTATAGAATTTTGGAAATGTGTCGTATTCTCGGATGAATCGAAATTTAACGTCTTCGGGTCCGATGGAAAAAGATTCGTCTGGCGAAAACCAAATACCGAGCTCCGGCAGAAAAATTTTATTTTATTTTTTATTATCTCATTCTTTTAATACCGAAGCGTCATGGTTTGGGGCTGTATGGGATATTATGGCGTTGGTAATCTGGCTTTTATAGATGGTACAATGAATGCCCAGAAGTATATCCCGGTGTTGCGCAGCAATTTTGAAAGAACGTGTAGATAAAATGGGCTTGGATGGAAATTTCTACTTCCAAGAAGATACCGACCCGAAACATATTGCCATAAAAACGAGGGAATGGTTACTCTATAATGTCCGCAAACAATTGATTACACCACCACAATCTCCGGACATCAACCCTATTGAAAATGTATGGCACTAGGTGGATGTAGAAATTAGAAAAAGAAAAATAACAAACAAATCCGATCTCCAAAGAGTGCTTTTAGAAGAATGGATGAAAATAGCAAAGGAAACAACGCAAAAGCTAGTAGAATCCATGCTTAAGAGACTCGAGGCGATAATTGAAGCAAAAGGGATGCGCACCAAATATTAGTTATAATTAACAACTATGATGATGTAGGTTTTCACTATAATCGTAAATGTACGAAAACTTTTTTTGTCCGAAAATGTTCGTTCTTTTTGTATAATTCTTCTATTATTCCTGGGAAAAAATTCTCCATTTGCAGTTTATCTCTGTACCTGATGTACTATTAAATAAAATTGGTTTTCTTTGCGTATCGCTTATATCTATAAAGTTATCGTAAAAAAACAAGGTGGACGAATACTTTTTTAACCCACTGTAATTCATATGATCCTCTGATATTAACGTACATTTTTTCTCATTTTCTTTTGTTTCATGCTGCGACAGGCGCATGAAACAAAATAATTTTTCGAATATATATCCCCGCGTGTGTACACTGGGTCTTTAAAGGAACAGACGAAATTTCAAACTCCTATTTATCTCCGCTTTTTTTACTATTTGTCAATTTTTATTAACAATGGTTTTGAACTTTAGACTTTGGCAACTTCCGGGCCATGTAGTAGACACTTCGAGAAGTAATCCAGAATTTTTTCAGATTTTTTGAAAGCCTAGAAAACTCTAAAAACTCAACTGTTCCATCAAAGACCCAGTGTACACATCGTGTCTCGAAAAATATAGTGTACACACGAGAGGGAATATAATAGTCCTGTGGCACCTGATTGACAAAGTACCAGAATTTTTTCCGAATGTTTAACCCGTGTTAAAAAAAAAATTAGCCCACCGTAGAGCGTCAATAGATCTATAAGAATTTTCTACCCAAAATGGCGTCTATGTGGATGCTTTCGGATGTGACATAGATAGGTTCACGAAACGTTAACGGCATTAAATTTTTTCATAATTTCATTCTAAAACGAAAATTTTATTATTATACTACTATTACGAAATTTTCGAAGTTTTTTTTTAAATTCACTTATAAAAATAACATATTATTTTTATAATAAAATTCCGAAAGACTTTCGTGTCGTTATAAATTTTGTTGATTTTCTCGAGTCTGCTCAAAGTCTGTGGATAGTCCACGAAAAGTCGACGACATGAAATTTTTTCGATATTGTGTTATAAAAATAAAATTCTATCTTTATAATGAAATTGAAATAATAAAAATATTAAGTTTTACGTTTAAAACAAAATTTCGACAAACTTTAATGCCGTTGACTTTTCGTGAACTAACCGCGAACTCGAGCAACGATGTAAAAGTCGATGTCACATCTGGAAGCGTCCGCATAGACGCATTTTTGGTAGACGATTCGTCGGGTGAGGGTAAAAATTCAGAACGACCACTATTTTGGACGGCTCAAATGTGAAACATCAAAATAACGAACGTTCAATAGTTTGAACGTTTCATATTAAGAACGTCTTTAAATCAGAAAAGAAATATTGAGAACATAAAAACACAAAACCGATAGTTGAATGTTTTTTTGTCTTCTTATTCTTTCTTTTCTGATTTGAAGACCTCACCCGACTATTCTAATAGACGCTGCTCTACGGTAGAACAATTTTTTACTATACTAATTATTGTAAAATTTGCCACCGATAGCAGCGCACACAGTAGATCAGTATTTGCCGAGTTCAGTACAGGGCTGGGTGACCACTTAGTGGTGCTACTGGCTTGGACGCCGACTACCGAGCTACAATTACCTACCACTTTTTCGAACGATTCAAATTATCCCATTTTACCTCTATTCCCAATTGTGAACCGTTCATCAATATATTTGGACGAACAATACCGTATTCCATTTTTAATGGGCTGTAACAAAAATTTCGTCATAACGAAGGATAAAAGAAAAGTAGACGATGATAAAACCGAAAAAAATGTCAGGATTGAGTTGGGTTGCTACGCGCGCGCACGTTACCTCTGCAGGCCTTGCAATAAACGCGAGAAGATCTTTTTTTTTTATTATTTTCTCTGTTTATTTAATACGACACTCGGCGAGAGGTTGGAGGAACGCGGATCGAAGCTGATCCCGTCTTGAATTCTGATACTAGAAGATAAAACTTTGCTTCTTTTTTTTTTTCCTTTCATTCTTTCTCGCTGTGACAATTGATTCTGACAATGCTGCCGAGCGTTTTGTTCATGAGAACGGATCGAGTATAACGATGAAAAAATTATGAAAGTTCGAAAAAATTGGTTGATACATATATATTTTTTTGCGCGGTGATTTTGATCTTGAATTCAAGTATCCCTTTCGTCGTGGTGGTGGCATACAGACACACACACAGACACACACACATATATATATATATATATATATATATATATTGTCTAGAGTTACGCTGGCTCATCGCGAGCTCATCCTTCTCTCGTGTCGGGTCATCATCGGGTATTTAGTTGCAACGAGAAAGAGAGAGGGGGGGTAGATAAGGTACTAAAAATATATTGCACGGCCGACGACTTCCGGAGGGCCGTGTGGCCATGTTTTAAAATGTCATGCGAGTAGTGTTACCGCTATTTTGCCCCTTGGCTCCTGGTGGGTGATTGCTCCTGGCTGTTAAACTCGTCTCACGATCGCGCGTGCCACACCGCGCGTTTATATACGAACAGCAAATTTAATATAATAGTTATATACATGCACACACACACACACACACATACACACATTCTCATATATTTATATATACGTATTATGTTTATTGATACGTACGTCGTGTCACATCGATATATATATAACCGCGTTTATTCGCGGTAGCTACTTCCGGTCATCGAAATACGAAAGATGAGGCCGTCGTTTCGTCTTCTTCCTTCTTTTTTCTATATCCCTCACCTACAATTACCATTTTACCATATAGAACTAGCATTTTTACGGAAAAACAAAGTCAGTAAACTTTTTTTTCGACATATACACTAGCCTTTGTCGCAGCGGGGGCGGGGGGGGGGGGGGGGGGCTTCTTTGAGCAACCAATTATCAGTTAAGTAGTGAAAATTATAAAAATTTGATTCTTAGTCTTCTATATATCGTTTTTTTCGTTAGCGACGAGTTAAAAGTTACGTCGACGCGGAGAAAAGGATATAGAGGGCGCGCGCGCGGGCGCTTGTATATAGGAGAGCGACATAAGAGTTTCTAATTCAGCGTTCTAAAGTCGCGCCACCGTGACGACGTCATCACTATCATTCGTCGGATTAATTTTGTTGCGCAATCGGCAAGAAAGAGACAATTTAATATATATGAATATACATTGTGTATATATTAGGATCATTTTTTAAACAAATGTCTTTTAACGCATTTAACTGAGCTTTGCCGTTATTTAAAAAAATTTTTAAATATTTTTTCTTAACTGGAAATATAAGCACGATGCTAAATGAACCGTAAAAGAGAAAGAGAAGTGAGCGGGGGGGCATGAGGGAAAAAAAAAAGATTTCGTTTACTATTGCGTGTCTCGGCTTATCTTGTTATTCACGGAACGTCATTTCCGTCTTTTTCTCATTTAGAAACGAGTATGTGTGTGTATGTGTGTGTGTGTGTGTGAGAGAGAGAGACGGAAGATGAGTGAGCGAAGAAACGAAGGACTGTGAGCAGAGCGCATCATTTATACAGGAAACGTTCGAAGCTCACTTGTCTCGCGCCTCGACTTGTCCGTTCATCCTCCGAGTCCCCGACCTGTACGAAATTTCACCGAAGCTCACTAAACACGGAGTGGTCAAACGACCGACGTGTTTTGTCGAGGAAGCTACGTGGCATTGTCCCCCTCTTTCTCTTTCTCCTCCTCCTCCTCCTCCCTCCCTCTCGCGTCCCTTTACATTTATCTTAACGTTATTGTCTCAAAAGTGCAGACTATCCCGAAGAGATACGTAGAGTCGACGATAACGGTACACCGTCCCGGTACTGGTATAACATACCGATTTTACGCGCGGAGAGAGATCAGAAGACGAGGTCAAAGTCGCGAGCAATAAAAAAAGGGCGCGCACGCGCTACTGGTGCGTCGTTGCGTGTTATAATTTCCTCGTTCTCATTATCGCGTCTATTTTTTTTTCCCACACACCGAAAGTAACTTTGAACCTTGATTTTTCATAATTTAATAAAAACAAAATATATATATATATATTAGGGTGGTCCTTATATGCGGTCAAAATTCATTTTCATACCAAAAGACCGCCAAATTTAAGTAATTAATGAGGTTATCTGTGTTATTGTACTTTTAAAACGCAATAGCTAATAAGAAATATTTTGATTAACAGTATTTTTCTTTTGTGAATAATTTAATTTCTTAGTATAATAATATTCATCCAAATAATGATAATGATGATAATAATGTCTTGCCAGAAAATATCTATAAGGAAAAATAATTTTTCCAGAAATATTTTTGAGAAAAATTCATTTTTTTAACAAATTGATGTTGTGTGACTAAAATACGCATTTTTCGGAAAAAATATATCGAAACTTTTTTACAGCGAATTTGATTTTCTACAAATAAACTCTCTTTCATTTTTTTCGAGAATTCAGAGTTTTAGTAGTTGTGAACGAAAAACAAATTAAATTCATCGCCACGATTTATAGAGATCTAAATTTCGCATTTATAAGTTTAAGCGGTTACCGGCACGGGTTAATATTAAAATGAAGAAAAACTCTTCAACAGACATTATTTTTGGACCACATAGAAACGATTTTAGGCCGTTGGGAAAATAAATAAATTTTGACCACATATAAGGACCACCCTAATATATACGTAAACCCTTTTGGAATGATATATATCAATGATAGTCATTGTTTAATATAACGAACCTCAAGGGCTTCACGATTAAAAATTGGCAACGGAACGTTTTTTTTTATTTTGTGAAAAAAAAAGTTATCGATTATTTTGGAAAAAACCTTAATCGACAATTTTTTTTTCCACACACCGACGGTAACTTTGAAACTTTTTTTGTTTTGATTATTATTGCGTTCTCCAACGTATACTATTTCGGGTTTTTACGCATGACCCTGCCCAATTCGATTTTTTCCATTTTTACCCCCTCATCACTCTCCACCCGCACTTCGCTAAGTTTACCTAACTGCCATTGCGTCCGCCGACGTCTTATACAGACGTGTCGATACAGACGGCTTTTTGGTTTCGAGTGAGTTTCAGTTGTATTACCATTAGAAATTCAGAAAAATTGCCTCTCACTCAGTAGTCGGCGTGCACTCTAACTTTGAAACTTGATTTTTCATAATTTGAATCATGATATCAATGATAATCATTGTTTAATATAACGAACCTTGAGGGGTTTACGATAAAAAATCGGCGAAGAAGCGTTTTTTTTTATTTCGTGAAAACAAAAGTTATCGATTATTTAAAAAAAAAAAATAATCGCCATTTTTTTTTCCCCCAACAGTCGTTCGTTCGGAATTTTCCGAAAATATTGTTCGTCAAATTAAAAAAGATCGTGGATCCTCGATTTTGGGACTACTTAATTCTTTTTTTTTTTTTTTTTACTAATCCGAAATAGCGGTGAAAGAAGAAGCCTATTGAGATTTAATTATTGAGACATTGGGTTTGAAAAATAAAATGATTGTCGACGATATTATTCACGAATTCGCGTGCGGTAGCGTGTTCGGGTACGAGACGATATAAAATGAGGATCATTGACATTCGGGGCAGCGGGGCCAAGGGAGAGAGACGGAGAGGACTCAATGCCCACCCAGGAATTTCGGTTGCGTATGCGTTAAATCAAATAATCAGCGAGTAAAAAAGAACGACAGAGAGACAGAGAGAGAGAGAGAGAGAGAGAGAGAGAGAGAGAGAGAGAGAGAGAGAGAGAGAAAGAGAGAGATTCTAACGAAGCGTTAATTAAGATCCGTCAAGCGCTGCAGAACAATTGACCGAAACTCGAACATCCTTTCTTCCATTAAAGACACGAATTTAAAAAAATGTCATCTTTATCCCCGTTTAATTGCGTTCCTGTGATTACTATTCAATTTTCAATATCCGTCCCATTCGAACGACAAATTTCGTCAAATTGAGAAATTTAATAGAGAAAAGCCAAAAATCGTATTGAAATTTATTTTCAAATTGTTCGGCCGTACCTTTTTTTCCGTCATTACGACGAAAATTTTTCAATTTTTACGTTACCAACAGCTGAGCAAGAAGTGAGAGGGGGGTTCGCAAAATAACGAAATAAAAGAATTTTCGATCGGTCAATAATTCTCAAGCGTTCCGACGGACCTTAAGGTAGTAGTCTGGTAATTTAAGCCGATTTTCATGTCTTTTTTGAAGGGCGTTTTTTTGTAGGAAAATAAAAATGAATCCATTTGGATATTTAGGATGTTTTTATTTACATATTAAAGATACAAAAAAAAATTTGTTTGAAAAAATGTAATAGTTTATTATTATTATTATTATTATTATTATTATTATTATTATTATTATTATTATTATTATTATTATTATTATTATTATTTATCGAAGTTGGTACCTCGAAAAAAAAGCGCGTGGGTGGCCCCGGTGATTTTGGCTCTTGATGTTATCTGAAATCAAAAATTCTTGATAATTCTTAATCTATAGACATGTCATTCTGGTCGGAACTACTGAAGTTAAATTTCATCGATAAATAACAAAATAGCGGACTTTGGAAAAAACCGTTCTTTTCTTTTTTGTTATTTATCCATGAAATTTAACTTCAGTAGTTCCGACCAGAATGACATGTCTATAGATTAAGAATTATCAAGAATTTTTTATTTCAGATAACATCAAGAGCCAAAATCACCGGGGCCACCCACGCGCTTTTTTTCGAGGTGCCAACTTCGATCAATAATAATAATAATAATAATAAACTATAAAATTTTTTCAAAAAAATTTTTTTTTGTATTTTTAATATGTAAATAAAAACATCATAAATATCCAAAACGATTCATCTTTATTTTCCTACAAAAAAACGCCCTCCAAAAAAGACATGAAAATCGGCTTCAATTACCAGACTACTACCTTAAATTTTTCGTTGCTTCGCATAAATGCAAGTGAACTGATAACTTTACGCGTGCATAAGCTCTCCCGTTATTGTTGCATACTGCACCCGTTGTCAACTGCATACTGGTACACTTCAATCGCATTATATATATATATATATGCAAATACAAAGAGACGCTGATGCGGCAGCGTCTGTGCGGGACGAATCAAACACACGAAGCATCGACGTGCCCGATCGGCACCTCGCTGACGCGTAGTCAAGACTCTCAGGTGTGCGCGATCGATCGTTAGGATCATTAACCCCGAGGGGCGAGGGAGAGGGAGAGAGTGAGAGAGCGACGACGAAATGAGACTGTTTCGGTAACTTATCGCGTTCCACTGCGTTTCTTCGAGTTTTTTTTTTTTAATACAATTTTAAGAAGCAGAGGACACTTAGGATATATGAATGTGTATATACGCACACCTGACTCTGCATTATATACGCGCGTACTTTTGATATGCTCGCAGGAACGCCGCCATGGCGCAAGTTTCGTTACAACACAAAAAAAAAGCGCAGGTGTCTATATACATATATATACAGGTTTTTTTTTCTTCGAGAAATAGTTGCGGATACATATACATGTGTGCAACTATCTCTCGACCACTCGCACTTCGTATATATTATATATATATATATATATATATATATGTATATGGTACCTGACTCTCGCCGGAGGACGAGTGTCAAATTCTGGAGCGTGAGAGTCCGTCCGAGAACGTGCGCGGCCGGCACTCGCAACACGTTTAATTAGGGGATTTAGTGAACGTGATAATGGTATGACAGATAGAGAAAGAAAGAGAGAAAGAAAGAGAGAGAGAAACTCGCTCACTCTTATCGCGTCGCTTCATCGCACGTTTAATAAGAAGAAATAAAAGAAAAAGAAAGTTTCAAATCACGCGTTGGACCCGTTATACGTGGATGGTAGATACTCTGCCTTTTATTTTCTGCCGTATATTTGCTCTCGCTTAGTCATCTGTATAGGACATTTGCCGCGCGCGTAAGTCTTCGGAGCGCTCAGCGTCAATATAACTTGAAATAAAATAAAAAATAAAAAGGACAATAAAAATTTAACTCGCGAGTAGATAAAATAATGCGTTTGTATATCTGAAGGTTATTTCTCTCTCTCTCTTTCTCCCTTCATTTCTGTCTTCCTCTCTTTTTCGTTGGCCCATAATCACGAGGGAGTTTTGAGGAGAAGGACACCTCATCCTCTCACGAACGCGCAACTCGTTTCAGATAAGAGTAATCTCTCTCTCTCACTCTCTTTCTTTCTCGGCTTTCAATCGCGACAATACGACGACGACGAGCGATTAAATCGTTGGGCATCGGTCGCGATAATCAACCGATTTGCTGGTCCACAGTTTAATGTTCCTCGTCTGTTATTCTCGGAAGTTTTCGTTCGCCCGGGGCCACCGCGGGGAATTATTAACTCTCGGATAACACGGTTTTTGTATAACGATGCCGAGATATTCTATTATTCGACCAGGAAACTCGGCCAATCTCAAGACTGTTCGAATTTGTTTTTTTTTTCTCTGTTTTTTTTGCTTCCTCATAGAGAGGAAACTTTGCTTTTCCTTTTCCATCGAACGGATGACGAAACCACGGATCGTGGCTCGCCCGTTAATCTCAACGAAATTGAGAATTATGAGCGATAAGCACGAGAATATACGTGTATATACATATATATATATATATGCATTTTATGTGCGTGTGTTTACGTGTACGTGAAAATTCACGCGATGATGCAGACTTTCCCCAAGTTCCCCTCCGATGAACCACCCTGCGTGCCGTTCTCGCCGACGAACGAACCCGCCACTATAACTCCCGGCGGTCTGTCCCGTCGACTTGAAACTATTTTTCCTTACGTAAAACCAAAAGTGGCTCATCAAGGCGCGTCTGATGCCGTTGTACTCTTTTTGTCTTCCGGACTGATTTTTTACGAAGAAAAAATAAAGAAAACGACCGATTAAATTAAAGAAAACGACCGGTACCCTCTGGCCCCTATTGATTTTGTTAAAAGATTGCAACATTTTTTTCACCCATTTGAAAAACAAAATGGCATACAATTTTTTTTTTTAGTTCGTTACTCCATTGACCTTACTTCTTTTAGGGGTGGTTTTTTTCTTTTTTTTTTTTACGATACTCGATACAGTCGGTACAATTTATTGAGTACAAATTGAATTAATTTTCTTGAGCCACGTTTGGACCCGGAGGTTAAACGGCAATTGGTATATATCAATTCCATCTTCGTCGGACCCAACACACCTGCTGCTCGTTACTCGCGATTTATAATCTCTCTTCGTCGCTCCCGATCCGTAGACCGGGCGAGCTGCATACCAAATGATATCGCGCTATAATACCACACAGAGTGTGCACTGCAGTGTCTCTCTCTTTCTCCATCTCTCTTTTTACTCTATATACATATATCGTCTCGTTGATCGTCGGAGCGGTTTCTCTCGCGCGCTAATTAGCAAAAGTTGGCCGTCTGTGCAATATAAATGCTCGTACGCGTTTGCTTTTACGTAATCTTCGTGAAAAGCGCACGCTGGACAACGGCTATATGGATAGAAGAAGAAGAAAAAACCGAATATAACGTATGAGCGCCTTGTGTGCATCAGAAAGTTGAGGCTCTCGAGCATTTTTTTTTCACTCTCGCGAGTCTGTGAGTCGGATCCGAACGCCCCCTCCCCCTATGTATAAAGTCGCGAGAGAGAGAGAGAGAGAGAAAGAGAGAGAGGGTACACAGAACGCGGCTTCCGCGAGTTTATGTGCGAACGCGATGAGAGGCGAGAAAAATTGCCACCGCAACCTGTATATCGGGCGATCCATCATTTCTCTTCCAATTCATATCTAAAACTAGATTTTCCGTTTTTGTTTTTTTCCACCCCTCGAAGCGACGACTTGCCGTATGTCTCATATTCGGTCGAAAAAAGAAAAAACAGAACGCTATTTAATCCCCTGGATCTTGGAAGTAGCGCGAATCTACCGGAAACGATAAATGACGCGGTATTACTTTGAGACAATACGGTGAATTGACCGTTTGTTTAATTGGTTTTTACGTTTTTATTTTTAGATTTCACGCCAAATTAATATTCGAGAGGTCCGCCTTCATCCCCCTGGTACATGCGCGAACCAAAAAAATCGAGTCTACATTAAGTCTTTCACGTGGTCTACGAAAAGTCTCCCTATTGGAACAAATGCAGCCTTGCATGCAGATTTCTGACTCAGTGATTAAATCCATTATAAGTCTACGAAAGTCTATATCTCTCGATAGTGTATGATGCGTTTCACATTGAATTTACTGCAAGTCTACGAGATGTCTATGTCCGACTCTTCGAGCAGGATTACCAACAGTTGGCCCGAGATAATGAGTATAGATTTGAATATAGATCTGACAGACCTCACGAACGACTTCTAGCAGCGTTCTCCTACAAACTACCGATTTTATATTAAAGTCTATAATCGTTAGAATATGCAGACTTTTGACATACTTAATAAATCGATCGCACACCGTTTGTATGCTTGATATACATTTTTCGTGTCCCCTTCTACTGCAGACAATTAGGTCTACATTAAGGTCCATAATCGCTGTAGTTTTGAGACTTCAGATGAACTAGCTTTAAAAAACGAAAGTAGACCTGGTGTGGACTTATAATAGACTTTTCCGGATACAAAGTCTATATTTCAATGCATAATAAATAGATCGGGCAAACTTATCATAAATTTACTTGCGAGTTGCGATCGTGAACGTGAGGTCTATCGGGTCTATATTCAAATCTATACTCATTACCTCGGGCCAACTCTTGGTAATCCTGCTCGAAGAATCGGACATAGACATCCCGTAGTCTTACAGTAAACTCAATGTGGAACGTATCATACACTGTCGAGAGATATAGACTTTCGTAGACTTATAATGGATTTAATCACTGAGTTAAAAATCTACATTCAAGGCTGCATTTGTTCCAATAGGGAGACTTTTCGTAGACCACGTGAAAGACTTAATGTAGACTCAACTTTTTTTACACGGGCTATGGCAAAAGTATCTTATGGCATACTTTTGGGAAATCATCTGTTTTTTTATAATTCTCTTCTCTCAGCTCTAATATTAGAATCCTATCTTATCAATGTATAAATATCGATTTAGGTGTTTCCTGCCGCGAAGCCCGTGCCAAATTCGAAACATCATCGTCTTCTTCCCCCCTCGACACTCTTCCTATCTCACTCCTCTCGCGAGACTCCTTCATGATATCGAGATAACGTAACAACCTCCGAGAGATTGAGGATAACGAATAGATATATTTTTTAGTTTCCATTCAAAGCCGATTCGATCTTAAAAAAAAAACATGTTTAAATAATAAAAAACATTCGTAGCCCCTGTAGAATAAATACCGGCTATTGCATTTCTTCTCCAAGTCTCCAACCCCGTAGATGAAAAACAAAAAAAAACATCTATTTGTTTTAGGAAACGAAAAAACGAAGAATGTCAACGGGTTTGATTTTTCTACTTGTCAATTTTTATTCATTCGCACACCTGTAATAACGATGAATTTATCTCGATAAATATAGCACGCACGTGCTACCTGTCGTGATTGTTTCTGTTTCCTCTACCTGTTGTTACCTGTCGCCCATCACCACACGCGTGCACGAGCACTTTTCCTTCACTCTGTAATACCGCGTCGTCCGAAGGGTTCTCCATTTTTCATCGACCCTCGATGATGACCATTGACACGATAAACTATATATATGTGTGTGTATACCGTTAACAAAAGAAACGAGAAATACGGTCGAACCCGCTGACACAGAACAGAGCCTATCGTATATATTCGCTGGCGTATACTAAAGGGCTATTATATATATATATATATATATATATATATATATATATATATATATATATATTCTGAATACATATATTACGAGTATAAACATAAATACATATATAATGCAACGGGAAGTACATAAGTAGGATTTTTCTTCGACACTGGGGTGTACGTGGTTGACCGCGTTGGAGCACAGGGGTTGAGAGGAGGCATTCACGTCGAGATGAGACTCCTCCTTTATTTCTCTCTCTGTCGTACGCTTTTCATGTTTGCACCCTCTGACAAAAAGGGGGAGCTTTTGTGTGTACCATTTAGTCCGGTTTCTCTCTCGGTCAAGTTTATAATCCTCCCTTGTGCGAATTTTAACACGGTATATCCGTGATTCTTTGGCCTTTTTTCCGTTTCCCCTCCGCCATAGTTTGTCCCAATATAAAATCAGCGACGAGACTTTACGACCGTTGGAACGGACCTTGGACTTTTCTCGAAACTCGTAAGGGCTTTACGCGTACATTACCGAGTCTCGTTGTACTGTTGTGTCGCACGCTATATAACAAGGGCTCGTAATAATGACCTTTTCCATTGTACGTACACGAGATAATGATCATTTCACTACTAACCTCTGCTCTCTCACTTTCTCTCTCTCTCTTTCTCTCTCTCATGGAATCCACTTTTTGTTATATTGAGAATAAGTCATACCATAATTTAAAGCGAGCCGGTAAAAATTTTTCCACCGGGGAATTTCTACGAAAGTGAAGGATTCAAGACACTTAATTGACGTTAAGGCACCGTGGCGTTTTTCATTTTCGTGAAATAAAACGTAACGGCGGGCGTGTTCTGAGGGGTAACTGAATACAAATCGATTCTATTTAAATAAAATAATTTTTTTTTCCTTTGGGACCCATTATACTCTTACTGTTATCTTATTTTTAGTGATTTCTCATGCGGTTTTTCTTCTTTTTTTTTCACGATAAATCAAGGGTGCACTTTACAAAGTGTTGCGGGTGTTTGTACGATCGTGTAGAGAAAATATGCGGAGACTCGAGTCGAATTGATGCGTACCTAATTTTATTTTTTTCCAAAACATTTTCGCGAAATAACACCACACGTTCCCGGTACTTCTAGTGTGTTATGCCGCGAGAGATCAAGGGGAGGAGTTTAGGAAAGACTTATCGTCGCGCGATTACAGATAAATTTTGCTCTTTTCAAGCGCGCACCAGCTGCGAGAGTAAAAACCACTAGGGATCTCAATTTGATCAGCGCGTTCGTCCTCTCGATGTCTGGTATATATACTTTTTTCCTTCTTTTTTTTCCTTCACCCGTCACTCTTTGCCGAGTCTTTCTCTTATCTGCAGACGGACCTCGATGATTAGTGCCGCTAAACGAGATATCGAAGTCACTTGGCAACTGCGATAGTTTCAACGCAAAGTGCTTTGCAGATGCTTTTATGTCGTATTATAATTTTTTTTCTTTTTTTCTAATAGTTTTTCACGATAAATGAATAATTTTTTTTCCACAAGAAAACAAAATAAACAATGAATCTGCATATGCGTTCGTGGCATATGTAGATTGTATTGTTTAGTTGTAGATATTTTTTTATTTTGTATCTTTCTTTCCTCAAACGTATGCTCCTTCGGGCTCTTACGTGTGACCCGTTCCAATTCCATTTTTCCCCGATCATTTTCTACCTGCACTTCGCCGAGCTAACCTAACTTCCATTGCGCCCGCAAACGTCTTAGCTAGACCATTATCGCATTTGGCACGGGCACAGAGAAACTGCGGAAAACCGGTGTCGATACGGACAGCTTTGCTTTTGACCGAGTATCGATTGTATTTACCGCATCAGAAAGTCAATAAAGCGGCCCTCCCGCTCAACAGTCGGCGCAGCCAGCCTAGTGCACGGTTAAACGGTCGGGACGGGGTCGAAGTTTCGAACCGTAAAAGCTTCGACGGTTCAAAACTCCGAATTTATGTGGGACGATCTTAAAACTTTTCGAAATTCTTAAAATCCGAAGAATAGTTATACATCGAGGATTAAATGACAAAAATAATTATGAGACCGATCTGCAAAAGTATCGAAAATCAAAAATCCTACTACTTATAAAATCGTATTTTAATGATTAGAAAACGTAAAGTTCCGAACAATTGTGGTGTTAGAAACTCGAGTTGCCGAACGGTCAAGTTTTATACCGGAAATGGTTCAGAAAAAAAAAGTTCGAAGCCAAATATATTAGAATTTGTATGTCCCGAAACGGGTAAACGGACGACAGTGTATTAATTCGACGGGGCAAAATTCCGACAGGGAAAAATTTCGAAAAAGAGTAAAACTAGCGCTAGTAGTGGGCTCTGACGCTCGCTCGTGAAAAAGGTCCATAGGACATAACACCAGTGGTGCTGCCATTTAAACGCACGAATTGCAAATTTTCGGAATTTTGCCCCTTCGGAACTTTTATTTTCGGAATACCGCATCGTCGACGCCGTAATTTTCGGAGTCCGAAAAATTCGTATACCCGAGCATTCTTTTCTTCAATTTTATTACGTTCGCACCTTTCTGATAGTTTCTTGTTCGATAATATAATTTTCGGAACTTTGCGGATCTCTAAAAATCACCAATTCGGAATTTTTCAACTAATACTACTGACCGTTCGATAAATTGCTCTGTCGTCTGCGTAATCTTTCGAGAAAATATTTACTCGATGATATTAGATTCGTATCATTTTTGGTATCCATTCATACCCGTTCGATGTTATTTACAGTCGATTATTCAAATTGTCGTCGAAATGAACCATGTAATTCGTACTATTAAAATTCGGAGTTTTGCACCGTCGAAGCTTTTACGGTTCGAAACTTCGACCAGGCCCCAAACGGTCGCCCATCAAAGCAGTGAACCGCGGCTAAAGCCGCTTAACTTTGGTGATCGTCAGAGTCCGCGCACCGACACCGCGTCCACTGTTGTCCGTTATTTTGTTACAAAATATGTTTTCAAAGATCCTCGTTTGTTTGTCGAGATGTATGAAATTTGAAAAAAATTTCCTTTCTCTCTTTCTCTCGCCGTTGGGATATATAATAATATCGATTCGTTCAATCGATTTTCCGGAACGGTCTATAACCAACATCCTCGCGGTGGTTTTACATCGAGCCACCCGTGCGGTCTCTTTGCGTCCCGCGGAGAACGTGACTCGCGTGTGTGTGTGTGAGAACGGTGCCTAATCGAACCGCGTGTCTACGATAATCCAAGTGTTTGGCTCACACTTGGACGAGATAGTTACGCAAATAAACTAAGCTATAACTGGCGCGGAGAAGCGCATATAACACGGATAAAGACCGCATATACGAGAGTTCCACGTGTGCTTGTCCCGATTTAAGGGTTAACACCACTCTAGCGACAGAAAATAAGGCCTAACTCTGACGATTTATGTTGGGAGTATGAAAAAAAGGAATAGGATTTCTTTTCAGAGGGTTCATTCAACACCTATTGAAGTATGAAAAAAATTACGTTATTGTCATTTTGATACAAAATGGCGGCGACAGACCCCATCTTGTAAATTGTCTTTTTCAAAATGGGAGGACGTATTACTCGAACACCGTTGCACGGATCGGAAATTTTGATAGTAACTTCACAATTACATTCTCTATCGGAGTACGTAGCCGTTTTTTGATGTAATGTAAACCTTTTTTTTATAACAATTTATTGCTTTTTATTGGCAAAAATCGATTCATTTTTTCGGAAGTGCACCATTTTTACAAAATTCGATTTAAAAACAACCCCTACGTAGTCCCATAGCCGATAGTATATAGATTATAAAACTTTTTGGTTTTATGTTCCTGGTCTTATACTTTACGAGAAAACCGTCCTTCCGTGAAGATGTTGTAAAAAAAACGATTATCAAGATGTCGCCGCCATTTTGTATAAAAATGATAATAACATTTTTTTTTCATTCTTCAATATGCGTTAAGGTAGTAGCCTGGTAACTTAAGCCGATTTTCATGTCTTTTTTGGAGGGCGTTTTTTTGTAGGAATATAAAAATGAATCGTTTTGGATATTTAGGATGTTTTTTTTTCCAAAGTCCGCCATTTTGTTATTTATCCATGAAATTTAACTTCAGTAGTTCCGACCAGAATGACATGTCTATAGATTAAGAATTGTCAAGAATTTTTTATTTCAGATAACATCAAGAGCCAAAATCACCGGGGCCACCCACGCGCTTTTTTTTCGCGGTGCCTACTTCGATCAATAATAATAATAATAATAATAAATTATTAAATTTTTTCAAAAAATTTCTTTTTTGTATCTTTAATATGTTAATAAAAACATCCTAAATATCCAAAACGATTCGTTTTTATTTTCCTACAAAAAAACGCCCTCCAAAAAAGACATGAAAATCGGCTTAAGTGACCAGACTACTACCTTAAATAAACCCTCTGAAAAGAAATCCTATTCCTTTTTTCATACTCCGAAAATAAATTGTCAAAGTTAGGCCTTTTTTCTGCGGCTAGAGTTGTGTGACCCCTTAATAATTTTCGTTACAAATACGCGTATATATATATATGTACATGTCTAACGTGTATAAAGATGAATAATGAAAATGTACTCACTTTCGGCTCCAGCAGATTTCGGCAAGACAATCTTTATAACCATTGGGACGATTTATATCTTCTTCGTTTGCTCGTTTCTATTCAATTATCTCGTACGCACCTCAAAAATATCGCGATCTTTAAGAACAGAAGCTGCGATGAAAAAAAGGAACAAAAAAATCTTTTTCTTTACGTCAAAGACCGTCGAGCGTCGAGTTCTCGCGTGCTGGACGCGCGCGCGTTCGAGATGAATCGGCGATGATGTTTCGTCGGAAACTGAATAGGCCCGCGCGAGAGATGAACTCTCTTCGTCTTGTTCCGTTCTCTCGATCGCGAAAAACGGATATAAACACGCGGGGATGCGAGAATACACCGCGGGGTGAATCTGGAGCAAGGAGCAGGGGAAGGACCCACCCTTTCGGAGGAAGGGGTCTGTGTGTGTGTGTATGTGTTATTCGTGCTCCAGTTTGCGACGACCAATGAGACACGACGCCGAAGGTTCGTTTATATATTTCGCTCTTCTTCTCGCAACTGGGCCGCGACGATAGTCGTCTGGAAAGGGCGGTTTAAGAAAGCAACCCCCTTTCAAGCTCCCGCGAGCATGAATATTTTAATGCGAGAAGAAAAAAAGAAAAAGAAGAGGATGAAGAAAAAAAAAGAATAACGTACGTTTGCGCGACGTGACGTCAAGAACTTTTGTACGGAGGTCGCGCGATGTTTTATAGTTCTCTGACGTGTAGGTACTAAACATATTTTTAAATCTAATACAATTATTATTATTTTTTTTTGCACAAACACTCGGATAATCGATTGACCGATTGTGAATTCGCGAAAAAAAAAATTGATCAATCAGCAGTGTCATTTGATTCGTTAAAATCGTTTATGCGCGACGATTCTCAGCTTCCCTGCTGCTGCTGCTGCCCCTCTCTCCCTTCTCTCTCTTCTCCTATTATTGCTCATTGGGCGGAAAAGAACGAAGCTCGTTTTGAGCATATATCAGCGATATATCCATGTATACGCGGGAACGATGCTCGACGATAGCGCACGGGAGTCGTGTTCATTACTATTTGCCAGCAGGAGATAATAAAAACTACACGAGGCACATTTATTTTCTTCTCTTTTCCCGCGCTTCCCAAGGAGCGTTATTGGAAATAACGGGCCGGCCGAATGTGTGCGCGCGTGTGTGTATGCGCGCGCGTCAAGTTTCGAAGGTAAAATATATGCTTATCGCTTGGCGCGGCGCGTTGTGAATGATGTGCACCGGCCAAGGCGACGCGTTCACGTAACGCAACGGGTCGTCACCGTGTGCATGGATACGAGAGCAATGCGTTTCTCGTCGAGCCTTTGCGACGCGTTATGTCGCTAATACCCGCGGCGAACGATTAGATCGATGGTACACGGGATGCACGATAATATAATAATAATAATGCGACGTGTAAATGATAACGACGGTAACAATAACGCCGTGTCTCGTTGCGGGGGGAAGCCGGGCCTCTTCTTCGAAATGGTCAAGTTTTCGTTCGTTTTAAATTAAAAAAAAAAGCACCACAACCACAATGGAAGTTTTCGATATTTTTTTGTTTTCCTTACTTTCAAATCAAGTTATCCTTTGGGAAACATTGGATGTGGCCAAGACGGGTCCGAGGGGCAGGAGGTGAGAAATGAAAATGAAATGGGACGATAACGACACGTGAAAAACCTTCGTTTTCCGCGGCCAAAAGTTGGAGAATTTTTAATGTCCAGTTTTTATTGCGCGTGCGACACAGCGTAGATCGAACGTGATCTCATCGTGATATATATCTAATATATGTTTCCTAAACCTTGATTTGAGACTAAGAAGAAACAGAACATCGAAAATGTCCACTGTCGGTTATGGTGCCTTTTTTTAAGGTAGTAGTCTGATAACTTAAGCCGATTTTCATGTCTTTTTTGGAGGGCGTTTTTTTGTAGGAAAATAAAAATGAATCGTTTTGGATATTTAGGATGTTTTTATTTACATATTAAGGATACGAAAAAAAAAAAATTTTCAAAATTTAATAGCTTATTATTATTATTATTATTGATCGAAGTTGGCACCTCGATAAAAAAGCGCGTGGGTGGCCCCGGTGATTTTGGCTCTTGATGTTATCTGAAATAAAAAATTCTTGATAATTCTTAATCTATAGACATGTCATTCTGGTCGGAACTACTGAAGTTAAATTTCATGGATAAATAACAAAATGGCGGACTTTGCAAAATAAGTTTTTTTTTCAAAGTTCGCCATTTTATTATTTATCCATGAAATTTAACTTCAGGTGGATATTTAATTTGTGGGAATTGAACTTCAGGTGGATAAATAACAAAGTGGCGGACTTTGAAAAAAAAACTTTTTTTTCCAAAGTTCGCCATTTTGTTATTTATCCATGAAATTTAACTTCAGTAGTTCCGACCAGAATGACATGTCTATAGATTAAGAATTATCAAGAATTTTTGATTTCAGATAACATCAAGAGCCAAAATCACCGGGGCCACCCACGCGCTTTTTTTTCGAGGTGCCAACTTCGATCAATAATAATAATAATAATAATAAACTATTAAATATTTTCAAACTAAATTTTTTTGTATCTTTAATATGTAAATAAAAATATCCTAAATATCCAAAACGATTCATTTTTATTGTCCTACAAAAAATCGGCTTAAGTTACCAGACTACTACTTTAAGGAGTTACACGCAGTCAGGGGACCGAAAAAAGCGATTTTTCAAGAATTTTTCCTGGGAAGACTTTTTTATTTATGAACGTAAAACTTTATATACGTATTGTGGTAACTTTTAATTTTATTTTCATACTTTTTATTTGTAAAAATAATAATCAAAATAAAAATAATGATCATTTAAAATGAAAAAAATAAAAAAGATTTCGTTAATATAAGGCATTACCTAGTATTTAATCGAAGGAATACGCAAAATATTAATTTTCAACGAAATGGCGACTTCACAAAAAAAAATTTAAATTCTCGATAAAAATTGTCGCGTTAAATTGTTTATAACATGGAAAATATATATCGGCGAGAAAAAACCTTCGATTAATGACTAAAAAAATAGATTTATAAAGCTCGTGTAAAAATTTGACACTGATCGGTTCAGTTGTTTCCGAGGAAACTTGCTCATCGACTTTAGAAACACAGTTTTGAGAAACAGGCATTCAAACTTTCGAAATCTACTTTCAACCGCTCCGAAACGTCTTTACAAATATGCGCGTAATTTCGAGAATATTGTTCGGATTGACATGAAATTTTCTTTGTACATACTTCAATATATGTACATTACGAAAATGAAATAAAAATGTTGTTTTTTTTTTAAATCCAAACCTTAATTTAATAAAGTATCATAACGACAGTGGAAATTTTCAATGCTTTTTTTTTCTTACTTTCCAATCAAGCTTCAGGAAACATTGGCTGTGGACAAGACTGGCCGTGTGGAGGAGTAGGAAAAGACGGAGACGGGACGATAAAGACGTGAAAACGTCATAAACACGTGTTTTTTCGTGGCCGTAAAAGTTGTTGTACTTTTAAGTGTCCAATGTTTTTATTACGCGTGCGACACAGCGTAGAGCGAACGTATGTCCCCGTGATATATACGCAATGAATAAAAAATCAATGAGCCTAGCGATTCTTCAATAATTGATTAAATGTTAAAGAAGCGCGGCTAAACTTATATTGAACTCGCGTATATAGGAGCTCCGGTATATTATATAGCCTCGGTCGCTTCCCGATAGATATACACCGCCGTACCGTACACCCCTCGTCGTCCTCTCTGTCGTTTCTCGTATGATATTCAAACGCGCGGAACTCGCGCGCGCGCGTGCAAAAGCTGATTAGACGGACAATTTAGCCGATAGACGAGCCACGAACGATTGCGGGCATGACGATATATGTGTAGAGCAACTGCGTATATATGCGAAAAGCTTCCACGCGATAGAAAAAACGGAAAAAAAAGAGGAAGAAAAAAATAGAAGAAAAGTGAAAAATATCCGCTCCGGCTCGCGGTCATTTTTTTCCGCCGTCCACGTTGCTTTTAGATGTGGTGGAAAAGAAGAAAAAAAAACCGTCTTTCGCGAACTTCTTTCGATGCTCGATCCCGCTCATTGGCCGGCGTCGCGATAAGCCGCCGCGAACATATTCCGCCGACTCGTTATTATATATCTCTCGCCTCATTCTCCTCTTCTTCTTTCTCTTCTCTTTCTCTCTCTTGCTTCCCTCCGCGTTTCTTCATCGCGAGCCACTCCGCGCAATTATAATATTCCGTATCCGCCGCGATGGTCGCACGTGTCATCGCGCCGTTTTAACACACAATCCGCTTCTTGTTTACTATTATTATGACCTATTTTCGTTCAACGTTTCCTTTTTTTTTTCGTTATCTTTTCCTCTGCGTTATCTATCTCGCGCGGAAAATAGAAAACGTCGACTTACGGTCAATTGGAAACTTGGTGGAAGAAGAAAAGAAAAAACAAAATGAAAACCACGCGAAATTGTCATTTCATTACTTCCGATCGTTCAATCGTTAAATCTCATTTTGATCGAATAAAATTCAAAATTTCATTCATTCCTTACCCCTGTTTTTTTGTGTTCATACCCTTTGTCGGAAAAAATCGCGGTAAATATGGAGCAAAGAGGACCCACTTCCGATGGCCTTGTCCTTAATATATGATGTCAAGGGAACCTTCCTGAACAACTTTTTCCTCTGACAAAATTGGGGGGCCGGTTTTTAAAAAGTTATTAACAAATAAAATTAATAATTCATATAGCTATTTTCCGTACATATCAGTTCCAATCATCTTCACATACGTTGTTAAGAATAACCCCCTAAATATCATACAAAAAGTTTCATCCGTCGCGCATTGTTTGTTAAAAAGTTATTAACAAAATAAGTTTCATAAATCGAGCATGAAATACTTTTACTAGTGTATGGCGAATGGTACAAGTATGAGCGGGGTAGCTGCGGGGCCCCTGCATCCCCCCACACACCAAACCAAAAACAGACCAAAAAAATTCCAAACAAACATACCCAAACAACCTAAACAAACAAACAAATCCAATAAACAAATAAATAACCCTCCACCGGCACACACGCTCCACCCCTCCCCCCACACGCCCCCCACACCTTCGCACCCCCATTCTCTCATGTGTATTTGTGTTAGTGTTACATGATGAGTAACATACGTATCAGGGGTATATGCGTTATTTACTATTATTATTATTGTGTGTTCCAACGTATACCCTTTCGGGTTTTTACGCATGACCCTTCCCAATTCCATTTTTCCATTTTTCCATTTTTCCCCCTATCACTCCTTACCCGCACTTCGCTAAGCTAATCTAACTTCCATTGCGTCCGCAGACGTCTTAGCTACACTGTATCGCGTTTACCATGGACACAGGGAAACTGCGGAAAACCTGTGCCGGTAAAGACGGCTTTTTGTTTTGAATGAGTTTCAGTTGCATTACGGTCGGAAACTCAGAAAAACTGCCTCCCGCTCAGTAGTCGGCGTGCAAGCTGGTGCACGGCTAAGCGGTCACCCTTCCCAGTACTGACCGCGGCCAATACTGCTTAACATGGGAGATCGCCGAAGCCGCGCACCGACCGCGCGTCCACTGCTGTCGTTGCGTTATTTACTATATTTACGGGGTGTTTAGGTTGTTTTTGGTTTTTTTATTGGGCTGGTGTGTGGGGGCAGAGGGGGGACAGCCCCCCCCCCCCCCCCCGCTGATACGTGTACTGTTCACCACACACCGGTACAAGTATTTCATGTTCAATTTATTAAACTTCTTTTGTTAATAACTTTTAACAAGCAATGAGCGACGGATAAAACTTTTTGCATGCACCCACGGGGGTATTCTTAACGACACATGTGAAGGACAAGATGATTGGGACTGACTGGTATAAGGAAAATAGCTATATGAATTATAAACTTTTTTTTGTTAATAACTTTTTAATAAATAACGACCCGCAATTTTGTCAGAGGAAAAAGTTGTTTCTCGAGTAAAAACGCGTCGACTGGGCCTATTCCAAAGGTCATCGGTCCCCTTTGCTCCATAATCACCAAAATCGCGCGTTTGCTCGAGCTAGCTTGTCTCTATCGACAATTTTCCGAAAAAAAATTCAACACTATCAACAACGATTATCTCGTGTCATCTCGAATTCTGCCATCGGCGAGAGTTTGAAAGAAGAAAAAAAAAACAACAACAAAAAATCCCTAAACGTACGTATATATTATATTCGGAGAGGCTGGACCATCTCGGGCGCAAGACCACGGGAGTCTTCGCGCGATGATGAAGGGGGAAGGGAAACCGCGGTTTCCCGATTGGTTAGCTCGGAGAAACCAATGGCGAGCACGAGGTAGAGACTCTTTCGTACAGCCTCCGAGCATCAGCATATATACCACGGCGCGGACTATAAATCCCATTCAAAGATAAACATTTTTTTCTATTACTTTTAATTTGTTTTTTTTTTCGCGTATTATCTCAATACGCTTGCGATAACACTGAGTCAATCGATTTTATATTCGACATTTTCATCTCGGTGATTTTTTTATCTCATAATACCGGAAGTGGTCGGAAGAAAAATAAAAAGATATCTCTCGAGATACGGAGGTCGACGGATCCGCGACGAGAGATCTTGAAATTTATATTCGATGCATATATATGGGATATGTATATTTTAATTATTCCGTAAGCATTCGAGATCCGGAGACATCTCCGCGCTGAATGTCCAGTTATAAGCGGGGGTCATCCAATGGATGGACCCCGAGGGTTCGTAAGGTCGTATACCTGCTGTTTCATATATCATATACAGGAGGAAACTCGGTGCGTCCTAATACCAGCACACGTTACACATCCGCGGGGTGTGCGATCTCACCTGCGCACGCGTTTTTTGGGGGCAGGTTTCACACACACACACACACAAATATTCGTCCATTCCACATATATACATTCTATATGTAAAAACATACAGGGTGTTACAAAACTCGCACGTCAGAGTGACACGGGGGTTATATTGACTCCGGACCTATTAGAATAAACAAATGTGACTTCAGCAAAAGCCTAATGATGATTTTCAAGAAACATCGTCTTTTTTTATTTCTCTGAAAATCGCTACTACTTGTCATCCCGCTACCATTTCTGTGAAAGTCCAAATCGTAAGCAAACCAACGTTCAAATTCACGTCCAATCTTAAACCGGTCAGAAACACAAACGAAAGCAGCGAAATAACAATGATGTTAAAGTTTGCATCGTTGGAACGCAACGAAAATAGGTTTTTCAAATTTTCACTTTCGATATTGCTCAGGTTTCTCTTGCCCATTTAGGTTCAGGTCTTTAAAGGAGACCCCAGAAGAACGTTTTAACTATTTTTGTCTACGAAAATTCAACCTTCAGGGGGATGAATGTTATAAAAAAAATATATTTTCGTTGCATTCTAACGATGCAAACTTCAACATCATAGATAACAAGAATAGGAATTTTCAGAAAAATGGTCGTTTTTAAATTTTCGTAAAATCGCTATTCTCGTTATCTCGCGGTTTTCATTTGTGTTACCCGACGACTTTAGGATTTCGTGTGAATTTCGACTTTGATTTGCTTACGATTTGTACTTTCATAGCGATGGTAATGGAGCAACGAGTACTAGGTAGCGATTTTCCGAAAAATCAAAGAAGACGATTTTTCTCGAAAACCATTAGACTTTTGCCGAGGTCATATTTGTTTAGTCTGATAGGTCCGAAGCCAATCTAACTCCCGTGTCACTCTGGCGTGCTAGTTTTGGGACATCCTGTATATATATCGATATATATGCTTAACAAACCCTTAATACTTGGTGCACGTATACCATCCTGTCGCCGATGGTTTTTATCCGGAAGAGAGAGAAACGAGGGGGTTCGCGCGTGTGCGCTTCAGAAAAACCTGATTCTCGCGTCGCGGGTCGTTCGAAAATATTCCTTACGTATAAATACCGGCGGCGGGGGGGGGGGGGGGGGGGGCAGAAAGAAAGGAACGTAAGGATGGTCTTCGGGGTCATAACGGGGTGGATCCCGGTGGGGTGAATCGGGTGACGATCCGTGGGTCACGCAGGTACATGAACCCTTTAGGTTCGCTACCATACTCCTCTCTGGCTCATTTAAATGCCCTTTTAGTCGCGTCTCCTTCGATAGCGTGTACACCGGCATATTTATATAGGGGCATATATATGTATATATAGCGTTTGGACGACGTCTGGCATCGAAGATGCGGGCCTTCTAATTTTTTTTTTCCTCCTCATTCCTCGTTCTTTCTCTCTCTTTTTTTTGCCTTCTTACGTGACAGAGACAAGGAGAAGGTACGTACGGTTTTCCTGCCAACAGTGACCGAACGTTCGACGACCGTTAACCATATCCGTATACTTGTATTAGTTGTGGAAAAAAAAAGAGTCCCGATGATGTATCGTGGCTCGAAGGTGTTTACCCCAAAGGCCTCCGAACGTTCAACGATTCTTCGCGTCCTCGTGTTATTAATTGCTCCAGTTTTTTTTTAACACACCTCTAATCTCGTTCTTTTATCCTCCTGGACGATTATAAGGGATTCGCGGTGAAACCGGAAGTGCGAATGACCGTAAAAGTATGTCGTTGTTACGAGTAAAATACGGGATGTAACTTTTATTTTATTTTTTCGAAATTCCTTAATTTTGCTTCTAAACAATGTAACGAGATGCAATGGTAAGAAGCGGTTAGAAATTTTGTAAATGTGAAAAATTTATGAACAACCGCTGCTCCAATTCCTTCGTTATTTATTCACCGAAATTCGCGATTAACGATTAATTAAATGACAATGACGTATTATTGAGTAAATCGAACGGAAAAAGTTTTTTTTTTGGTGCGAAGCATGTCGTTGTTCCGAGTGAACTAAGGGATGCAACATATTTTTTTTTTTTTGTAATTCTTTAATTTTGCTTCTAAAAAATGTCGTAACGAGATGCAATGCTAAGAAGTAGTTAGAAATATTCTTAATGCGAAAAATTTATGAACAACCCCTGCTTGAGTTTATTTCTTCGTTATTTATTCACTGAAATTCGCGATTAATGATTAATTAAATGACAATTATGTGCTATTGAGTAAATCGAACGGAGAAAGGATTTGTTTGTTGGTCTGAAGTATGTCTTTGTTACGAGTAAACTAACGGGATGTAATATATATTTTTTTTAAGGTAGTAGTCTGGTAACTTAAGCCGATTTTCATGTCTTTTTTGGAGGGCGTTTTTTTGTAGGAAAAAAAAAATGAATCGTTTTGGATATTTAGGATGTTTTTATTTATATATTAAAGATACAAAAAAAATTTTTTTTGAAAAAATTTAATAGTTTATTATTATTATTATTATTGATCGAAGTTGGCACTGTACTGGAGTTAAATTTCATGGATAAATAACAAAATGGCGGACTTTGGGAAAAAAGTCCTTTTATTTTAGCAAAGAAGGGGTTGTAAAATAAAAAGTTAGGGGTGAAAAAATTTCTCGGTAGTTCCGACGAGAACTATAAGTGTGTAGAGTAGCCTGTTAAAATTTGAAAGCAATCGGTTCGGTAGAAAAAAAGTTAGGACCCGGGCTGACCAGAAAAACACTGTTTTGAGAAAAAATTCGAGGCGCTCTCGAAAACTTATTATAACTCCGGAAGTATTTCGAATTTCGGTCTGAAATTTTCACAGTATATTCTCAAGACATTGTACTTTCAAATTAAGCAAAAAACAATTTTTCGATTTTTTTAATCCAAGTTACCAGACTACTACCTTAAATCTGTTAATTGTGCTTCTAAAAAAAGTTGTAACGAGATGCAATGGTAAGAAGTGATTAGAAATTTTGTAAATGCGAATAATTTATGAATAACCCCTGATCAAGTCTGTTTCTTCGTTATTTATTCATTGAAATTCGCGTTTAACGATTAATTAAATGCCAATGACGTATCATTGAGTAAATCGAATGGAGAAAGGATTTTTTTGTTGGTGCGTCTGTGATCTCGTTTTTTTTTTCCGTTAAGAAAACTTAACGTTGTGAGCAAGCTGATGGAGAGAAAAATTCGAGGCTCGCGGGAACGAGTCCTCGGACCGGGTCCTTTCGCCCCGTAAATACAGATCCGAAACATATGCACGATGACCGTAACCGTTACTTATGACACAAAATCACGTCTCCATTTTACAACGGAAAATACAAGAGCCGATAAAAGTAGACCAGTATAGCTTGAGCGAGAGAGAGAGAGAGAGAGAGAGAGAGAAGGGGCGCGAAAGAAGTGGAAGAAAAAAACTTTTTTACATTGCAAAAGCATTCATTGGACGATACGAGAAGCAAAAAGAAGGGCAGGGCCAAGATTAATTTGACCGTTGGCGATCTTGCTCTGGTTTTTCGAGCCTCGAATGGTCAACCGTGAAAAGGCACGTGGTGGGGTGTTTAGAGGGACTTGTCTGCAGTGTCCGTTGCTCTATATAATTTAACGAACGGCAAATAAAGAAAAACAGCTTCGAAAGAACGGAGTATAAGCGAGTGACAAAGAGGAGGACAAAATTTGCCTCAGTCCAGGTGAAGATCGTAGCTAGAAAACGAGTCAAGACGAAGCAATTCATCCCCATAACTTTTTTTTCCCTCTCGAACAAATACCAGTCATTTTGTTTCGTACCGTCGACGTGAAATTTCTCGTCCGTTGCTACATGCACGTCATCGTAGTCTCTTTGGGTTGATCAACGATTCGGACGATATACATCCCTCCCGGGTATACTTTCTCATGGGCCGCGAGCCAAGAGGGTGGAAGAAAAAGGATAGGAAAATATGGCTTTTCGGGGGCAGGACAACGACCGGGGGCCATCTAGTCCGTATAAGGATCCCTCTTGAAAATCAATGGCTGGTATATCCTCGTCACTATGTTCGCCTGTGTGTACGTTTGTAACGGATTTTTTCGACCTGATTTAGATGAGTAAACCGCTACCTCGGATCGCTGTGTATTATAACAAATATCGGCTGCTACTGGCCGGCAAAAAGGCGTAACTGATATCGAACTTAACGCCCGTTAAATTGTCTACTTTACGTCCTTTTCCTTGTTAATTGTTGGTTATATGCGCGGCGCATGGACACACTATGATATAAGGAATATGAGAGAGCGCTTGGACAACGTCCAGGTAAATTTTGGATGACCGCGTCCATCGTAATAAACGAGAGAGGGTAAATCCGTCCAGGTATAATAATGTTAGGCCATGGGAAAAATTTTTCGAGATCGCGGTATCTCTCTTTCTTTCTCTTTCTCTCTCTCTTCTGGTATACATTGCCGAATGATTTTGAGTTGGTCGAGCGACGATTTGAAAATTAGAATATCCTCGAAGACCTCTTGCTGGTTTCACGGTGCGGAGGAAGGTTCGAAAGAAAGGATCTCTCTCTATATACACGTATATATTTAATATAAAGAATCGCGATCGAAAGGACACCCTCTGAGAAATGACCGCTGGCTTCAAAACCATCGCACATCGTATATACGTGTCGCGTACCTCTTCCCCAGATTATACCCTTCTTGGGTCCATACAGTGACCGGCGGCCGCGCCCCGCGCTCACGCTAGATACAGAACAATACTCAGATGAGAAAACTCTCACGTGGGGTCGGTCATTTTTCTGACCATCGTGTCTATCGTCTCGTCTCGTCGTCTCATTCCCATGGTACCCGCGCATCGCTCTAAATTTCCCTCTCGAACGCGGGAACCATGGGAACGGGACTTCAGACAATTTCGTACGTTTACTTTGTCCGTCGTTCGAATAAAATTACATCTCTGTGAATGTTGCAAAAAACTGAGTCATGGGATGTGTAAAAAAAATCCACTGTCCATGTCGGTGAATGTATTTTTTTTTATTTCGCACATGGGTATACACTGGGGTGAGAGTACGCGAGAAAACGGTGTAAATTTGTTTTCATACCGCGAAACAAAAAATCATATGGGAAATTCCAAAGGAGAGATTGTTCGAAATGCTTTTGTAACAATGTACACAATTTTTCCAAATCAATCTATAAAAAATTGGCAAGAGGAGATTGATTTCTGAAACATTCGCTGTTATCTTGAGAAAAAATAGGCATCCCCCTACAATTTTTTAGATTACGATCCGAATACTCGTTTAAACGATCGTCGAAACATTTCCGATAGTCGCTACGTAAAGTATTTATTGGAGGCGCCTCCCTTCACCCTTAAATTATTGAAACTTTTCGCAATAATTCCACCGCGCCGAATTCACCCTACTTTACTTTCTCCTCTCCACTCTTTTCAAGGTAAATATGGAGCAAAGAAGACCCACTTCCGATTGACTTGCCTTTAATATATGTTGTCTAGGGACCCTTTCTGAACAACTTTTTCCTCTGACACAATTGGGGGTCGTTATTTATTAAAAAGTTATTAACAAATAAGGTTAATAATTCATATAGCTATTTTATTTATAGCAACCAGTCCCAATCATCTTGTCCTTCACATGTGTTGTTAAGAATACCCCCCTGAGTAACATATCAAAAGTTTTATCCGTCCTCATTGTTTGTTAAAAAGTTATTAACAAAAGAAAATTTATAAATAGAATATGAAATACTTGCATGGTGGCCAGTACACGTATGACCGAAGGGGCTGCGGTCCCCCTGCCCCCACCGCTTACCAGCTCATAGACAAACCCAACAAACAAACAAACAAACCCAACAAACAAATCCAAAACAAACCCATACCAAAAACCCAACCCAACCCAACAAACAAACAAACAAACAAACCTGAAACTGGTGTACACACGCAAAACATTGAAAGATTGTGGAGAGATATGCGTACAAAAATCCCACGATATGGGATGCGCAATTATCATTTTACGCATTACCTCGCAGAGTTTTCTTTTAAAAAAAAATACGATTTCGACCAGCGTATCGACAGTTTCATCGACATTATGAGTACCATGTATCCGCTTCATAATACAAATAATGAACAAAACAAATAAGTGTTTGTTTATATGTTTGTTTGCGTTGTTTTTGGGTTATTTTTAGTTTGTCTTTGGATTGGTGAGTGGAGGATTGCAGGGGGGGCTGCGCTCCCCCTCTCATGCGTGTGCTGTTCACCATACACTAGAACAAGTAGTTCATGTTGGATTTATGAAACTTTTTTTGTTAATAACTTTTTAACAAACAATGAGCAACGGATAAAACTTTTTGTATGCTACTCAGGGGTGTATTCGTAACAACAAATGTGAAGGACAAGATGATTAGGACTGGCTGGTATAAGGAAAATAGCTATATGAATTATTAACTTTATTTGTTAATAACTTTTTAATAAATAACGACTCCCAATTGTCTCAGAGGAAAAAGTTGTTCAGGAAGGGTCCCTACACAACATATATTAAAGGCAAGTCAATCGGAAGTGGGTCCCCTTTGCTCCATATCAACCCTTTTCAATTCTAAAAAATTGTAAATGGAGCTTGAATTTTGAAACATTCTTTATTATTCTGAAGAAAAAAAAAAAACCAACCCCCTACAAATTTTTAGATTACGAACCGAATATTCGTTTAAACGGTCGTTTCCGATAATCGCTACAAAAAGTATTCATCGGAGACGCCTCCCTTCACCCTTAAATTATCAATACTTTTCGCAATAATTCCACCGCCCCCAATTCACCCTACTTTACAGTCTCCTGTCACTCTTTTCAATTCTAAAAAATTGTAAAAGGAGTTTGATTTGTGAAACATTTGTAATGGTGCGACAAATTTCCTTAGTTGTAGTGAGTAGGACCCGAGTTTATCCGAAATAATCCGACGAAAGTCCCGTTCTTGGGCTTGCGAGGCTCGCTTATCTATCGAGGCTTGCGAGCGAGGAGACTCCTCATCGACCCACCGTAGAAATCTAAAGTCCTTAATCACAGCTATCAAGACCGTTAAATAAAACGGCGAGATATCCGATTATCGACCAGTGCGACGTATTTTATTTATTGTAAAAAGTTTCTGAACATCAATGATACATAATTTTCGAGTTCGGACGACCTCACTGTCAACCACATACATCAAACGCACAGGCCTGTTCCAACATCGGATGCGTAGTGTGGTGACCATCGTACGCCCGAATTAATAAAAAAGCTAAGTTTTGCATAATCTCGCCAATCAGAACGTTATTTGTGTCATCATATATGTATAAATCTTTCGTAATCTCTCAATTCTATCACGATCTGCGGTGGGTAGTTTTTCATTTTGCTTTGGGTCGTATTGACTTATCAGTCAATAAACGATGAGAGAGGAAATATTTTTGTAATGCAAGATGAATGATGAATTGTATGTAGTTATGCCGGATCTTGTAGTAATAATCGTAGTGATTTAATGTATCTTTCAAGCTCGAACAAATATTACCCACGTAGAAAAATTGTAACGGCCGAGCGTTGGGCCAATACTGGTTGCCGTGGTGCCGGTACCGGCTGCCAGTATTGGGCCAGTACAGATTCGGTACAGGAGTGTAATAGCCGGCCGTTGTACTGGCACCAACGGTCGGGCCAGTACCGGTTATTTAATTGGCCCAGACTTTGGCCCGGACTTTGGCCCAGATCTGGCAAACTTCTGGCTTACTACTGGCACCAACGGTCGTACCAATACTGGTTATTTCATTGGGCCGGATCTTGGCAGACGATTTTGCCGACGGTGCAAATTACATCTCAGCGAGAAACGGCAAATTAAATAGATATCGAATCGACGTCTTTTAGACACTTTTGGCGTCTAGTGGACGCCGATCCAATGTCTATTTAAATTCTATTTCTCTCTGGGAGTAATTTATATTTCTTTTTATCACGTTACCAGATGTTTCCCAAGCAGCACACGTACGTCCGAAGGATGTACTTTGGACGTAAGGACGTTCTTCGGATGATTTTAGGACGTCCTTCGGATGTCTGTGTTGTCTGGGTTGTTTATGCATAAATGTTTGATAATTAAATGCACTTGATATATACTAAATACTCGGAGTAGTTTTTGTTAATAAGAGACTAAGTACATATACAGGTCTAAAATAAGTACTTAAATGTTTATAGAACAGTGTTTATAAGATATAGGCTATATGAAGCAAATATTACACTAAAAAATATTGTATTAATCGTGCAATTTCAAGTTCGCTGCAAATTATGATTCAACAATTTGGTTGTTTGCAAAATAATGGACTTTTGATGGGAAGAACCTAATCTACAATTACATTACAGAACGCAACTGTTAAAGTGAAATACTCTCAGTATTGGCATTTTCTATAGCCCAGTACTAAGCCCGTATCGAAGCCAGAGCTTGGTTGTATTTTATAGCCTATTTTGGCCCAGATCTGGTTATTATACCGGCCCGTAGTGCGGCCAGATTAACAACCAGTACTGACACAAGACGATATTTTATTCTGACCCAAAGCTTGGGAAGATTGTCAGCCAGTACTGAAACAATACTGGTTGCCAAAGTTTGGCCGCCAATACTGGCCCAAAGCTTGGCCAGTAGAATTCAACCAGTACTGGCATGAGACTGCATTTTATACTGGCCCGTAGTATGGCCCGTAGTACGGCCCGTAGTATGGCCCGCAGTATGGCCCATAGTATGGCCCATAGTATGGCCAGATAGTCAGCCAGTACGGGGCCAGTAGAATTATACTGGCAATTTCTACGTGCGTATAAGTGAATATATCGTTTTTCCCATAACGAGCCTTCTTTTAATCACCACCCTCGTCATTTTATACACCGAGAAATACGCTATTTTCGAAATAACAATATTTATCAAAACGCGTTTTAAAACGTCTTGAAGCGCAACTGGTTTAAGGATTTTATTTTCTCATAAACAAAATTGATTCTCTATTACAAATTATACCATAAATTAAAATATTAAAAAGTTTTGTTACACGTTGGTTATTATTTTGAGAAGAATAATGTATCCCCCTACAATTTTTTAGATTACGATCCGAATATTCGTTTAAACAATCGTCGAAAGATTTCCGCCAGTCGCTACGAAAAGTATCGTCGAAGGCGCCTCCCTTCACCCTTAAATCATTAATACTTTTCGCAATGATTCACCACCTTGAATTCAGCCTACTTTACATTCTCCTCTCATTGTTTTCAATTGTACGTCTCTCGCGCCCGCGTATCTGTCGCTGATAAAAGCCATTTCGACATTAGACTTTTGGGGTCTCGCGTCCCGTAGAGTGTTAGTCTCTCTGTGTATCGCGGTTTGCATTATCGCGAAACAACCACGTAATTCGTACGTGCGAGCCCGATGTACCAGTTTTTTTTTTTTTTTCATTCTCGGCGATGAGCTAGTTCTCACTCTCGTTACGTTTCACGAAGCGACGTATATCGATGATGAAAAGGGCAATAACGAAAGGGTCGTGTCGCAAATGGCGTTTTGTACGTTGGATCCCGATAAATACGACTTTTTTACTCTCACCGGTCGGCTCTACATAAATACATATAATATACCTATATATGTAAGAAAGATTTGTGACCAGCGTTCCTCGGCGAAAGAGCACTGATACATTTCGATTAGCATACATTTAAAGACGGAACTTCCGGTATATGGTTGGCCCCAACTAAAACCACAGACCGCCGTCGGTTTTCTTTCTCTCTCTCTAGCTTTTATAAAATCAGCCTATGCGCGTGAGACTATCCGCGTGGTAACTGTTTCATTAACATACGCTTAATCCAAGCCGCGACGAAGAGCAAACTCAAAACGCGGTCCGGTCTCCTCTGTCTCTTTGCCGCTTTATAATGCGCGCCATCAGACTCCACGATATAAATATACATACGCGACGATAATGAAAAGTTTCCTAAACGAAAGTACGTTTTTTTCAACCATCTTCCGAGAAAATGAGAGCAGAGCGGGGTTATACACGAAGATGAAATATCTTTAGTTTTTTTTTTGCTATTTTTTTTCTTTTTTTTTCGTAAGGATCACCGCGTACGATACATACCGACGATAATTATATATCGGATCGTCCGGTACCGATGCTAAGACTCGCGTGTCACAGCGGGGGAAGCTTTTATGTATGTCTACATGGATATATAATACTTGTGGGTTGAAAATACCTTGAAAACGGAGTCACATGCATCTCTCGCAACATGCGATATGGCTGTCGTACGTTTTTTCCCCTCCCCCGCAAGCCCAGAGTCCAAGATAAAAGTATGAACGAAAAAGAAGAGAAAAAAAAACACAAACACATACGTACGGTAAAATCTTCCTGCAGATCGCTGTCGTTGAAAGATCGTATAGATTACCGGCACGTAATGTAACAAGGACGAGATGCTTGCTTAATAATCGAGCAAAAATGATTAAATTGCGCTTTATAGATTACGAGGGGGGAAAAAAATTGTGCCCTTTTCTTTCGACAATCGAGATTATCGAAAGCGTTTATTTTCAATCGTAAAAGAACAAGGCTCCTTGTTCTTTTTATTTTTGATACATACGTGCGATCAATGGGGTTCTAACGATAAATTTAAAGCCCGAACTGTTAATAAATATCCGGAAAAAATGAGTGTATAAAAAAAATCGTTGAGCTGGCATCCCACGGATTCCCGGCGGTCGCAGCAACTCGAATGTAGCGAGGTTGACGAAAGTGGGATTGTAATGAGCGAGCGCGAGAGGGGAGCGGGCAGAAAGTCTCATTGGTAAGAATGTGAATATAAGATACGCTTTTTAGCATCGCATATACGCTGATGACCCCGAGGATCAATGAATGATCAAAGATCGAACAAACACGACAACGCGTTGCTTCTCCCCGTATCAATATTCATGGCCCTCCTCTACATCGTTGATGATGATCGCGAGGGTAGCATAACGAGAAGCGGGCGCCCGCGCGGGAGCCTCGGTTTTCGTGCGAGACATATGGCGATCGGGAGTAAAGACGAATGAATAAGTGAGAAAAGAAGAGGAGAGAAAAAAAAACATTACGATACAGCCGAGACCACGTCTTATTATATTCCCCTTCTCCCCGACTGACCTCTTTCATCCTATTTGTGTAACGTCAAAGGGTCCGTTAAAGTCATTCCGGGGATTTGTCTTTTACTTTTATTTTGTATATTCATTTAGTTGACGATTTTTTTTCTTCTTTTTTTTTGTCGTTCGCCTTAAATCTCAAATCTCGAGACCAAAGCAACGACGACGAACGGACACAACGATGATGATGAGGACGCGCCCGCGCGCGAGTATATATAGGTTTTGTGCGCAACGGACGATTACGAGCGATCCCTGGGATCATCGGGTCATTGCGAACAATTCCCACGTGTGGGAAAGGCCGTCCAGCGAGAACAGAGAAACGGTAAGAGAGGAGAGAGAGAGAGAGCTCGTGTCGAAAATGACAAACGTCATGCGCGCTTCTTTAAGACCTTATTCGCGATCCTATGTACGAGTATATACGCAACATCACCGCGTGCAACGATACAATATGCATGACTTTGCTGAGAGAAACAAAATTGAATTAACGATAACGAGAATGGTCGACATCTTTAATGCTCGCCGATCGAGCGACGCGTTGTAAGCGTGGAAAAAAGAAACGTCGTTGCTATTTGAATAAGAGTCACGAACCCCGAAACGGGACACTCGGGGGTTCGGGGGGGCACATAACGCGGCAATTTTTTTGCATTGAAAATAATAGACTAGTTTCTGTTTCATATGTTATCGAAGCGTTCGTTGATCTGGTTAAGACGATTTTTAGATCAATTTTGTTGGGTGAGTGTCAAAATTCGGAACGACCGCTGTTTTGGAACGCCGAAATGTGGAATTTACAAATAACGAACGTTCAATAGTTTGAACGTTTCATGTTAAGAACATCTTTAAATCAAAAAAGAAATAATGAGAACACGAAAAAACAGAAAACTATCGGTTTTGTGTTCTCGATTATTTCTTTTCTGATTTAAAAACGTTCTTAAGGGGGGAAATAGGGTTAGACGGTTCAAAAAATCGATTTTTTTTTATTTCATAAATTGTTAGTAAAACCATTGAAAAATATGTTCCCAAAATGTTAAATGAAAATTCCGATTCGTTCTATTGTTATAAGCCATTAAGGGGGGAAATAGGGTTAGGACAGCGTTTTCTCAATAATTTTCATGAATTTTTTTATAGTATAAAAAATGAATATAATTTATTGAAACTTTGAGAATTATTTAGACATATATTTAAGTATATACTATAAAATTTTTATACATATATTTAAGTATGTACTATAAAATATTAGCGACCCCATATTGCTTGTTTTTCTTGGTACTATTTTTTCAAACGCGTTTTTCTGAAAACGACTTTTTTTTAACTTGCGTACACGCCAGTTTGAAAAAATTTCAACCAATCGTTTTGAAAATTGGCAGTTACTTTCTTCATAGTATTGCGCTCTATATGAACCTAAAACCGGAATATTATCATTATTTAAAATAATTTTTTTTTTGCAAATAAAGTTGTACAAAATGGCAAAAAATCATGCTTTTTTGTTTTGATCCCTGTAAAAATTCAATTTTCAATTTTTTTGATAGCATTTAGGTTCATATAGAAGAGAGACATATAATAAAAGTAAATTCCAACCTCGTTTGATTTCGGATGAAAATTGCGGCTTCCAGAATGTACGCAAAATGCTGAGTCTGATTGTGGCCTGCAACATGGGGTCGCTAATATTTTATAGTATATACTTAAATATATTTATAAAAATTCTATAGTATATACTTAAATATATGTATAAAATATTCTCAAAGTTTCAATAAATTATATTCATTTTTTACACTATAAAAAAATTCATGAAAATCATTGAGAAAACGCTGTCCTAACCCTATTTCCCCCCTAAATAGGAAACATTCAAACTATTGAACGTTCGTTATTTTTTAACTTTACATTTCGGCCGTCCAAAATAGTGGTCGTTACGAATTTTGACGCTCACCCATATTTTTGTCTCCTTTTCGTTGCTAATGTTTACGCCGTCGCGTAGAACAATATTCAATTCCGAAATTTAAAAACAATGTGGCGGGAGATTATAATTTTTTCCTGATAACGATAGAAATATTTTGAAATACACGTATTCTTGCTGCAATTTTTTCTAATACCAGTCTGAATATTTTTGTTTACGATCCCTCGTTTGATCTCTGTTTTTTTTTAGCAAAATTAAACACTTTTAATCACTCCCTTCAGCAACGGGAATTGGGCAAAAGAAAAATTACGCATATAATTTTGTTACTCCGACAGCGGAAGATCGAACGATGAAAAGTTTTGTCGTTCAAAACGGACAGAGCTCATGTGTAATAACCGCGGGTAGATGATACGTCGGTGCGTTAGAAGAGTGTCAGAAGCGTACGTATATCCGGTTGTACACGGGTTTTATAATCACGAATTAATATTCGTGATTAAGGGCGACCTCGCGGAGATTTGCGTAATCCGTCAACGGATACGATGCAAGTGGTCGATGGTTGAATCGGGTGAGGGTCAAAATTCGGAACGAGCCCTCTTTTGGACCGCCGAAATGTGGAATTTGAAAATAACTAACGTTCAATAGTTTAAACGTTTCGTACGAGTATTGAGAACGTCTTTAATTCTTTTCTCATTTCTTCTATTTCTCATTATTTCTTTTCTCATTTAAAGATGTTCTTATCATGAAACGTTGAATCTTGAAATTGAACGTTCGTTATTTTGAAATTCCACATTTCGGCCGTCCGAAATAGTGGTCGTTCCGAATTTCGACCTTCACCCATTTCTTTTCTGATTTAAAGACGTTCCTAATATGCAAACGTTCAAACTATTGAACGTTCGTTATTTTCAAATTCCACATTTCGGCCGTCCAGCATAGTGGTCGTTCCGAATTTTGCTCCTCACCCGATCGAATCGAGTATAATCGAGTTAGAAACACTTCTTTTTTATTTCGTTGGATTATTTTTCAAAAGAACGGTATATGTAATACAACTTTCACTCGAGCTCTATGACTCCGAGTTCTGGTTATATTTGTGTATTTGTTAAAAACGTTCCAGCAGCCGAGCAGGTGTCGTCCGGTCACGGGGGGTGAACGGAGCGTGGGAGACACAGGGTCGAGGCTCTTGATGACCTCCCCTCCCCTGCGATTCTATCTTAATTTGTTTTTTTATGAATTCTTTGTGATTACTGACGTTTATTCGTTGCCCACACATATCGCGCATATGCGAGGTCTGTTCAAAGAGTATCGCGAATTTTGAATTTCCGCGGGCTACGTATATTCGATTTTCGATTTTTTTGTGGCATTAGGTTGGTACTCGTGTCCCTCACTTATGCTGAAAAAATCGGCCATTTTGAATGCTTAGTTAATTGCTGACAGCTGTTTTGGTTAGACGTGTTTTGGCTTGTCTTCGATTTTTGCCTATTCCAAAAAATGGATCAAAGAATCTGTATCAAATTTTGTGTGAAAAACAAAATCAAGTGCGCGGACGCATTCCGAATGTTGACTGTGGCATATGGTGAAGCTACCTTGGACCAAAGCAACGTTTTATCGGTGGTACAAATCGTTCTCAGAGGGCCGAGAAGATGCGAACAACGAAATGCGTTCCGGACGCCCGAGCACATCAACAACAGACGAAAACATTGATGAAATGAAGAAAATAATATTGGCCAATCGTCGAATCATCGTTAGAGAGGTTGCTGAGGAACTAAACATATCGATTGGCTCGTGCGATTCGATGTTTACCAATGATTTGGGCATGAGACGGGTCGCCGCGAAATTCGTGCCAAAATTGCTCAATTTCGAACAAAAACAGTGTCGCGTTAACGTCGCTAAGGAGCTGTTGGACTCGGTCCGCGACGACCCAAATTTGCTCCAGAGGGTCATAACTGGTGGCGAATCATGGGTTTATGGTTATGACGTGGAAACCAATGCTCAATCATCGCAATGGAAGCTGCTTTTTTGGAATAAGCAAAAATCAAAGACAAGCCAAAACACGTCTAACCAAAACAGCTGTCAACAATTAACTAAACATTCAAAATGGCCGATTTTTTCAGCATAAGCGAGGAACATGAGTACGTACGTCGAATATACGTAGCCCGCGGAAATTCAAAATTCGGGATACTTTTTGAACAGACCTCGTACTGGAGAAACTAATCGAGAAAACTCCTCATCATTAGAAAAGCACAAAAACTAGCTTTTTTCCGTTTTTTCCGACGTCATATAGATTTTTTTCTATTCCCGACGAAAACTCACCGCGTTGGTTTTTAATTGGCGGAAAATTTCAGATCAGAATATTCGTAGTTGCGGAAAGACGAGGAGAAACAATTTTGTTCACAATTTTTTAAATTATTCACATACGAGCTACAATGTGTATATTTTATACATATGCCTTCACAGAGAGAATAGCGTATATATAGGCGGTAGAATCGTTCGTGGAATGGACGAGCAATATACAAGTAGTCATGGAAACGCGAATGGAGAAACACACGAGGCAATCGCTCTCTCCGGTCTTCTCCTCCCGATCCACCCGTTTCGTCTCTCTCTCATCCTCCTTCTGCTCCTCTTTTCTCTCTCTCTCTCTCTCTCTCTCTCTCTCTCTCTCTCTCTCTCTCTCTCTCTCTCTCTCTCTCGTTCTCTCGCTCTCTGACGCGCTCGTGCAGGGGCTCGTGCACGAGCAACCCCTTTTGCCTCTCTCACCTGCTCGCGCTATCTCGACGTTCCGCGTGCGCTGTTGGTCTGCAAGGGTAGATATGGATGTATATATACGTCGAATACGGCTTTAGAGACCTCGGCGCGATTCTCCTCAAAGCCTTGGTCCCCTTCTAACAAAAAAAAAAAAATAAAACATATGTATAAATGTTTACAAAGAAATATTTTTCGTTTAAAAAATTTTTACTTAATTCTTTACTATAAATCCATAAAATTCAGACATAAAAGTAACCGGGTATTAGCTAAATTAATTTCCTTTAAGGGGGAGCGGTCTTCGCGATTTAGAATCGGATTAGATGTCTTTTTGTTTTTCTCTTTCAAGCAACAACAATCGTCAGAAATCTGTTGTGAAAATATTTCATTAAATGACTGTCGGAAAACATTCCCAGTAATCGCTCGTTTCGAACTATCCGAGACACAATTTGCTTTTCATCGACAAATTGAAAGATACCGTTCGGCTTCAACCTTCGCATGAAATTATTTACTCGAAACAATATTTGTTTGTTTTCGGAAAAATCCTTTTTATCGCAAATATACGATATGATATTTAAAAAAAACGTCGTAACTCGTTTTCTTTTCGTTCGATTTAAAAAAAAACGTAAAAAGATACGTTTTCAATGAACGATTCGATACAAAAAAACTCAGAAAGGATACATTTCAATGAACGACATTAACGGAACAAAATGAAACAAGCCGACGATAGGGTGCGAGTGCGGGGGGTTGTTTTTTTTTTATTCTTTTCCTAAATTCGAGACAAAAGGCTTGCCACCGTCATTAGGCCTCCCGAGGATAGGCCTAGCGCGAAAAGGTGCGACGTGGGGGCGAGAGGGAGGACGGTCGGCATCATATAGTCCCCAGCGGTTGTCATGACCACCGACCTCCGCGACGGTTGCCATCGCGATTCAACGCCACAACACCAAATCACTTTGACCATTTGTTTGGCGCCGTCGATGGCCCTCTTTCTCTCTCTCTCCATCGCACCGTTTTTTTTTCCGTTCTATATATCTCTACGTTCGTCAGAAATTGCCTCGTTTCCACCCTCGCTTGCTCGAGAGCGAACGCCGCGTCTCCATCCCTCGTGAGAATCAATTTTCACGAGGGCACATGTATATACAGGAGACATTCGGTCTTTCGTTGGCAATTTTTTTTATAGAATGGACCCATTTTCTGATTACTTGTCGTCCATTTTTAACCTTTTAAGTTTTTAATGGGGATATATATATATAGGAAACATTCTATCTCTCATCGGTGCAAAATCATATCCAGAGTGATCTCATTTTCGAGATTATAACATTACATCTCTCTCTCTCTCTCTCTCTCTCTCTCTCTCTCTATGGTCATGCAGTATCTACAAATTCATGTGCATCTTAATATACGCATATGCATATATACGAACGAAGAAGCGCCAAGACGCGCGGGCCGAGTTACGTGATCCTGGCTCGCGCGATTGTTATGTAAATAGTATGGTCGTTCGCTAACGCGCGGGCTGAGAAAAAAAACTCTACCAAAGAGTACATATCACATATGAGATATATATATATATATATATGACGAGTTTCATACTCGTCGGTATAGTGACGATGATGTGACTCCCGATGACTGTCAATTTCCCAGTTTCATATCTCGGTCCGTGAGAGACACTCCTACTTAATGCGATCTCGCCGGAGACTCTCGTGACAAAGTCCTCCACGAGACAGCGAGGAGGCCAAGATCACGTATAAAGAGCGAGACTCCATCGGGGAAGACGTTCGTGATATCACAATAGTATATTGTCAAGGATTTGAGAGAAAAAAAAACAAAACATATTGTGATTTAAGAATAATACGTTAGCACAACGAAAC